>PVKU01002935.1:0-201585 GCA_004027475.1 Anoura caudifer | reverse complement strand
ATGTCCTTGTATATTAAGAGTATGAGCTCTTAGTCCCATGTGTTGTGAATATATTTTTCACTCTGTAATAAGGTATTTAACGTCATTTATGATCTTTTTATCGAAGTTTGGAAATTGAATAATGGATCTTTACTGAGTTGAAATGTCTCTTACATCATACATTTAATTCCCATATGAATTAAGGTCTATTCCTGGACTCCGTTCTGTTCCAGGAACCTGTCTCTCTGTTCCTAAAACAGAAGTAAACTATTTTAATTACTGTAGCTTTAACATTTTTTCTTATTTTGTAGGATTAGTTCCTCTTCACTGCATGTTTATTCCAGTTTTTTCCTGGTTGTCCTCAAATATTTATTCTGTAATATAAAATTTAACATTACATTGCCAACTTCTAAAAAATATTTTCAAATTTTTACTAGTTTGTCATTGAATGTTTCTTATGGCTACAATAAACAGGACTTTTTTCTTTTTCTTTTTTTTTTTTTTAAATAGGTGCTAGACATCTAGAAAAATTTTTTTCAGATAAAAATCATATCAATTTCCCAAAGTGTATTTTGTCTTATCATTTACATGATAAGTTGGAGAGAAGCATCTATTATGTATTGATGCCAAAGTGTAATTTGCCTTCCTACCCAAGCAATGCTCAGCTCAGCATCTGTGCCTCGGTAGACTCTCTGTTACTGTGAGCTGTGCACTAGGAAGGGGGCTAACATTGGAAACATTGAGAGCTGGGCTCAAATCCCAATTTTCCTGATCATAGCTTATGTTACTTTGGATAATTTCTTATGTTTTAAATTCTTTTTTTTTTAAATTAAATTTTATTGTAATTGTTGTTCTTATACAGTCCTCTGTTTTCTACTCCCATCCCGTCCCTCCGCCCCAGCCCTCCCCAGCTCCCTTCCATTTCCACCCCCCCCCCTAGCTTTTGTCCATATGTCTTTCATACTTGTTGCTCTAATCCCTTCCCCTTTTCCCTGGATATTCCTATCCCTCTCCTCTATGGTTCTCAATTTCAGTGTCTTTGGTTATATTATGCTAAAACAGGACTTTTTTCCATTAATTACCATTTAACTCATTATTTGTATATAGGAATGCTATTAACTTTATTTATTTTTCAGATATTCATATAATATGCAAATAATTTTACATATTCCTTTCTAATTTTTATATTTCAGTCTCTTGTCTCATTGCATTGCTTAATACATACTGCCCTCCTGCCCTGCAAAAAAATAAGAAAGAAAAAGAATAAAGAACTAAAATCCACTGATGATTATGAACATCCTTACCTTGTTTCTGACATTAGTGGGAATACTTCAAATATTCTACCATTAAATATAGCAGTGAGATTAGATTTGAAATATATACTTTATCATAGTAAGGCAATATGTAACTTCTACTATATTAAACATCTTAAAAATAAGAATGCATGCTGAATTTTATCAAAGATCTTTTGATAATACACATACTAAGATAATAGTTTTCTTCTTTCTGTAGTATTTTAAAAGTCTCAGAACACATTCACCAGATTTCATTTACCTACCCATTTATATGCCCTCAAAAATCAAAACATGTTATTTAGGCACAAATTACCCTAGCAACAATGTACTAACTTTCCACCTAATGATGCATACCTGTATAAATTGCCGTGGCTCATTCCTTATTATGATAAACCACACTGACTTCCCTATTATGGAAAAGGGAATAGTAAACTCTACAGCATAAAAGTGGAAAACAGAATTTTATGTCCTATTGGGTTGGCCAAATGTTCATTTTTTTTTTTTTTCTGTATGGTGGCTCTAGTACTGCTTAGTATCTTTAGCTTCATTTCAAACAATTTTATTAGATTGTACTGTGACAGCCATCACATCAGTGTGCGTTTTTTAAAGACATCAATTTTTGTGTAGTCATTTTAATATTAAACATGGAAGAAAATACACATTTTTGTACATTATGCTTTATTATATCAAAAAAGTAAAAACACAACTGAAATGCAAAAAAAAAAGGAAAACATTTGTGCAGTGTATGGAGAAGATGCTGATCAAATGTGTTAAAAGTGGTTTGTGAAGCTTCGTGCTGGACATTTCTCACTGAATGATGTTCTGTGGTCAGGTAGACCAATTGAAGTTAGTTGATAGTGATCAAATTGAGATGTTAATTGAGAACAATCAGTGTTATCCCACTCAGGAGATAGCCAGCATACTCAAAATATGCAAATCAATAAAATTAAATGAAAATTTTAAAATGAAAATGAAAAATGTGTCTTTTATTTTTATGGAAAAAAAACATGCAGAGTTTTTGGCCAACCCAATACAAATAAAGATTTCCCAAAGTCTTGTGAGACACTAGTATCCCATGAGATGATAATAATGCCCTGGAATCATCTAAAATTTAAAAACAAAGAGTTAACTAAAGTTATCTAATTTTTCTACCACAGGACATTTTGGATTAATTTGCTATCTTAATGTGCACTGTGATCCTTCCAAGTAAGAAGGAAAGTGTATAGCATGCAAAAAGTAATATGGCACGCAAAGATTATTTGGCTAAGACACCCTCCACATCCATGTAAACAGATGCTATCTCAGTGGGCACTAGCACTCAGACATTTTGGCATAGCTCTCCAGCCAATCTGACTGCTCTTTTTGCTGCTGAAAACCAATATGTCTGCCAAATGAAGACGCCTCTCTCTAGCAGGTGAGAATTGGACTGACTCACTGAGAGAAAATATTAAAAAAGACTATATTCTAGTACCAAAATCATCTCTAATTATATCAAGCTTCACTTTTGTCCATACTGATCCCAAACGCACAGACAAAAGTTCTCAAAAGACTCTTTGGTGTCACAGAAATCATTTTAGGGGTGGATGCAAGGTCAACACTGTTCTCAGAATAATAGTAAGACATTTGACTTTTCCACTCACATTCTCTCACAAATCTACAGTGGAGTTTTCTAGAAGCTATATGTCTTGGGATAAATCATCACTTTGATAGCATAGGAAGTATGTGCCTGTATGTTCTTATATTTAAAATTTTTCCTCAGTCCTAAACCTACTCAGAAAATAGAAAAAGTTCTTTGGTGCCCCCAATAATTTTAGGAGTGCAAAGCACCAAAAAAAAACAAAAAATCTAAAAAGCATTATAATTTACTGTCCTAAGTGAGCTTTGTCCCTTCAATACACTTGATTTTCCCAACTTTTCAAAAGCAGCCCTGCAGATCTTTCGGGTTGTTAATTTGGTCTTTAACCGAACATGCTCTCTTCACCTGGACTGTGGTTTAATTAATACATAATATTCTTATTCTTTACAATAACTGCCTTAACTCTGCCAATTTGCCATTCAGGAAATCCTTTCAAGTCTTTGGTTTCCTCTTCTCTCCTTAAATCTTTAGCTAATACCTTTCCCTTTCTTTATAATAAGAAATTTGGATCCTTTAAAAAGTGTTATATAAATAACAGATAATACATAGAACTTGGGATATCAGAGGAATTAAATACAATTATGATTACGATCTAACCCAGTCTTTAGTTGTTAATATAGATTAACTATTATCTAGTTTTATTTTCTTAGAATGTTTCATTTGAATGGGCTATTCTAGACTTTATACCAATATTTAACCAAGAAAGCATATCCAAGTAAAGGAATCTGTTTTACAAAATACTCTAAACTTACAATACATAACAGGTCTGTCTGGAAAAAGTCCAGCCATTGTTAACATAAGAACAGTTTGTGTGGCATCTATGTAACCCAGCAGCAAGGAGAGTGGACTGGAATGAGCATGATTAAATAATGATGACTACACTGTACTAGTCAGTGGGGACAGTAGACACCCTTGAGGGAGCATGTGTACTGTGTGGCTGTCACATTCAAAATGACTGAGCAAGTAGAGCAACAAATCTGTATCAAAATTTGGGTTAAGCATGAACATTCCTATGCAGAAATTGTTCTGATGATTCAGAAGTTCTCAGCTATGGGTAACTGGTGATTGGCCGCTTCATCATGACAACTCAGCTGCTCATGCATCACATCTCATGCAGAGTTCTTTGGTGAAACATCAAATCACCCAGGACTCAGCCCCTCTGCAGCCAAGATTTGGCACCCTAAGACTTCTGGCTTTCCCCAAAGCTAAAATCCCCTTTGAATGGGAAGAGATTTCAGACCATCAATGAGATTCAGGAAATGAGACAGGGCAGCTGATGGTGACTGGGAGAACTGTGTGAGGTCCCAAGGTGCCTGCTTTGAAGGGGACTGAAGTATCACTGTCTTATGTGCAATGTTTCCTGTATCTTCTTTGTCAATAAATGTCTTTATTTTTTATATTACATGGCTGGATAACTACAGGACAGGTTTCATATTTGTCGCTCTGTTAATATCATTCTATTTCAAATGTGTGAATACTACATTCTTCCAAATAATCCAAACTTTAACTCTTCCACATACTAAGTTCAACTACTAGCTATATAGCTCTATAACCAGTTATATAATCTTGAGTAAATCACTCCCCTTTCCCTCTTTCAAAGGAGAGCATTAGACTAAATGATTTCTTCTACCTCCCACCGTTTCTGACTTTACAAATCAAGCATGCTCCTTACCTTTAAGCTAGGTCAGTGCCAGTATTCCTCCCCACTGCGACGTGTGCATGTACTCCACTTACTGGCAGTATTTGACTCTCAGAGGTAATGTAGAATGGTGGTAACCTATATATAGGTACCTGATAGTAAAGTGCATTTTTCTGTTATTCTAATTCTAATTATTATTTGGTTTTCATCATTAAGGTTTTTAATGCCCTTTAACCATTAAAACTACCCTATTTTAAACTCACATTAAGTTTGAGGTGGATTCAAAAACAAAACTGCAATGAAAATAAAAGTTAAATAGCCATGTGGGAAAAAGGACTTCGAGAGGCAAAACTCTTTTCAGGATTACTTTATTTTAACACTAGACACAAATTAAATAATTCTACATATGAAAGATGTGGTAGAGAAAATGCTAAGTCTTATACAGATTTTTTGAAGGCTTTTTGCAGGATGGATCAGATATTGGAGGTGAGAACATAAAGGTGAAAATACAAGAACCAGACAGGAACAGACAGATTCTGAGGTGTGGTTGATTCCAGAGAACACAGGATGAGGAATGAGTAAGGGGTAGCACAGATTTGGTTGGCAAGGTGAATGGTAATGTTTCTAACAGTGACAAGGACCGCAGATAAAAAGCAGATTAGGGGAAGCTAGCATGGGTAATAAGGAAAAATGATGGAATCTATATTATATATATTAAGTATAAGGTACCAGCAGAACATTTCAAAATAGTTTAATCATCATTATGGGATAGCTAGTATAACGTTCTTATATAACAAGGAAACAAGATGACAAAAAAGTAATCTAAAAGAAAATAGCTCTTGTTTCTAGTTTTGTGATTTAGCATAATTTTCTACCCACATAAATAGAGCCAATAAAAATCTACTTAAAAAATTCCATGAAGATATACATACTACCAAATTATAACTGACAATATTCTTTAGCAAATAGTAAATGAAAGAAAGTAAATGTAGTAATCAAATAATTTACATCTAAATTTTGGAGTTTTTCATAAAATTTTATCTGATTAGAAAAGTATTTAATACTTGTGAGTGACAGAAAGGTTATTTTAGTTCCATATAAGCAATCAATTACAGAAGGATTATATGTCTTACCTGAAGACAAACACTAAAGACAAGTAAACAATCAGACCCAAGATGGCAGAGCAGTAAGTGGAAGCTACACTAACCTCCTCCTAGGAACAAACTGGAATTACCACAGAATTATTTAAAAAATCATCCTGAATAACCAACTGAACACTAGCTGGAAAGAACTCTTATAATCACAGACAGATGGAAGAAGCCACTATAGCACAGAGAGACTGCCAGGGAGTGCAGACAAGGCATGAGAAAGCTAGCTAGGCTCCCACAGGAGCAGCTGAAATGCTGGAGGGATATTTCATTGCTGGTGGGGTTCCCCCAAGAAGTGTGCGGTCTTAACCACAAGCTGGACTCCCCAGCCTACAGCACCAGAGTCAGAAATTAATCCAAATAACATCCAGCTGTGAAAAGTGGCAGGGTTTCTATCCACTACGGAGATCCAAGAGGAGATCCAGAGAGACTCTTGAAGTGCCAATGCACAAAATCCTGTTTGCAGCCACTTACCCTGAGCTCCAGCAGCCAGAGAACAGAGTGGACTAAAGACATGTGAGGAGAGTCTGGGGCTGGTGGTTCTGGGAAGAGAACTGATGTAACATCCACCAGGATCCCTGTGCTGAGTCATTCCTCACACTGCAGGAACCATCTATTCAGGCAGAGCACTCCTCTCTGAATGGCATCACCCTAAGGAGAAGCAACAGCCCTCCCCTTAGGAATTACTCTGCCCCACCCTGGTGATCTTAAGCCCCACTGCTGAGGAGTACACCTGGAAGACATTCACTGATTAACCCTACAAAATGCTTGCAGGCAGAGTTTAATGCTGGGAGCTGAGACTTCAGCCGATACAGCCCCAGGCCTTTACCTGATAAAAACTGTCTTGGTGCGCCCCTGATTTTTCTGCACACAACAAAGCCCAGCAGAGGGAGCCACATGCTAGGGATTGCTAAAAGCTCCAAACAGGTTGCCCAGGGCCAGTCAAAGGAAGAGTTTGACTTAGGCCTACACCACAGTCTTACAATCTACCTAATACATAAAAACAAACACAAAGAGGCAGCCAAAATGGGAAGACAAAGAAACAGACCCCAAATTAAAGAATAAGACAATTATCCAGAAGAACTAGATGAAACGCAGGCCATAAATTTATCATATAGAGATTTTAAAGTAATGATTATAAGTATATTCAACAGCATGAAAAGAAGACAAAGAAATAATTAAAAAGGACCAGTCAGAAAAAAAGCATACAATAATCTGAAATATTATTTAATATTACACACTGAAAGGAATAAATGGTAGGTTAGATGAAACAGAGGATTGAATCAGTGATTTGGAAGACAAGTTAGAAAAAAACACCCAGGCAGAGCACCATAAAGAAAAAAGAATTTTAAAAATGTGGAGAGCGCTGGCTGGTGTGGCTCAGTGGATTGAGCATGGGCGTGTGAACCAAAGGGTCACTGGTTTGATCCCCAGTCAGGGCACATGCCTGGGTTGCAGGCCAGGTCCCCAGTAGGGGGCATGCAAGAGGCAACCATATATTGCTGTTTCTTTCACTCTCTTTCTCCCTCCCCTCTCTAAAAATAAATAAATAATTTTTTTAAAAAAAATAAGGAGAGCTTAAAAAACCTAGGGGACAACATGAAGCACAACAGCATCTGCATCAAGGGAATACCAGACTGACAACAAAGACAGCAAGGGATCAAGAACCTATTTGCAGAAATAATGATCAAAAACTTCTCTAATCTGGTGAAGGAAAAAGACACAGAAATCCTGAAGCTCAAAGAATACCAAATACGTTGGACCCAAAGAGGCCTAACTGAGACACATCATAATTAAAATGGTAAAGCCTAAAGACAAGAAGATAATCCTAAAAGCAACACGAGAAAAGCAGGTAGTTATCTACGAGGGAGAACAGATTAGGCTGTACTCTGATTTCACAACAGAAACATTACAGGCCAGAAGGGACTGGCATGAAATACCCAAGGTAATGAAAAACAAGGACCTACAATCAAAAATACTTTATCCAGCAAGGCTATGATTTCAAATCAAAGGAGAAATAATGAGCTTCCTAGACAAGAAAAAGCTAAAGGAGTATATGAACATCAAACCAGTACTGCAACAAATGTTAAAGGGAAGAGAAGAAGAAGGAGGGTGGGGAGGAGTGGGAGAAGGAGGGTGGGGAGGAAAAGGAGGAGCAGAAGAAAAAAAGATGAAAATACTCTAACAATAAAATGGCACTAAATATGTATCTATCAATAATCACCTTAAATGTAACTGTCTTAAATGCTCCAACCAAAAGATAGAGGATAGCTGACTAGATTTAAAAAAAAAAAAAATATATGCTGCCTCCAAGAGACCCACCTCTAAATGAAAGATACACACAGACTAAAAGTAAAGGGAAAGAAAAAGATATTTCATGCAAATGGAAGGGGAACAAAAGCTGCAGTAGCAATACTTATATTCAACAAAAGGGACTTTAAAATCAAGGTTATAGTAAGAAACAAAGAAGGACACTACATAATGATAAAGGGAAGAATCCAAGATTTAGACATAATCCTAGTAAACATTTACACACCCAATATAGGAGGACCTAAATATGTAAAGCAAATCTTAATGCACATAAAGGGAGAGGTGCACAGAAATACAATTATAGTTAAGGATTTTAACACCCCACTGAGTTCAATGGATAGATCTTCCAGACACAAAACACAAAATCAATAAGGAGACAATGGCCTAAAACAACACACTTGATCAAATGGATTTAATTGATATCTTCAGAGCATTTCACCTAAAAGCAGCTGAACATACATACTTTTTAAAATAACATGGAATGTTTTCTAGGATAGATCACACACTAGGACACAAAACAAATCTTAATAAATTTAAGAAGATTGAAATCTTATCAAGCATCTTCTCTGACCACAATGATATGAAGTTAGAATCACAAGAAGAACACTGAAAAATGCAGAAGGGCATGAAAGTTAAATAACATGTTATTACACAATGAATGGGTCAACAAAGACATAAAGGAAGAAATCAAAGACACTGTGAAACAAATAAAAATGAGAACACAACAATCCAAAATCTGTGGGACACTGGGAAAGCAATGCTAAAAGGAAAATTCATACCATTACAGGCCTATCTCGAAAAAAAAGAAAGAAAGAAAGAAAAAGAAAAAGCTCAAATACATAATGGAACTTCACACTTAAAGACACTTGAACAAGAACAAAAAAAGCCCAAAGTGAGTAAATGGAAGGAAATAATGAAGATCAGAGCAGAAATAAACAAATAGAGCCCCCAAAAAACTATACAAAAGATCAATGAATCCGAGTCAGTTCTTTGAGAAGATAAACAAGATTGACAAACCTTTAACCAGACTCAAGAAAAAAGGGAGGACCCAAATAAATAACATCAAAAAAGAAAGGGACAAATGACAACTGACACCAAAGAAATACAAAGGATTGCAAGAAAATATTATGAACAACTATATGTCAACAAACTGGACGAGCTTGCCGAAATGGATAAATTCCTACAAACACACAATCTTTCAAAGTTAAATCAGGAAGAATCAGAGAATCTGATGAGACAGATTATACCTAGATAAATTGAAGCAGTAATCAACAAACTCCCAACACATAAAATCCCTGGACCATATGGCTTCACAGAAAATTTTACCAAACACTCCAATAAGAACTAACATCTCTCCTTCTCAAATTATTTCAAAAAAATTCAAGAGGAATGAAGGCTCCAGGGCTCATTTTCCAAGGCCAGCATTACCTTAATCCCAAAACCAGATAAAGACACTAAAGAAAAAAAAAGGGTCAATATCCCTGATGAACTCAGATGTTAAAATCCTCAACAAAATATTAGGAAACCAACTACAGGAATGCATCAAAAAGAGTACACACCATGATCAAGTGAGATTTACTCTGGGGATGCAAGGATAGTACATTTGCAAATAGATAAGTGTGATTCACCACATAAACAAAATGAAGGATAAAGCATTTAATAAAATTTAGCACCCATTTCTGATAAAAACTCTCAGCAAAGCAGGATTAGAGGGAACACACCTAAAGATAATAAAGGCCATATATGACAAACCCACTGCCAGCATCATATTCAATGGGCAAAAACTAAAAGCTTTCCCTTTAAGATCAGGAAGAAGACAGGGATGTATGTTTTCACTTATTCAACACAGTACTGGAACTCCTGGCCACAGCAATCAGACAGGAAGAAAAACTAAAAGGCATCCCAATTGGAAAGGAAGAAGTAAATCTGTCTTTATTTGCAGATGACATGATACTGTACAAAGAGATTCTCAAACATTCAGCCAAGAAACTACTAGGACTGATAAATAAATTCAGCAAAGTAGCAGAATATAAAATATCCAAAAATCAGTTGCATTTTTATATTCCAATAATGAACTAAAAGAAATGGAAAATAAGAAAACAATCTCATTCACAATTGCTTCAAAAAGAATACAATACCTAGGAATAAACCTAACTCAGGACGTAAAAGACCTGTACTCAGAAAATTGTAACACACTGAAGAAACTGAAGATAAAAAGAAGTGGAAGTACATACCATTTTCATGGATAGGAAGACTTAATATCATTAAACTGCCCATACTACCTAAAACAATCTACAGATTCAACACAATTGCTATCAAAATTCCAATGACTTATTTCACAGAACTATTACAAATATTTCAAGAATGTATATGGAACCACAAAATGCCCTTCATAGCAGCAGTGATACTGAGAAAGAAGAACAAAGAAGGAGGAATCATACTACCTAATATCAAACTATACTATAAGGCCGTAGTAATCAAAACAACGTGGTATTGGCATAAAAATATACACATAGATCAATGGAACAGAATAGACAGCCCAGAAATAAATCTACACCTTTTTAGTCAATTAATGTTTGACAGAGGAAGCAAGCACATACTGTGAGCTTATTCAAAGGTAGTTTATTCAATAAATGGTGTTGGGAAAATTTGACAGATGTGTACAGAAAAATGAAACTAGACTACCTAATTACACCACACACAAGAATAAATTCAAAATGGATTAAATATTTAAATGTTAGACCAAAAACATAAAAATCCTAGAAGGAAATATAAGCAGCAAAATCTTGAATATAGCTCATAGCACTATTTTATCAGACATATCATCCCAGGCAAGGGAAACAAAAGAAAGAATAAACAGATGAGTGTAAATTAAACTAAAAAATTTTTTGTACAGCAAAGGAAAACATCAACAAAATAAAAAGCCATCCCACTGAATGGGAGAGCCTATTTACCAATACATTTGATAAGGATTAATACTCAAAATATATAAATTACCTACAAAACTCAACAACAAAAAAAACCAAACTACGCAATTAAAAATGGGCAAAGAACCTGGACAGACACTTCTCCAAACAGCACACACAGATGGCCAACAGACATATTAAAAGGTGATCAATGTCACTAATCATCAGAGAAATGCAAATTAAAACCACAATAAGGTATCACCCTACACCAGTCAAAATGGCTATCGTCAATAAATCAACAAACAACAAGCTCTGGCAAGGATGTGGACAAAGGGGAACTCTTTTGCATTGTTGGTGGGAATACAGACTGGTGCAGCCACTGGGGAGATCAGTATGTAGATACTTCAAAAAATTAAAAATGGATCTGGCTTTTGACCTAGCAATCCCACTTCTGGGACTATATTTGAAGGAACCCAAAACACTAATCCAAAAGAAAATAAGCACCCCTATGTTCACTGCAGTGTTATCGACAATTACCAAGATATTGTCAAGATATCAAGATGTTACCAAGATATTGACAATTACCAAGATATTTGAGGAAGCAGCCCAAATGTCCATCAGTAGGTCAGTGAATAAAACAACTATGGGACATTTACATGATGGAATACTAATCAGCCATTAAAAAAAGAAATTTTATACTTTTCAACAGTATGGATGGACCTGATGAACATTATGCTAAGTTAAATAAGGCAATCGGAGAAAGACAAATACCATATGATTTCACTTGTATGTGGAATCTAATGAGCAAACTGAACTAAGCACAACAGAGACAAACTCAGAGAGAGAGCAGGATATCATCAGGCATAGGGCATGGAGGCTGTAGGGTTGTGATAGATTGAGCAAAAAGGAAAAAAGACTCATGGACATGGACAACAATGTGGTGATTGTGGATGGGAGGACTATACAGGGGGAATAAATGATAATGGAGAAATACAATAAAAATTACACCCAAGAAAACAAAAAATAAAATGGAGGGGACTGTTGAAACTTTTGCAAGATGGAAATCCACTCAAAATATCAAGCCAATTTTTATTTCATTTTTTAAAAAATATTTCATTTATTTATTTTTAGAGAAAGGGGAAAGGAGGGAGAAAGAGAGGGAAAGAAACATCGATGTGTGGTTGCCTCTCAAAGGCCCCCAACTGGGGACCTGGCCCACAACCCAGGCATGTGCCCTGACTGGGAACCAAACTGGTGACCATTTAGTTCGTAGGCCAACACTCAATCAACTGAGCCACACTAGCCAGGGTTCAAGCCACATTTCAATCAACACAATAGAACTTATCCAAGTTCTTGGTCAACTTAAAGTGGTCCCTTTGATAAACCACAAACTTATTCTTAGAAAATTGCCACAGTGAAGACAATTCAGATAACCCTTTTCTGGAATTCTTTTTAGAGCATGAAATCCATACTTTTTAGTAGCTTCTGAGGCTGTAATTAGATCTTTATGCTCCAAAATGGGATTTATTTTTGATGTTTATTATACATTAGAAAATATCAAAAATCATCAGACCTGAACTTCAACAAAAACCTGGGTAAATAAGGTATGTCACAACTCTAGTCTAACTTTGATCTTATGGACTGAATTACTCACCAATGCTATTGGAATGAAATCAAAAGGTAACTGCCCAAGGAGGGGTCACAGAAATAGCCTGATTGAGAGAAGGCCAAAAGGAGTAATTGTGTGGTCTCCCCAAGAGATGTACTTTTTAAAAAGAACAAAAATTCAATCATAAGTATGACTCTAGGCATGCTTAAGAAATACTTAAGCAAAACAATTCCTAATATCCATTTGATAATATGCTGCATAGGTTTGTGATATGTGTTGTATGTTCATTTTTAACCTTAATTCAGAGAGAAAATCACAGGGTCTATGGACTCAGTTGTTTACATATGCAAATCAACATTTTCTTAAACAGCTCATGAAATCGGTCTTTTGAGAAAAATCAAAAACACTTGAGGAAAAAGCATCCTGATGAACATCTGTAGGTAAATTAAACTAGTATATTTGTCCCTTACTATTATGCATGATGTTATCATCTCTTTCTGAATACATTGTCTAAAACTGAAATTGTGAAACATTTGTTTTTAAGAGCTTATTGTTGTGAGTGTGGACATTAGGACTTCTACTTGTAATACAGAGAGCAGATGGAAAGATATTACAAACTATCAACTTGTTTTTGTTTCACTCTTTAGATCTGTACTAAAGCATTCCAGTTTCAATAATTTGATAATTTAAAGACATACAATTTCTCCCATGAGTACTCTTCAACTTCGAATGGCTAATGCTCAGATAAATTTCATCTGTTTGCAAGTTTCATCTGTTTGCAATGTTTTCCCTTACAAGGCATTATTTTTAGCTTTCCAGCCTATTAACAAAAAACAAAACCTGGCTGCAAATCTACTTCTAAATGGTAACTCCCATTTAATCCATTATCATTATAGTCTTAAATATACCCCCTAAAACTGTCAAAATAAATTACTAATACAATACTCTGTCAAATGTTAAAGTCCCCATGTGACTAGATGAGGGTGTGGAAGGAAAGATGGGGAGATATATATATATATATATATATATTATAAAAAATATATTTAATTGAATATACTATTAGTTGTCCCATTTTTCTCCCCTTTATTCCTCTCTTCCTTGAAACACCCCCCCACCATCATTGCCCCACCTTAGCTCATGTCCATGGGTCACACATATAAGTTCTTTGGCGTCTCCATTTCCCAAACTATTCTTAACCTTCCCCTGTCTATTTTGTACCTACCACCTACACTTCTTATTCCCTGTACCTTTTCCCCCATTCTTCCCCCTTCCATTCCCCTGCTAATAACCCTCCATGTGACCTCTCTTTCTTTGAATCTATTCCTATTCTTGTTGTTTGCTTAGTTCATTTGTTTTTGTTTTGTTTTTTAGGATCAGTTGTTGATAGTTGTGAGTTTTTGTCATTTTACTGTTCATAGTTTTACTCTTCTTTTTCTTAGATGAGTCCCTTTAACATTTCATATACTAAGGGCTTGGTGATGATGAACTCCTTTAACTAGATCTTATCTGGGAAGCACTGTATCTGCCCTTCTATTCTAAATGAAAGCTTTGCTGGAGAGAGCAATCTTGGATGTAGGTCCTTGCCTTTCATGACTTGGAATACTTCTTTCCAGCCCCTTCTTGCCTGCAAGGGTTTTTTTGAGAAGTCAGATGATACTCTTATGAACACTCCTTTCTAGGTAACTGTCTCCTTTTCTCTTGCTACTTTTAAGATTCTCTCCTTATCTTTAATCTTGGATAATGTAATGATGATGTGCCTTGGTGTGTGCTTCCTTGGGCCCATCTTCTTTGGGAATCTCTGACTTCACAGACTTCCTGGAATTCTATTTCCTTTGCCAGATTAGGGAACTTCTTCATTATTTTTTCAAATAAGATTTTTTTCTACTATCTAAAAAATATGGTACATAAAAGAACTGCTGTGGGTTCCTTCACCCTTTGTACTCACAACATGAAAAAGCAGATTTCGTGTGTGTGTGTGTGTGTGTGTGTGTGTGTGTGTGTAGCTATCCTTTACAAACAGAATGAAAGTTATATATTTCCTCTTGCTAAACAGAGAACTGATAAAGCAGATAGAGTTTATTAATTCTATCAATTAATGCTCCTCTAAGAGGAAATAAAGATAATGTACTCAATTTGACCTCTCCTTAGTGATTTTTCACTTTTGTCTCATTACAAAACTAGAACAATCTATTTGTTGGAAAATTGGAAAATACAGTTAACATAAAAGAAAAAAATCACCGTAATTTCTCATTTTCCAAGACCACTATTAATATTTTAGCACACTGTCTTGTCTTTTTACTGATGTACTTCTTAAACAAAATTGTGGTCATACTATATATTGTATATGCATTTAATATCCTGCTGGATATATCATGAACACCTTTCTTATTATTCAATATATACAAGATTGATTTGAAGATCATGTAATAATTAATTAAAAGACACTTATTATTGAGCATCTGTGCTCTTTCTAATTTTTCACTATTAGATAAAAATACTGCAATGAACATCCATATACAGATTCCTTTTTTAGTGTATATATCAGCTTCATTAGGAAATTGTTCAGAAATAGAATTGCAGGATCTCAATATAAACATTTTTGTTGTTTGTGTTTTATTCTCCTAAATTGGCTTCCAGAAAGGTTGTACCATTTTGCAAATCGACCATCAAAAACTGAGAATGATTAATTCTTGGTACCCTCACCAATCAGACAATAATTTCACACATTTTTTACCTATTAAATTGTACTACTCTTTCATTACTAGTAAGGCTAAACATGAGCACATGCATACATGCCCATACACATCCATGTAAGCCCACCTATATATACCATACATACCAGCTACATCATCTATATAATTTACAGTATATGAGTATTATGCTCATAATGCTATTAGGGTATTTATTTTTCTTGTGAACAAAAATTCTTATAATAAAAGTACTAATCCAGCCCCTTATTGCCTGCAAGGGTTTTTTGAGAAGTCAGATGATACTCTTATGAGCACTCCTTTGTAGGTAACTGTCTCCTTTTCTCTTGCTACTTTTAAGAGTCTCTCCTTATCTTTAATCTTGGATAATCAAAATTTTATAAAATTATTCCAAATTTATCATTTGCCTTTTAATAATGCATCCTTTGTTCTTTATTTATAAAATTTCCCAATTTGTGTAGACTTAAAAATACAGGGCCTGGTACAAATAATGTCCCTTTTTTCTTACAAAATCTTTTATAATAAAATCATAAGCATGTAATTCCATAACATAACAATAGCACACTGAAACATACCAAATGACCTTTTAGGTGAAATGTTCAAATTAAAACTATAAATTACTACACCCTTATTATTACCCTACCAACCACGCTGAAGCAGGCATTGCTTCTGCCAGACCCTGTATATTCCCTTTTATGTTTTCTGTATCTTCACACCTAATTCTTTAATTATTCTGAAATGTATTCTGTTGTATAGTGAGAAGGAATCAATTTACATTTTCCTTTCAATAATTTGTCGATTGCTTCAGCAACACTTTTCCCAACTAATATAAAATGTCTCTAATATAATTTCTAAAACTAGAAAAAGCTCTGCTGCCATAATTCTTCCTGTATTTGGCAGATTTTATTCTCATAAATATACCAGTAGCTGCATTTGTGAATACCAGCCACCTATCCGCCTGTTTAAACATTTTATACAATATATGCTCAAGGGCAAAATCCACCTGTGAATTAAAATGGTCCTTTCATTCAAACAATACAAGGGGCCATTTATGAATTCAAGTTCCCTTTAATTTCATGCACAGTCCAACAGCAAGCCTGTGGGTACTGGGAAGCTAGGAAGCAGAGGAATTATTCAGGAAACTAAATCCAATATTCCTTTGTTTTAATGTTGCTCATTTCATAATGTCTATTTTGATAGTACTGAAATTGATAATACAAGGAAGTAGAGTGTACTGTGAATTCAATGGTGCCTTATGTTCAGAATGTCTAAAGGATCATTGTTCATAAGATTTAAATATACTTTATAACCTCTGTGTAACCTAAGAAAGAGTAGTATAGAAACTTTCAAAAATCAAGACAATAAACCACAACCTAGCAAGGGTGTCTTTAATGTTTTTAAAGTAGCCAAAACATTGTATTCTACAGAAAAATCTAAAGTAGACATATAGAATTTTGCCTGTTGTGAACCTTGTATGTGGGAGACTTACGTTACTATGCCTTATGTGTACAAATGGATTATAGATCTGTAGAAAATAGTTCAAGGCATCTTTAAAGTGTTTCCAAAGTGAAATAACCTTTGTAAGACCTTAAAGTCAGACTTGATATCAATATTACTGACAGCAAACTATCAGAGTTACGTTCAGATGCTCACTTCAAAGCGGATAATAGAACCAAAGAAATACTCCAGACTTAAAGTTATGAAAGGGTGACTGATGCTAAATTTAAGATTGAAAACTTGTAGATTGGTCAAAAAGTAACTTAAAAGAACAAAAAAAAAACAGTATTTTGCAAGGTTTTAGTATATTCTTTAGAGAATTTACTTTAATTCCAATTGTTTTTCATAACAGAGAGAAAGACACCCAATCTCAAACAAGAGAGTTCATTGGAAAGCGGGGCTAGAGCAGAGTGAGCGAGCGGCATTGTTCCCTCTCTAACCACTCCCCTAAAGGCAGCACCACAACCTCAGCAAAGAGAGTTGCTTCACCCCGGTGAATACCTAAGGCTCCACCCTTTACAACATAACAGGCACACTGAGACAAAGAAATATGACCCAAATGAAAGAAAAGATCAAAATTCCAGAAAAAGAGCTAAGTGACAAGGCAATAGACAATCTATCTGATGCAGAGTTCAAAGCATTGGTAATCAGGATGCTCACAGAACTGATTGAGCTTGGTCACAAAATGAAAGAAGGAATGAAATGTACTCAAAGTGAAATAAAGCAAAATACACAGGGAATCTACAGTGAATGGAAGGAAACCAGGACTCAAATCAACAATTTGGAACAAAAAGAAGAAATAAATATCCAACCAGAACAGAATGAAGAAACAAGAATTCAAAAAAAAAAAATGCAGAGAGGTTTAGGTACATATGGAATAAGTTTAAGTGCTCTAACATCAGAATCATAGAGGTACCAAAGGGAGAACAAGAGCAAGAAAATGAAAACTTATTTGAACAATTAATGAAGGAAAACTTCCCCAATCTAATGAAGGAAATCAACTTCCAGGAAGTCCAGGAAGCCCAGAGAATCCCAAAGAAATTGGAACCAAAGAGTAAGACACTAAGGCACATCATAATTAAATTGCAAAAGATTAAAGATAAGGAAAGAACCTTAAAAGCAGCAACAGAAAAGGAGACAGTTACCTACAAAGGAGTTTCCATCAGACTGTCAGCTGATTTCTCAAAAGAGGCATTACAGGCAAGAAGGGACTGGAAAGAAGTATTTGAAAGCATGAAAGGCAAGGACGTGCATCCAAGATTGCTCTATCCAGCAAAGCTATCATTTAGAATGGAAGGGCAGATAAAGTGCTTCCCAGATAAGGTCAAGTTAAAGGAGTTCATCATCATCAAGCCCTTAGTATATGAAATGTTAAAGGGACTCATCTAAGAAAAAGAAGAGTAAAACTATGAATAGTAAAATGACAAAAACTCACAACTATCAACAACTGATCCTAAAAAACAAAAACAAAAACTAAGCAAGCAACTATAACAGGAACAGAACCAGAGAAATGGAGATCACATGGAGGGTTTTCAGTGGGGAGTGGGAGGGGAATAATGGGGGAAAGATACAGGGAATAAGGAGCATAATTGGTAGGCATAAAATAGATGGGAAGAGGTTAAGAATGATATAGGAAACAAAGAGGTCAAAGAACTTATATGTACAACCCATGGACATGAACTAATGTGTGAACTGCTGAATGGTTGGGGGTACAGGGCAGAAAGGGGATAAAAGGGAGAAAAAAAAATGGGAAAACTGTAATAGCATAATCAATGGAATATAGTTTAAAAAAGACAAGAGAACATAAGTGTTGGCAAGGATCTGGAGGAAACTGAACCCTTGAATACTTATGATGGTAATGTAAAATAGTGCAGCCACTATGGAAACAGTCTGGAAATTCCTCAAAAAATTGAAAACAGAACTACCATATGATCTAGCAATCTTAATTCTGAACATATATACAAAAGAACTGAAATCAGGGTCTCAAAGATATATCTACACTCCCATGTTCACTGCAGCATTATTCACAATAGGCAAAAGGTGAAAGCAACTTAAATATCCATAAACAAATGAATAAAGGAAATACAGTATATGCATCCAATGGAATATTATTCAGCCAATTAAAAAGAAGGAAATCAAGTCATATGCTACAACATGGATTAACCTTGAAGACATTATGCTAAGCAAAGTAAATCAGTACCAGAAGCATAAATACTGCATGATTCCATTATATAATGTATTTATAGAGGTCAAACTCATCAAAGCATGAAGTAGAATGGTGGTTGCTAAGGGATAAGGTGAGAGGGAAATGGGGAATTGCTGTTCAATGGATATAAAATTTCATTGGTCCAAGATGAAAAGTTTTAGATATCTGTTGTACAACATTGTGCTTATTGTTAACAATACCATACTACGCATTTAAAATTTTAAGAGGATAGATCTCATGGTATACATTTCTTTACCACAATAATAACATTTAATGACAAGTATATAAAACAGAGTAGGCCTCTGCAAACATACTGATTCATTCCTACATTGAAACAGGGAGATTACTTTTGTTGGAATAACAGGTATTCTCGTCCAGCTACTATTGGACTAGAGAGAAAAAGAGAGATCATATTTAGGTCTCCAGAAAAGGTGGAATTGGGAGAGACAGAGAGAGTGAGAGAGACGCTATTTACATCAAATAACGAATGGAGCAGCATGCAAAATCACCACTGAATATGAGGAATTACTGTAACTGGGTTTCCAAAGTTTTAATAATTTGTTTTATACACCAATCAATGAAATATGCTTAAGCACTTAATAACATCTTTGCTAAGCATGTATTAAAACACTTTTCAAATACTAAATACATGGCACTGTTCAATGTAGTAAAGAAAAACCACCTTTGACCAGAGAAAGAGGATAAAGATCTCTCGCATCATGTAACTTAAAACAATCATCAATAGAAGAAAATTTAAGAGAAAAGAGTGAGATATCCTTAAATGAGGCTATCCTTAAAAAGTCATAAAATCAAACTCTAGACAAATCTTATAGTTGAACAGTAGTGATTATTTTTTATGTTATCTGGATCTCCATTAAAGGTTTTTTATCCTCAACATAGTATTTCAAATATGGTTGGACAAACATTCCTGACAGAGTAGTAAGCTGAAAAACATCTAAACTATTGCTTGCTGTGCCAACCTTACTTTGTTGAATGGCTTAATAAAAATGTTTAGAGTAGGAAACCACTCATGTTGAAAATGTAAAATGTGTTCTTTAACACTCAATTAAGCATCACCATGTGTATGTGAAGTGCATACACATTTTTAATGTAAACTTTTAAGCATGATTTAAACCACCCTTGCAGATATATTCAAAACAGGAGGTGGGATGGAAAAAGAAAGTGCACTTTTTCTTCTTCCCAGTAGAAAATCTTTTGTCATTATAACTTCAGAATACCAATTAATCTTTGTAGTGATACAGGTATTGGTGCAAGTGATGGCATTTTGTAAACTGTATCATTGTCTTCTTTACTTATTTCATATCTATGCATCATTTGAGTTAACAATCAATGCTGTGTTGAATTTTTGTGTATCTAGGATTTGTTAAATCAGTCCCATTATGAAGGGAAGGATGGTACCTTTTTTTTAAATTCTATATCATAGTATATTTCTAAATTGGAGTTATTTTACACGTTTTAAATTTTTTTTTTTCAATTACAGTTTACATTCACTATTATTTTGCATTGGTTTCAGGTGCATAGCATAGTGGTTAGACAATCACATACTTTACAAAGTCTTCCCCCTGAGGGACATTTCTTAAAGTATCTAGGAACTAGAGTTATATGTAATATAAAGGTTCCCGAAATGAAATCTTTCTAATTAAAAGTAGACCAAAAAATACACAATTTTGTAACAAATGTTCTTTGAGATATAATTATTTAGTATTATATATGTATTATACATAACCATTTTAATATGAAAATTGAGCCTCAAAAGTGGGCAGCATGGAACCCCAGTTAACAGCACTGGCAGTAAAAAACAAAATCCAGGCAGAATTTCCCCAGAGTAGACTAAGTTTTCCCTACATGGTTTCCTTATGTTATCAAAGGCAGAAAAAGTCAAGACATCATGTTTTTCTTTAGTTTTGATCTACAAAATAATCTAGGCACCCATTCCTTTGAGAAATGAAGTGACAAGTAATAAAAACCTACTAAATAAACACCATGCCAAGTGTTTGTTTGGCTCACACCCTTACCTTGTTCCTGTCTTTGCTGAAATATCACTACAAGTTCTGTCCTGACCATCCTATTTGAAATTATAGCCTTCATCCGATACTCTCCACCCTGCTCTATTTCAGTTCTTTTTACCACAGCATTTACATCTGGGCTTTTATCTATTTACCCACCTATCATATGTGTGTACATACACATATGCATGTACATGGATGTGTGTGTGCATGTATTTTTTTCTCTCTTTGTCCTCACTATAATTTACTCATAAGATGCTACAACAATGCCTGGAACACACTTGACACCCAAATATATGTCATGATACCTATATTACACTCTAATAGTTTGCCAGGGTTATTATCAGGGAATTCGCCTCAGAGTTATCACAGATTTCAGCAGTATGTCATAGATATTAAAGAATGTCAGTGACTCTCCTCATTTTCTACAAGATTAAGGGCTTCCACATTTGGAAATGACATTCTGATAAATTATATGCTTTCCTCAAAAGTTTTAAACTAACTGCATTTAGAATCAGAAAATATTAGTGCCTCACTGAAAAGACATGGTTGTTCTTACTACCCAGAAACAATTCCTTTTTTCAAAATAACAGTTACCACTTATTTATGCTGAATAAATTATTTTTAAATTTTAGCATATTTTATAACTTTATTTTTGGATCATTGTAAAGAATTAAACTATGCTCATTTTTATATTAGAATAATGAAGCACTACTTTTGCACTATTTTCCAAAAGTATCATGCCTAACCATCCCAAATTATGGCTGTAAAGAGATTTATATTTAAAGAATAAATATTAAAATCAACAATATTGCACATTATTTTGAATATAGCTAAAATTTCTCTCCTAATAAGACTTTTATAAAATGTGCCATTCCTCCCCTCCCTTTCATTTTCTCAACAAGAGAGATTATTCTATTTCTTGCTATTTAACAATGTTCCATGAAATACTTCTTTCTATCTGTATTTGATAATAGGAGTAAGAGGAAGGTTGAGACTTTGGGGGAAATATGAGAAGAGAGAGTAAATGCGCATATTTTTACTTTCACTTTAGACATTTAAATTTGAGAAAATTAGATCAAATAGTGATACCTTGTATGCATCTGGAATTATAAGACCAGAAAGTCAATGAGATGCCTGGATCAAAACATAAATTTAGGAGCATCTACATTAAGGCTGATGATATGTACTCATCATTGCAGACATTTCTTTAAATCCTCACCCAAGAATATGTTTATTGATTTTGAGAGAGAGCAAGAGAGAGAGAAATATTGATCAGTTGCCTCCCATCTACATCCTCACCAGGAATTGAACCGACATCCTAGATAGACATGTGCCATGACCAGGAATGAACCCACAACCTTTCGGTGCATGGGATGACACTCCAACCAGCTGAGCCATCCACCCATGGCTCATGATAGGCAGGGTTTTTTTTCAGGAGAACAAATGGCCAGGAAAAAAACTGAGGAATTAGGCAAAATTATTGGGGCAGGAAGATGGAAAGCTAGGAAATGGAAACAGGGTTCAAATAGGTAGAACCCACAGGAATTTCAAGAAAGAATGGGTATAAAATGCCAAAGAGACACATACAGATGGCCAACAGACATATTAATGTGTGCTTAAAATCACTAATCATCACAAAAATGAAGTTAAACCTGCAATGACATGTCACCTTACAAATGCCAAAATGGGTATCATCAATAAATCAATAAGTGCTGGAAAGGATGTGGAGAAAGGGAAACATTTTTGCACTGTTGGTAGGAATGCAGACTGGTGCAGCCACTGTGGAAAGCACAGTGGAGCTTTCCACAGTGGCTTTTTTTGAAAGCACATTTTCAAAAAATTAAAAATGAATCTGCCTTTTGACCCACTGATCCCACTTCTGAGAATATATCAAAAGGAACCCAAAACATTAATTTGAAAGAACATAAGCACCCCTATGTTCATTATAACGTTATTTACAATTGCCAAGATACGGAAGCAGCCCAAGTGTCCATCAGGAGATGAGTGGAAAACAACTATGGGACATTTACACAATGGAATACTACTCAGCCACAAAAAGAAAAATTTACCCTTTGTGACAGCATGGATGGACCTAGAGAACATTATACTAAGTGAAATAAGCCAGTCAGGGAAAGACAAATACCATATGATTTCGCTCACATGTGGAATCTAATGAATAAACTGAACTAAGAAGCAAAATACAGACAGACTCTTACATGGAGAGCAGGATGACAGCTATTTGGGGCAGAGGTTAGGGGGTGGAGGGATTGAGCAAAAAGGAAAAAGGACTCATGGACATGGACAACAGAGTGGTGATTTGGGGGGGCAGGGGGTATAAGGGGGGATAAATGGTAATGGGAAACATTACAATAAAAAAGCTCTCAGATAAACAAACAAACAAACAAACAAACTGGCAACAGTAACACCTGATGACAAGTTGTTACTGTCGACTAGACTACTAGTAGGGATGTGAATTATTCGATCACTTTAGGAAAGCATTTGGCATTACTACTGAAGTTGAAACTGCATGTAACATAGATGGGGCAAATTCATAAACCAAACAGAAATGCATGCAATAGTATACAAAAACACATGTATGACAATATTCATAGCCAACACCAAAATGTACATCAATATCTGAATGGGTGAGTTAATTGTGATATATCCATATAATGGAAAATTCTAAAGCAGGGGTTGGTAAACTATGGTCTATGGCCCAAATCTAGTCTACAGCCTATTTTTGTTAAGTATAATTTTATTGGAATTCATTCACATATCATCTATGGTTGGTTTTGCATTACAACAGCCAAACTGAGAGTTGTGACTGGGACTATGATGCAGAAAGCCTAAAATATTTACTTTCTGGTCCTTTACAGAAATGATTTACTGACCCTGGCTACAGAACAATATATTGAACAGCTACAGACTGTAAATGACTGTCACAAACAAGGTTTGAGTGGAAAAAGCAAGTACAGAAAAGTATATACTCTATGATTCAACTTATGTAACATTCAAAAACAGGCAGTACTAAACTACAGCAGCCCCCCCTTATCTACAAGAGATAGATTCTAAGACCCCCTAGTGGATGCCTGAAACTGAGAATACCAAACCCTATATATACTATTTTTCCTATACATACATATGATAAAGTGTAATTTATAAATTAGACTCAGTAAGATTAACAGCAATAACTAATAATAAAATAGAACAACTATAACAATATGCTCCAATAAAAGTTATGTGAATGTGGTTTCCAGTGCCCCCACTCTCTGATAATATATCTGATAACTGAGGCAGCTCTTAAGTGACTAGCTGGACAATAGTGTATAAATTGTGATTATACCGGACAAAAAGGATGATACACATTGGAGCTGGAGGGGTGAGAGCCTGACAACTCAAGATTTGATGATGTGACTCAGAACAGCAATGCGATTTAAAATTTAAGAATTATTTATTTCTGGAATTTTCCATTTAATATTTTTGGATCATGGTAACAGTGGCTGAAGGCAACAAGAATTGAGAATAACTGCTAATGTTCTATTTCTTGAATTTGGTGTTGCTTATGTGGGTAAATTCACTTTGAGATGATTCATCTGAGTTGTATGGTTATGATGTGCATTTTTCTGTATATTCCTTCTGTAAATGAGTATTTAAAATACATTGAGAAGGACCATACACCAAATTATTAATAGTACTTTCCCATAGAGTATAAGATGGGAAAATGAGAAATTTAATTTTAATGTATATACTTGTATATTTGTAAACTTTTTAAAAAGTCCTTTATTTTAGAAATTTAGAAACAAATCAATAAAATGAAATATATATTATATCTTAATCATGATGTAGTGCTTTATTTTTATTGACAGGATCTAATATATTGTACACACTCAAGTGGCAATAGGAGGTCAGAAATTAAATGCTTAAATCACTCAGCATCTCTAAATTTTTGTTAACCCACACTATAGGATACATTTTATACCTATTACTCTTCATATTTTATCTAAGTTTCACATCTTATAAAACCTTCTCACATGTTTTTAAAAACAGGATCTTAGTTATCTTTGTCAGATGATAGCTGTTATACATCCCTACTCTTTAGTAATACTGTACATTAACATGATGGTCTTAACCATTCCCTTGAGCTAATTCTCCTTTTGAAAGAGATAAAAGACTGCAAGAATTGAAAGCAACATTTTAAAAAATGGTGCTGGCATCTACCAACTATTGCTTAAAGTAAGGATTTAAGGAAAAAATATTTCTGCATGATTTAATGATTGCTTGCTGTAGCAAAGTTCTTCTGTCTGGTCTCTAATACAACTCCCTAGAGTTTCTTGTTCAATAGACAACAAAACAATGATGTACATGTTTTGATAAAGAGTCCATCTCCCTACTGAGGTGGCATTACAGGATAATAGCTGCCTAAGCTACATATTCAATGAGATGTATTTTTGTATTAAAAATATCTGTTAATCAGTTTTTAAAGCTGTGAAGTTCAAAACTCAGAACAATATGTAAAACATTCCTATACCAAAGGGAATAACTAATCACTGTACAGCTTTGATAAGTTACGAAAAATAAGTTTATCTCAGAAGACTGGTTATGATTAATACGCCATTCGTAAAGCTCCTTTGCTCTGTATGGTCTCTCTCTAACTGAATCTAATAAAGATAGGTCACGCATTTTTCATATTCCTTTTTCACCCATGACAGATCTCTAATAGGATTTATATGCATTTTATATTAATTGTATCGGGGACTGCACCAACTGCAATAATCCTTCATTTCTTTCCCTTTTTAAGGCTACACATAAATTACAAAGTTTCCATTTTTATTTGACTGCAGCTCTCACTGACAATGAACCACATTAATGATACAGAGGAAGAGAAAGATTAAGAACCACCTCACCTAATTCACTGAAATACCAAATGGAACCAAAGGCTATAAACCCAGGTGTGAAAGCTGTTTTAGCTATCCTATTCCTTGTGTCAGAGGAGCTCAAGTATATAACATCAGTGAAAACCTTGCACTCTGAATTACAGAGAAATGGACATGCTTTTCATAACTATCTCACAGAGGGGTGCTGGCAGTAACCCATCATTCTGATGAAGTACTGCTTTTCTAACCATCAACAAAGACAACACAGAAAATGTAAAAGGGAGATAGTGCTACCTAGAATGAAAAACTGAATGTCCTGGGGACTCAATCTAAAACAGTCCTTAATTTTAGCTCTGAACTCAAAACAGGCTTCACTTATATCTAGAAAAAAAAAGAAATGTATCTTGAGGACTATTCAAATATAACTGTGGTTAAGAGAACTGGAAAATTATATTTTCATATACTATATTCTGCACTATGACACAAACAGTGAAAAATTTCATGCTGCAAAAGAGCATAGCAAGTGGTTCGAAAAACTAATAATACGTTACTCTATCAAAACACTTGCATATTAGTGAATAAAATCCAATAGAAAAAAGTAGGTCACAGTTGTGATGATGTTCTTTAGTTGAAGCAGACTACATACAAATTCAGCATGTTCACGTCTCTCATATGAGAGAATTATTTTTTTTTTAATTTAAAAAACAACCCACAAAGAAGTCTGCATGACTGATTACACTTACAGGATTACTTCATGGAGGGTGTGTGTGTGTGTGTGTGTGTGTGTGTAATTTTGTCCTTGAATTAAGAAAGGTTACTTTTAAAATGCAACACTCAAGAAAAATAAATGAATATAAATTCAAAAGTTTATTAACTAAAGAAGGGCAACAAAACTCATTACTAATAATTTAACTAACACCTCCTAGGAGCCTATTTTAAAGTAACTTTCATTTCAAAATGTAATAATACTGAAATAAAAACATTAACAGCCTACACAAAGAAACCTATTTTAAAATACATAAAATTTAAATAAATTAACATTGAAATGGACATACCAACTCTAAGTTTCCAAAGTTACATTAAATCTACATACTATTGAAATTATACTTTTACAGCAACTGAGTAGTTAAACTAACTGCAACATACACAATTTCGTGTATATCACAGGACTCAAATTAACAAGAATACTCAATCTAATCTGATAGCAAAAGTATCCCCAACTCTACATGTGTTATACAAGCAGTTCCCATTTACAAGTGGATTATACAATAGCCCACCCCCCTTATCTGGTGGTATATATGTTTCAAGACCCCCAGTGAATGCCTGAAATTCCAAATAGTACCAAACCTTATGCAAACCATGTTTTTCCTATGCATACAATTTACAGCTTTCTCTTTGGTATGTTGAATTACCAGCATCACTACTCTTGTGTTTTGAGGACACTGTTAAGTACAATGATGGTCACTTGCACACAAGCCCTGTGATACTGCCAGTCATCTGACAACCAAAATGGCTACTAAGTGATTAGCAGAAAGGGAGCATTTATACCATGGATAGACTGGACTAAGAGAAAATTCACATTTTGGGCCGGATGAGCAGGAGAGCTCACAACTTCATTAAGCTGCTCAGAAAAGCTCATAATTTAAAATTTATAATTGTTGATTTCTGCAATTTTCTATTTAACACTTTCAGATCATGGTTAAGCATGGATAACAGAAACCACGGTAGTATATAACTGACAATGGGGAGGGGTGGGGGGAACTACTGTATTCTAAAGTATGTTTCTAAATAAGTTAGCAAACAATGCTGGGTCATATTTAATTTTAAAAAAGTTTTAAAAAATGCTTAAGTGCAAAGTTTATTCTGTAAAATACAATTAACCCATAAAATAATATAGTGTAATAGTAGAAGTTCTAAGCTCTGAACTTCCTTGCAACTGGTAGTATGGAGCAATGGGATCTAGAGTAAGTCCTGTAAAATGAGATGCTGACTAGGAATGAGAGGAACAGAGTCCCAGCTTTGGCAGCAGTAGCAGCCCAAAAGCAATGGAGGTGAATTCCAGCATTATGGGGTCCTAGCACCCAAGTGCAGAAGAATAAATGAACTATCTGCAAAATGAGTAACCAAGGACTGCTCATAAGAAAGTATCAAAACAATAGAGGAAGATACCTGCATAACACCACAGAAGGACTAATAAATATTATGAAACAAAAGATATCTTTACAGTTTTGAACTTAACAGATGTTAGGTCTGCATTTCATTTACCAAAAGTCCATGCCCCTACTAGAAACTCCTAGAAGAATAATGAGCTATTCTCCATTTCTCACATATTTTTTACAACTATAATTCTCTCTGTTTTCCTATAGTGACTGAGAAAAACCTGCTGGATATCATATCATGGCACCCGAGGCAAACATTTGGGTAGGAAGCAGCACAGCATAGCAGTTATAGATCAGAGCTTAGCATCAGGCACAACTAACCTTGGGCAAGTTAATTAACTTCTCTGAATTTCAGCCTCCTCCTAAACTGGAGGGAAAATAACGACCACCCAATAGGGTTATAGTGGGGATTAAATGTGGTCATTTATGAAAAACACTCATCACAAAGCCTGGCATACACTGTAAGTGGTCAGTAAATGTTATTGGACAGTTATAAAAAAATACTGGGATGGGGTTGGACCTTTTAATACCATAAATGACCTAATTCTTCTCACGGTTAATAAGTAAAACTGCCGGCTTCCAAAGAACTGCACTCCTGAACTCTGAACAATACAGTTTTTACCTCCCCGTGAGATGGCACCAGAGTTCAAGTACTTTGTAAATTGCCTTCCCTCGTCCCACAAAGTGTTAAAGTGTTAAGACTTCGTTACCTCATGAAGAACCAGAAACATCTTGTTTAAGTATGTTTTATTGATTATACTATTACACTTGTCCCATTTTTTTCTCCCCTTGATTCCCTTCCACCCTACATGCCCACCTCCCACCAGAATTCCCCCTCTTAGTTCATGTCCATGAGTCATACATGTAAGTTATTTGGCTTCTCCATTTTCCATACTATACTTAACCACTCCCTATCTATTTTGTGCGTAGCATTTACGCTTATTCACTGTACCTTTTCCCCCATTCTTGCCCCCCTCCACACTGATAACCCTCCATGTGATCTCCATTTCTCTGGTTCTGTTCCTGTTATAGTTGTTTGCTTAGTTTGGTTTTGTTTTTATTTTTAGGTTCAGTTGTCGATGGTTGTGAGTTTGTTGTCATTTTACTGTTCATAGTTTTACTCTTCTTTTTCTTATATGAGTCCCTTTAACATTTCATATACTAAGGGCTTGGTGATGATGAACTCCTTTAACTTGACCTTACCTGGGAAGCACTTTATCTGCCCTTCCATTCTAAATGAAAGCTTTGTTGGATAGAGCAATCTTGGATGTAGGTCCTTGCCTTTCAACTTTGAGCACTTACTTCTAGCCCCTTCTTGCCTGCAAGGTTTCTTTTGAAAAATCAGCTGATAGTCTAATGGGAACTGCTTTGTAGGTAATTGTCTCCTTTTCTCTTGCTGCTTTTGATTCTCTCATCTTTAATCTTGGCTAATGTAATTATGATGTGCCTTGGTGTGTGCTTCCTTGGGTCCAACTTCTTTGGGATTCTCTGAGCTTCCTGGACTTCCTGGAAGTCTATTTCCTTTGCCAGATTAAGGATCTTCTCCTTCGTTACTTTTTCAAATAAGTTTTCAATTCTTGCTCTTCCTCTTCTCCCTCTGGCACCCCTATGATTCAGATGTTGGAACATTTAAAATTGTCTTGGAAGTTCCTAAGCTTCTCCTCATTTTTTTGAATTCTTGTTTCTTCATTATGTTCTGGTTGAATGTTTATTTCTTCCTTCTGGTCCAAATCATTTATTTGAGTCCTGGCTTCCTTCCCTTCACTGTTGGTTCTCTGCACATTTTCCTTTATTTCACTTTGCATAGCTTTCACTTTTTCCTCTACTTTGCGATCAAACTCAACCATTTCTGTGAGCATCCTGATTACCAGTGTTTTGAACTCTGTATCAGGTAGGTTATCTATCTCCTGGTCACTTGGCTCTTTTTCTGGAATTGTGATCTGTTCTTTTATTTGGGCCATGTTTCTTTGTCTCGGCGCACCTGTTACATGGTAAGGGATGGAGTTTTAAGTATTCGTCAGAAGGGGAGCAACCCTCTTGGCTAGGTTGTGGCATTGTCTACGGGGGATGAGTCAGAGAGGGAATAATGCCACTTGCTTGGATCTCCGCCAGCTTTCATCCACTTCCCCTGCATCCCACAAGCAAATTGAGCCCTTCTGGTGCTGACTCCAGATTGGGTGGGTTTATATATATTCTAGAGCCCTGTGGGCCTCTCCAACTAACTGTCCTGTGAGGCTGGGAGTTTCTCCTGATGCCTCAACTCCCACAGGTTTTTTTAGTAAGGGATTTTGAGGCTTTATTTCCCCTAGCTGGAACCCTAGGTTGCGCTATCTGTCTCCTCCTCAGTTGTTCCTCCTGGTTTATCCTCACACAAATGTGGGACTGCCTGCTCTGCCAGCCACCACCTTGCCATGTCTCCTCTCTGCCCAGGCTACCCATCTCTGCCCCTCCTACCAGTCTGAATGTTTGTTTTTTAACTCCTTGGTTGTCAGACTTCCACACAGATTGATTTTTCTGGCACTTCAGGTTGTTTTTTGTTTTTAAATCTGTTGCTGTCCTTTCATTTGTGCAAGGAGGCAAAGTGCATCTACCTATGCCTCCATCTTGGCTAGAATTCAAGAACCAGAAACAACTTTTAAAAACAATGTATTTTTATTATGACTGATTTTTTTAAATCAATCTCAAAATAATAATGTAAGGCAAGGGGGAAAACATGCAAAATGCATTCCATATTTTACCAAATATTTCTGGAAACTTCTTTTTCATTTGGTGCAGTTCCCCTGTAATTATGCCCATAAGATTTTTAATTATGTTATGTGTCAAGTGTCAAATAAGTCATTTTTCCCTGTAAGCTTTCATAAGGAATGCTAAAAATTAGTCCTTAATGCAGCATAATCAGTGATCTATGACTGCATGCTGTGTACTTGAAAGATACTTCTTTAAATATAACAACTAAAAGGGAAAAATGCTAAGCATTCCTGATGGAATCATTTTGAAACTATATTATGCCTAGACTGCAATGATGAAGAGTACAATGAATTGTCCCTTGATAACTCCTCAGCAAGATCAATTTCTATTCTGTGCAATAATAACAGTGCTGCTCTCTGAAACCACTGAAGAGCATTGGGCTGTTTTTCTCTCTGTGAAATAAATGAAGACTACCATATTTTTATAGTTCCTCCTTTCTGCTATTAACTGTCACATATCACTGTCAATAGCAATTTTCTTTTTTTTTTTCCTTTTCAAACCACAAGGTTAACTGGGTGAAAGCCTGTATTGATACCCATGATTCTCTACGACACACAAAAGTGGTTTATTTTACCTTAATTTGCAGAAATGCAGACAATAGTACCAATACTTGAGAACAGTCAGAACACTGAGTTCCTGATAAGAGGCCTTTGCTGAATACAAAACTGCCATAATTGTATCTCAAAAAGGAAGATGGTAAAACCTAATTGATGGAAACGTTTAAAATCAGAAAACATGTTATCACAGAAAACTACCTGAAGCAGTAATCAAAAGTGATTTTCTATCAATCACCATGGAGATGCCACCTATAAGGAATTCATCTAAATAGCTCAGAAATTAAGCTTTAGACATTTTAGGATATGTGATACTATAACAGTATGACCAGATTTTCTGGAATCTTTCCTTCTCTCTTTGTTGTATTGTTTTCTTAGCTCCTATCCTACAAATACTCTAACCCACTAACCAAAATAAAGAAAATTAGGCCCAGGCTGGTATGGCTCAGTGGTTAAGTGAGCGATCAAAGGCTTGCCAGTTTGATTCCCAGTCTAGGGCACATGCCTGGGTTGTGAGTCAGGTCCCCAGTAGGGGACACATAAGAGGCAGCCACACTTTCATGTTTCTCTCCTTCTCTTCCTCTCTCTTCCCCTCTATAAAAAATAAATAAAATCTTTAAAAAAAGGAAAATGAAGCACTCTGTGAATAAAAGGCAATATGATATTATGTGGGTGCTTAACAACTATCAGTAGACAGGAATCCACAGAGACTGTGGCCTAACTGACCGTACTTGCAGGGGCAGGTGGAATATAAGCAACTGTGCTTCTAGCAAGCTTTCCAGATCTGTGTTGAAGGAGGGCAGAGAAGGAGGGAGGACGGGTATGCTTGATATCTTTATAAAACTCAAGAAGGGAATTTAGCAACAATTCAAGTTGATGAACAGGCACTTAAACCACCAAGGCATTAGAGGCACCCTAATAAAGAACAGAAACCTTAATCTCCCTGTTAACAAATTGAGCATAAGACTACCTTGAAGTACTAGAAGTACTAGAAGAAATGCCATCCAGTTTCCTTTCCCTACCAAAAATGGTATTTATACAAATCCATACTGTGAAGAAAAAAACACTAGCATAGCAGGTTTATGACTGAGGCTTGCTAGCAAGATTGACCCATGGCTGGGGTCTGGGAACTGCATCATCCAAAGTGTTCCCACTATTCTCTAACTGATAAGGACAGGCTTCTGTGCCTGCTTCTATAAATAATGTGGATTACACTGAATACTTGCTTTTCTTTTGGTGGATCTAGATTTTGGGTACCTGCTAAACAGAGTGTCTACAAAACAAGCCCCCAAGAAAACCCTTGGGCATTGACTCCCTACTGGGCTTTCCTGGGCAGGAACATTGCAGATATACTGCTGCATTTTCATTTCTGAAAGAAAAGAGAACACTGAATGTGACCCCTCATGGGAGGGAGATTGCAGAAGGAAGCCTGCTCATGGATTCTTCTAGAATCCGTGTGCTTTTCCCCTGATGATCTGGTTGTGTATTCCTACTATAGCACTGTGATAAATCTTAGCTCCTAGTAGAACTACATTCTACTGTATCTTGTGAGTCCTTCTAGTAAATCTTTGAATGTGGGAGTGGTCTTGGAAACCCCAGACTATACACGTGGAACTGTTCTGAATGTCAGAGAATTTTAAAATGACTCATACCTGGGTCCCACCCTGAAATTGTTTGTCATGTAGTTGGAGTACTGGAAGGGTATGCTGGCAATAAACCAGTGAGCGCTTACCATTCATTCAAAATTTTAACAAGCATGTATTGTATTCCTGGCAACGTTAGGTAATAGGAATAACAGGAATACAAGAATGAAACCATAGTCTCTCATTAAAGGGCTTACAGTACTAACAGACAAACATGCAGTAACAAATGGTCCTCCTGGAAATGACATTGCCTAGAGTATTAGAAACAAAAAGATTTTAACTATTCCACCAGACATTCCTGTTTTCTCTGACCTATTCTTTGACTTATTCAATTTACGTGATTCTTTGAGTAATACTAGGGGTGTTAGTTAATTTTCTTCAAAATATTTCAAAAGGCCAGGATGGTGGTCCTTAAGTCTTGTGAGACCCTTTTGAATATTTGTGATAGGATTCTTTCTAGAACTGATCACCTACCAACTAAGTATCAAGCACTATGCTAGATTTGCTTGAAATAAAAATAATGAAACCAGCCCCAACCTTCAAGGACCCCACAGTCTTGAAAGAGACAAAGAATTAAACAAATTGTTAGAATTCCAGGTTACAAGTGTGAGAAGTTTGCAGGAAGTGATATGACAAATGCAGATGAGGAGCATAACTAATGATCTCTACCATTCTACACCATTACTGTTAGAAAACAAATGTGTGAAAAGGAGCTAACAATGGCTCACACCTGAGTGGAAGTGTTAACATTAATTACAAGATTATTACTACTACCGGTACTTTAAAATAGTTATACATTTTCCTTCAAGTTCTAAAATTTGGAAAACATTTTATCAAGATATAATTTTACCTGACACAAAAGCTAGTATAAAATGCCCCTTATGAGTGATGTCTGCAATGGTACTGGTGAACAGAGTATACCAGGCTCTGTGCAGGTCCTCACAAACATACTTTGCATTCCTTCCATTGGAAAAAGTTCCCAACATTGGAAGATATGTTTAATTCTGTTTGGCATTATATTGAAAAAGAACCTAAGTTTTTAACAAATTCCCTTTAAACTAATGAAAAACTATTTGTATAAAGGGGAAATAAATCTTGAAATTACTTTTAATCACTTCATTAAATTTAAATCTCTTTGCCTTAAAAATAAATCACCGACTTTTTTTCTCTATACAGAATATTATGATCTCCTATCATTGAAGACTTGAAAAATATATTGGTTGAAAATCCATTTCTTGGTTCCCACCGAGATTTAAATTACCTGAAACTAATAGCCTCACTGCAAGAGTTCTATTCCATGGCTTGTAAGTTGAATTCACCAGCATGACATCTCTGTTTTATATATGTAAATTCCACAGGTTTACTGTAAATTCATGACATTGGCAACATTGGTTGCTTAAAAGATTGGTACTGCTACTGAAACAAATACACAGAATGAGACAGGAAGTAGCCATAATTTTTCCTACTTGCCTATTTTATGACGGTAATCTTGGAAAAACTGGAGGTAGGATAGGGCACAAAAACTAAGATAACAGCTGAAAGTCATATAAACTACAAGAAAAAGAAGTATTTGCATATAAATCAAAGCAAGCAATAAGGTTTACATCATGGTACATAATATAAAATTATTTTATTACAAAAGGTACAGCTTGTACTAGCTTCAATTATTACATTTTCTGAAATTTGGCACCAGCTATATTGAAAGAAAATTTACTAGCAATAACATATACAGTACTGACAAGTGTTTTCCTTTACCTTTTGTTTTGAACTCTTCCTAGTACTCTAAGGAGTTTAGTCCACAAAACAAAACATGAAAGTATTACTGGACTAAAGTAAAAGGAGTAGTACCATCATCACTGAAATTAAAGCCAAATAAAGTGTTTCAGCTTGAGGTTCCCTCACTTAATTTTCTACAGTTATTTCTTTCCTCTATTAAATAGCTATGCAAGTAATATTGTCAATGTTCACCAAATTGGAATCAATAGATCCTATTTTTTAACCCAAACAAAAACTAATCTAAATACATCTGTTATGTATTCTGTAGTAGAAATTACAGTTAGGATAACTAAACTATTTGTTACCAGTCTTGCTTGATACTCTCACAAAATGTGCTTACTATCTCAGCCATTCACAACAGACAGGACTAATTCCAAGTTCTAATTACCTAAAGCCCCATTCTCCACAGTCCTTTAATTACTGCCGGGTTATCAGGTGAGGACTTAACAGTAGGATGCTAACTTCTTCAGAGGTTATCAAGGGGCCATTTAGTTCATTTCAGCTGCAAAATTCTTGATTACTACTACATTAAATAACCTTTATATTATGCAATAGTGTAAAGTTTCACTGATGGTAACAGGGCACTTTTAGTGCCTTTCTGTGGAAAAGGACCTGCAGGTATAATCATATTTTCATTTAACTCCCTTGGTTTCTTCAAACATAAACAGGTTTCCTCAACCCTATGAAAGTCTTACTTGACCTTGCTCACCTCCCTGCTCCTTCTATTCCTCAAGACATTCTCTTTGGCTTTTTTTTTTTTTTTTTTTTTTTTTTTTTTTTTTTTTTTTTTTTTGGTCACCATTAGCTCTAGTTCATCCTTCCACTCTTTAAATGTGAGCATTCCTCTCTGTTTCTCTCCCTACTCTTTTCTATTCACTATCTTCCCCTGAGGGAGCCCCACATTTTCTATGGTTTCGACTGTGGTTCCTATATGAGGACTCAAAAAATAATAATTCTTGTGCTCCCCTTTTACCTAATTTCTATTAGCTTTTCCCTTATATTTGGCTACTTTCACAAACCAAACTGCTTTTTTGTGTGCAAAACCAAATCCATTTCACTCTCCAAGGAACAAAAACTATAACAGTGGCTAACATTTAATCCTTACAACATACCTTGGAAGCAGATGCTGTAATTTGTCATCACATTTTACTGATGAGAAAATCAAGATTACAGAGTCTGCCCTGATTCAAAACCCAGCCTGCTGACTCCAGAAGTTGTCTTCCCAACCACTGTTGCTCACCATATCTGAGATGATCTGACTACAATTTAGCCAACCTTACAAAAATGGCCATTCTCCAAAACGCAGTCAAGGTCTAGCCAACATGTCCAAGGTCTCCATTCTGCACTGGTAATTACCTCCACAATGATCCAGTATCTAGACCACTCAAATAGACTCCACTGAAGTCCATCTTTATCATCCAGGCTCTGATACTGTTCATTGCTCATTTTTTATTATTGATTTTAAAGAGAGAGACAGACAGAGAGAGAGAGACAGAGACAGAGACAGAGACAGACAGAGACATTGACTTGCTGCTCCACCCACCTATGCGTGCACTGGTTGCTGTTTCTTGTATGGACCCGGACTAGGGATCCGACCTGCAACCTTGGTGTATCAGGACAACACTCTAACCAACTGAACTACCCAGCCAGGGCTGTTCACTGCTCTTTAAAGTCATAAACCACATAACAGTACATCTTCCTCTCTCTAATAAGCAAGTCCTACACACAGTCCAAGGATATTAGGAAGGAGGGTTATATTCAAGTTGTTTAGGTATGTGACCACCTCCATATTAATTTTTTGAAACTGCACACTTTCTACAAATCCTGATAGTCAAATGAATGAGTTTAATTTCACTCATTTAATTGTTGATGCTTATATTCACAGTCCTATTTTTACATATATTTGAGAAATGTTTTATTGTATGAAGGAGTCTCCTCCTAAAGTACCAGAGTTAAAAAGACGGGATTATATTTCAATCAGTATTGCCAATTCCATACATCTATAACTACAAGAAATCAAGGGCCAGGCCTGGCCGGGTAGCTCACTTGGTTGGAGCATAGGCCCCATACACCACTGAGAGTTTGATTCCTGGTCAGGGCACACACAAGAATAAACCAATGAATGCATCAATAAGTGGAACAACAAATCAATGTTTCTCTCTCTCCCTTCCTCTCTCTAAAATCAACAATTTTTAAAAAAATCAAAGGTGAGACCATGTTTCTTGATTCAAACAAATAGACCATAAACAAATTAAATGAGGTCTTATTATGGATATTAATATTTCAATAACATAAATGGATTATTCATTAAGACATTCATCCTGTTCCAGTATTAGTTTTATCAACATGAGAGAATCCGATACGTATAATTATGTAATCTGACTGTGTCGTTCACAAAGAAAACTGGTGTACCTATGTGGAATATTAAAACCTCAAACAGCCAGAAAGCAGATCAATAAAGCAAAATACCTCCTGACCTACAATCAATAGGGATTGAGACATTCTAGGAAAAAAATATTTCAGGGAGATGCAAGTTTCCACTCCAATGCAGCTATTTTAAGTGATTAGGTTAAAATATGCCTCTGTCTGTCTACAATTATATTATAGTTCCCCATGATATGAACATGTTACAATATGCTACAGGTAAAACTGAAATATTCAGATGCAGGTGGATGGTACCTAAGGCCAAATGACTGACTAGGGTGTGCCACAGGATCCACATTCGCACAATATCCTTAGATGTTATTAAAGTACCAGCAGATTTTTTTGTACAGGCATAAAACACACAGAATACAGAAGTGATTCCCACTAGGGCAAGGAAGGGGACTTTTCCCAGTTACAAGTGTCCATCCTCAAAATGAAGGGTGGGAGGAAGGAAAGCAGACTTCTCAAACTGTTGACATTCCTCACCTGTAGTTAAGAGGTACCACAGAGGCCTTATGACAGCCTCACAACCTCTTTGCTCCCTGACCTGTTGCTGAACAGAGCTCTTCTATTTGTGTCTTTGTTACATTTTGTGCCATCAAGCTACCTCAATCACTATTTCTAAAGTCCACTGGAAAATTGTTACCACCATCTCTAGTTTGCTTCTGTCACTGATGGTGTTAATATCAGCAAGCCATTAATGCTTATGCTGTCAGTGATCATCTCCACTCTTTTCTCCCTTGTTAGTTTTTCTTTTTAGCTTCTGTGCAAGAAGGCTAGGCTTTTAAATCAGTTGCCAGCCAGAACATGCCTTTCTCCCCTGTCATCAAACCAACAACTTAATGTGTAAAATGTAATCCCTAAGTCTACTTTGGCTTCAGCTCTGACTGGAGTGCTGTTCTTATGCTTGTTCTCTCTGTCCCCCTGTCCTCCCTTCCTCCTTCCCATTTTAATCATAACCCAGATATTCAGGGCTTTTCTCGCCACCACAGTTGATCCCCTCCCACCTCACCCCACCCCTTACTTACGTAATGCTATCTGTTCCGGTTGTTTTTATGAGTATCAAAGTTTTAGCCTTGACATACTACTAAGATTTCACTGTGATCTGTCTTTATGAATTAAATGCTTAATACTAAATAAGCCCTTACAGGGAACCAAATACTCTACAAGAGATTAATACAACTGCAATTTTATAAAATAAAATTATCAATGTACACACTAAAATATGTGGCCCCCACTCCTCTTACAATGAAGTAATTGAGGCTTATAAAGCAAACATATTTATCAATGGTCTATTCTAACACTAGCCCAACTATACTTTAAGCTCCATGGGGCTTTTTCCCCTGTTACTTCTTCCCCTCAGCACCTAGAAAAATACCTGGCACATTCAAGATATACTGAATAAATATTTTTAAATTAATGAATAAGAAACATTGAAAATAAACAGAGGGGCCTATATAGTACAAAATAGCAGTAGAAAAGTCATTAAAATATAGGGTCCTGCAGAAGTAAGGCCTGCTTGAGTGTGGCTGGTAGGGTAGTAATATGGGTGTAATAAATTATAGTTTTAATTTGAAAATTTCAACTAAAAGTCATATGGTGTGCTTGAGTGTGATATTGTTATGTTACAGAATTACATCTTATAATTTTGTAATAAAAGATTTTGTAATAACAAGGGGTATTATTTGAGCCAGACCCTGTAGATTTCATACCTTTCAATCTGGGGAAATTTCTGTACATATGAAAGCACTACTGGATCATTTTCATACCTTCATTTTCAATTGTATTAATTTTATTTCTTAAATTGAAGTCTATAAGCAAGAGAAGATGCCTAAATTTATAAATCTTTGGGTTTTAACACATTTTAGCATTGGTTGTCTATTTCCACATAACAGTTATCTTGGTATACTTTTTTACCTAAGCTATTCTCCTTGTATAAGAGAGCTATATAAACAGAATCTTAAAGAATGAATTTACTGATAATTATTCTTTTTTAAGATTTTATGTATTTATTTATTTTTAGAGAGAGAAAAGGGAGGGAGAAAGAGAGGGAGAGAAACATCAGTGTGTGGTTGTCTCTCGCACACCCCCTACAGGGAATCTGGCCCACAACCCAGGCATGTGCCCTGACTGGGAATCGAACCAGAGACCCTTTTAACCCACACCACTAATTATTCTTGTTTTTGCTTAAGAGCAACAAAAATTCCTAATTTCTATCCTTTATCTCATTATATTAAACTCAGAGAAAGCTAATTCTAAAGTCCTAATTCAAATGTCCAATGAAAGGAAATGTATTTAAAATTTACAGGCACACACTTTAAATAAGCTGTATAAATTTACATATTGAAATAGATATTTTCTCTAAGATTGGTGATTTAAAACTTTTTTCAAAGACTAACCATTTTTAAAGTATATTAAAGAAGTATTCCATGAGTAGAAATTGGTTTTATAAGTCAATCAAGAAGAATAAGACTATTTGGATGAACAGAAACATTTAATAATAGGCATTTTATAAAAGAGCTTCAGTTGTAGTAAAGCAAAGCACATAGATGGTCTACATATTCCGTTTTAGTTGTATTGTATGGAAACCCAGATTTTCACAGAAAGTACCTATAAATAAATGTTAAGAGTTTTAAAATTGCACCTCTTGAAATCTTACAATACTTTAGCAAAGACACAGAGAGTCTACATTCTGAGGTGTACACAAAAATGAATTTACCTGGTCTCATAAATTACTACTAATGTGGGTATCTCTGATCATGGGTATTATTTTTGTAACCTTTTAGAATAGGTAAAGATCTCTTTTTAAGGAGAATTGGAGGGGGGTTGCAGAACTCATGAAGTACCTCTTACACAAAAGCCTCAGGTGAAGGGTATGCAAGGAAGACGATTTGAAACTCATTGCTCTGGATAATCAAACACTATGGCAACCCACATTTCTTTATGCAAATGTCATATTTTTTCAGAAAACTCATTTGTAGGTATTTATAGATTCATGCTTGATAACAGTCATAGATAAATTGCCATGTCTTTGTAAGAACAGTGGAATTCTGAAAATAAAGATGTCTAAAGGCATTCTATTTCAAATAGCAATCTGATATAATAAGATTCCTGATGTCAGGTAAGATACAAAAGTAGATTTTAGTGTTTAGAATATTTAGAAGTACTGTGCAGCAATGAATCTAAATAAGGCCCAAATATAACAACTACGGTGAATAAATCTATCACGTTAGACATTTCATTCTTTCAAATTCTGCTATACCTGTTTAATGTTTTTTCGGGGAGGGGGAAGGATGAAATAGAGCTGCTCCCAGATGAGAGTTAATAAATCAGTATGTGTAATTACCTCATCAAGGTCAAACCAAACAGATGTTATTTGTTCAATTTCTTTATTTTATTTGTTATTTTCAGTAAATAACTGAAAGGCTTTAATACAGTTTTTATGAATAAACTATGTCCGTGACCTAAATTTAAATAATCTGTTAGTCTATACTAGTAATTTTTTAAATTAAAAGAGGAAAGGGAAATAATAAAGTTCTACTTTGGAGAAGAATGCCAGATGATAAATGTAGACAAATGACAAGAAATCACCATTTTGTAAAGCCCCAGTTATAACTGATTCAGGCAAGAATCATCAACAGATGTTAAAGCCATGTGCAATGTTGCTGGGGAATAGGTCATTTACAAGACCTCAAAATACAACCTCACATATTACTTATTAATTACAAAGACAAATGTGGAAGATACCTTCTGGACCAAGTGATCACACTTAACATCTCCAATGAGGCAAACTGATAACCATGTGCCTCATGATATGATGCACTGAGGACAAACATCCCTACGTAAGCATACTTGACCAATTGTTTACCATGAATCTAATTATGGGGAAACAATCAGACAAATGCAAAATAAGGAGTACTCTGTAAAAACAACTGGTTTGGACTTATCAAAATGCTAATGAAATAAAAGTTTTTAAAGTGTCGGGTGGGTCTGTTCTAGATTTAAAATGATTGGAAGATATAACAAATAAATGTAACACATGATCCTTGATTGGACCCTACAGAAAAGGACTTAAAAAGGACATTATTGGGATAATAGTTTGGAAAATTTTAATACAGTCCATATATTAAATAATAGTATTGTATCAGCAATGAATTCTCTGAGTTTTAAAATTATACTGTGTTTATATAGGAGAAGGTCCTTGTATCAGCGATAAATTCTGAGTTTTAAAATTATACTGTGTTTATATAGGAGAAGGTCCTTGTTCTTAAAGAGATACCCAGTGTTTAGGAGAGAAATGTTACAAATCAGTAACTAAGACTCAGAAAAAAGAAAGAAAAGGATAAATGAAAAAGAGAGAATACAGCAAATATGACAGAATGTTAACAATTAGAGCTTCTAGGTGAGGGGCTTGGGTATTCACTGTAATATCATGATGATGATTCTATACATTTGAAATTTCCCAAAACAAGAAATTAGAGCAAATAAAATATGGTAATGAGTTCCTTATACCTTCAACAATAAAAAGGGCAAAATGGGGAACTAAAAATAATTGATCAACTCCTTAGATAGAGGTATTAACTGCCAAAATTTCAGTCTTGCTTTAACTCAATTCAAATGGTTAAATTGTTATATAAGAGAACCTATAAAGCATTTTAGTGGATTTTAATCAACTTCTCTAAAATGTGACAACTCAGGAATAAAATTAAAATGATGCACTTATATATACTTGTACAAAATCTGATGTGATATTTTATAATTGGACTACATTCAAAAGAAAAGCATGAAATAGTTTAGCAGCTACTTCAGCCTAGTCATCTGTTTAATGCAAGTAATTTTTCCAAATGAAGATCTTTCTTTCTGCGCAACAGTAATTTAACAGTGCCCACCAAAAGTAACAAAAATGGAGGTTTACACTTTCATCAGTTATTCATTTTTCTGCTGCTTTGTATGTCCTTAACACCTGTAGATTTTTCTGCAAAATTTTCATATCTGATAAATAAGAAAAATGGTTCATTATAAGAATGGTGATCATTATAAAAATGGATCACCAGAGACAACTGACATGTAATGTTGTTTCATATCCTGATAGCAATTTCTGTATTATATTCATCCAATAAGGAAACAGGTCATGGACAGATTTCATTAGATTTTTAAGTGTAGAAATGGTCTACAACTGTTCACATCCTCAAACATTGCTAAAGATAAAATCATGCCAGAACTATTCAAGGAATCAAATGCTTATAGATATTGAGTTCATGGTAACCAGATTATAAGTAAATGATGTAAGGTTGCCAGAACTGATTAAACTACTACTTTGCTGCTGGTTCGATTCCCAGTCAGGGCACATGCCCGGGTTGTGGGCCAGGTCTCCCATAGGGGATGTGTGAGACACAACTACCATCACCATTGATGTTCCTCTCCCTCTCTCCTTTCCTTTCCCTCTCTATAAAAATATATCAAATTTAAAAAATGAAAAATAAACTACTACTTTGCTATCAGAAGCTGCAACCTACCGAAAATTATCTGTATCGGTTCACCTCATCATAAAATAGAGGTTCATTTCTGAAGGGAAGTATAGCTATGGTAGGAACCATGTTAAAAACATAACTACAGCAGAGAGGTGATTGGATAGCAGTACCAAATTCCTAACAGTGGTTTTTGTTATGGTTATAGAAGTACAGGGTTTCTTTTTTATTCTAACTCCGTCATCCAACTTTCTGAAAGATACTGTATACTCTTAGAATGAGCATAACAATTTCGAAAAATATTTGCTTTAAATCTTCTATTTGGTTCAAAACATTTATTTTAAAAGAAACATGGTCTGTTGTATGTAACCATTTAGTACTACTTAAAAAAATAAAAGCCAAATTCCTACTACCATAAATCTTAAAATACTACTCCAGAAGCTTTCCCCATTACTGTATTTCTGTGGCCTTAGTTTGGAAGTAGTTATTGAACACTGAATTTGTAAATTATATACAATTTTTAGATGGAGAAAACAGTTCAAATCAAATGAGAAAAGGACACCATGCTGTGCCATTTAAAATGCAGATATTTTAATATGTAGATGAAAAAATAGGGATAATCCTCATGGTTGCTTGTGTTTTTTTCATAAAAAGGTGACTTTCAATGTAGTCTGTGGCCTAGCAGCCTTCTTAGAAGACCTGAGCTTTTACAAAGGTTATAACCTAACTGGCTTGTAAACTGACACTGAGGAATGAAGGAACGAAACCATACATGCAGGTGTCACAATACACTGGCAGTAATTGTGGTTCGGCACTTCCAAAAAACATGCCTTAGGAACTACAATGATAATGGTTTCAATGTGCAGTGTGTTTTATAGTTTACAAAGTACTTCATAACTCTATTAGAATGGCATGGTAGGTAAAAATAAAGAGACTTGGGCTCATGAAAATGTTGAGTGTTTTATCCCTAAGTCACTCAGCCATTAAGAGAGAGAGCCATCAGCCAAACCCCAGGTCTTCTAAGTCCAAGCACTGTAAATTTCCCTAGGTGATAATTTATGCTACAAGCATCAATTTCATGTGGTGGTTCCCCTATGGGTGTGATTCACTCTGTACACTAGCTGTGAGCCAAAACAATTGGGAGAAAAACTCCAGGTGAATATCCAGAAGGTTTCTAACTGGCTGATAAAGTTTTTGGAGTTTCCCAGATAATGGGGGAAAACGGGATGTGGGGTGGGGCAGGGTCCTTCTCAGTATTTTTTAATCACATCTGCACAGAAAAATCACAAAAGCAGTATGAATAGCAGCATCACCACTAAAACTAAGGAACTGTAAACACACACACATACAAACAGACTGAGTAAAATGAAAACAAAAGCATTCAGATTGGAGGTGTCATCAATTAACACTTATGGTTCTGAGGCCCCAAACTGTACCGTCCCAAGTCAATTAAAAAGAAGGCAGGACTATAAGGAAAAGTTAAAGCAAGTGGGAGAAGAATTTGTTGAAGGACCACTTAAATCTAAGAGAGATTGCATGGGTGATGATGGACAATTATTCTCAGTGGAAGTGGGAAACATATCAAGAGAAAAGGGGCCTTGAACCACCACAGGGGAAATTTAGTTTATTCTTGAAAAAAATAAGTTTTCAAGATACTAGATTATATTTTCCAATGGAAGAAGACTTCTGTTCTTGACAAGCACTATAAAAGCTTTTAGATTTCAGTTTATATACAGTTCAGAGTCAGAGGACTTGTGAATATGTAGAGGCTGAAAAAAAGGATGTTTATTTTATGACTGTTAATAGCCTAGTGTATTTTTATTTTTAAAGATTTTATTTATTTATTTTTAGAGAGGGGGGAGGGAGGGAGGGAGAGGGGGAAAGAAACATCAATGTATGGTTGCCTCTCATGCACCCCCTACTGGGGACCTGATCCACAACCCAGGCATGTGCCCTGACTGGCAATTGAACCAGCAACCCTTTGGCTCACAGGCCAGTGCTCAATACACTGAGCTACACCAGCCAGGGCTAGCCTACTGTGTTTTTAAACATCTAAGGAATATTCAGACACAGTCCTTGCCCTTTTACAGCTTATACGCATTTTAATTACACAGTATTAAACAAAATTAATATTTAATTGAAATCATTTATAAAAAGCAAGAGTGCACAATAAAAAGTGAACAGCAATGATATAAACCTTGAAGAGGCACAGTGTTTAATCTATTTTAGACACCGGGAAAATGGCTTAAGAGGAAATAAAGGCCATTGCTAAAAATGGGATTTTTTAAGTATTTGTTTGCTTCGTAAAGCAGCAGTATCTCTTTCCTCACATTTAACTTGCCCAGTACATTCTGTTTACATGAGTTAATGTTACCTGTTTGTGAATTCCTGCTATGAGAACACATACACCATGTCTGTTTGGTCATTTTTGTCCCATAGAGCAACATGTGCAGAGAGCTACATAATTCTCCATGATAGAGTAGTAGCTTTCTACATGTCAGTGTGACTATCAGCAGGCTCCAACTGGTAAAAGATAACAATCACCTTGGTGAAGGACTAAATAATAACAATGTTAAAACAGATAAGCACCCATGGTGATGATCATTATCCACAACTGCCTGGAATCCACCAAATTCTTAGGTTTGGGCTAAGAAGTCAAGCTCCGAGGTCAGTCTGACTGGATTCAAGTCCTGGGAGAACACTTAACTTATGTGCAACCTGGGGCAATGTACTTGCTTTCCTAAGCCTCATTTTTCTCAGCTCTAATATGGGGGTGGTAATTGTTGTGAGGATTAAGTTACCTTTTACATGGAATTTGCTTACTGGTCGTAGACACTTAGTGTTCTTTTAGATAATTTTGAGGAAAAGTCTCAGTTCTCTTAAAATATCTCAGTTTTCAAACATAGAGAAACCTATGTTAATTTACATTTGAGAGGATAGACATATGGGTAAATAGATACACACACAAAAAAAATATCTAGGATGCAGTTGCCAATCACAGTTTGTAAAAGAGTTCTTTGACTGCAAAACCACTCTGCCAAAAAACGTTCATCATCAATGAAAATAGATGATTTATCTGGAGCAAAGTAGTTACTATACTCAGAGCACAATAATTACATTGCACAAGCAATTATTTCCTTAAATCACAAGTTCACTGAAGAAAGGAGCCATGACAGAATAGTACAAATTTATAAACAGTTCAGCATAAAACCTGAACTTAGAAGGCTTTTTGTATCGTTTTAATTGATGCCCTTAAAGTTCACTTATATTTTCTTTATTGTTTTGATTGGTAACTGTGCATATGCAATTAATTTAGTAATCCTGGTATCTGAACTATGGTGACCAAGGCAAAAACATTTACCTTAAATGTTATTAGTCACACGACAGTTATTTAGAGATGCAGGCCCACAAAGCACTTCATACAAGCATATTAACTGGATACTAATTCAAGTTATAAATATCTGCTGACCACTGATGGGAACTACCTTGGCCAACACAAACTACTCAAAAAAAAATCCATGTGATAAGGCCAGACCCCAGGAATATGGGAATGGAGGCAATGTCTTCCTGAAAAACTGAGACACAAACCTACAGAAATACATGTAATATGTAGCTCAAATGAGAAAATATGTGAAAGGGCTTTAAAAACTGTCAACCACTTTAAAAGTCTAAGAGGGCATTTTTAAAGATGATACTATTCTGCCTTTATCCCATTCAATGGAGGCAATTTTCATTCAACCAAATAGGCCTTTCCTAACAGATAAGCTGATAAAAGAAACTTATTAACTACAATGGGAAATGGAATAAAATATGTCAGAAAAAGCCCAAAATTTGATACATAGTTAACTCTTTAATACTGATCCTAATCTTATTGTTTCCACTTTTTCTCCAGCTGCCCAGACTACCTGGATCAAGTAAGCAGTGCATCATAAAAAATGTCCCTGAGCATGCATACCACTGTAAGTTTCATAATGGCAACAGCAAACTTTGCACAGAAATCTTAAAAGATACGTAGTACAGAGACTATATTCCTTAACAACAAAAGCAAACACACACACACACACACACACACACAAACCCACTTATCATATAATTATCTCATGCTATAGGCCGATTAAAATTTTTGCCATAGTTGAAAAGTGAAAACCAAAAATCAATGCAATATGAAATAATGGCTGTACTCATTTTAAATGTCTTAAATCAAGCATCAGATTTCAAATATATTCTCTTACCTTATTATACACACAGAGAAATATATCCTCAATAGAAATTTTAACATGATCACAATCAAAGTACAAAGAAAATAAATTTGCAGTGTAGAATCCTACATGAAAAGTACATCTTCTTGTTTCTGGTATCAAGATATATTATAAAACATAACTATATCATTCTCATAAATATTAGCATAATCCATTTACAAAATATATGTCCAAACAGAAAGTCAATAATCATACTGTCTTTCATATGCTTTTAAATGCCCAAAATGAGACGACTTGCTAATATTTTATAATGTACATTGTCTTAGCATTCCTTAAACAATGAATTTCATGTGGCATGATGAAATAATATAATTAATGACAATGGACCATAAAGAGAGGGGCTGATAAGAAATTGTTCTAAGAACAGATAGAAGTTAAATAATAAAACCTTTCAAAACATAAAACATATGTAGATACTCTGATCCAAAACAAGTATAATATATAAGCTGGCTTGCAGTATTAAAACATAAAGAAATGGAAAGGTAGCTAGTCCTTGCACATAATGAATGTGAAATTAGAGAAGACTGAAATTGGAACTTTAATAGTGCTTGTGCTATTTTTGAAAGATCACTTATAATATATCATCATTAAACAGTATCAGGTTTTATTTTCATCCACTTATCAAATGAGTTCTTCTACTAGTTAAAAATAATTGCATTATTTCATTCTGATTGAATTTAGATTTTTAACAAAATTGTTAGCATGATAAAAATAAATAAATACTTTACAGTAGCAATGATCCTACAATTTCTAAACTCAGAAGGAAAAAAGCAATCAAATTGTAGAGCAAGAAAGCCATGTTTTATCATGAAGCAGTCACTTCAACCTTCAGTAATCAATGTTTTGTCTCCCCCTTCTGGACTATACAATTTTTTTAAAGGCAAATATGGTTTGACTTTCATGATTATTCAATCTTTCAGGATTATTCAAATAATTGGCCTGACATAAATTTAACATTAATGAAGTAATCATCAAGACACTATTTGAAGCAGTAACCTAATAAAACTTCAATTTAATAATGCAATAGCAGCTTCACAACCCACAAATACATACCATCACACTTAGTGGTATTTTATGACTATTATGATTACTAGTGGCTTATAACAAGGAATACATCAGTAACATTTTGAAGTTATTTCTTTGAGCTTGGTCATACATTTATACTTTTAACAAGAACTTTCTTTCAGTCTGACCTTCTTCATAAGCCAGCACAAGCAAATTCATTTGGCTCAAAAAGGTTCTGCAATAGTCATTCAATCAGGGCCCATGATTCCCATGCCCCAATTATGGCCAAGAAACATACAACTGTATCTAACCTCCACCTACAATGGGGTTGACCTTTTGATTCACATTATTTAGAAACACAGCAAAAGGTCCAAATGTGACATCTCAATTATGTAAAATGGCTTATCTGGTGAGCAATGCTCCTGGCCAACAAAATAACCTTTTTTTTGTTGGGGTCCACTGAGCCAACTAGAAGTGCACATGGCCTTCACTTCCTAGTACAGATACTGAGGTTTCTGTTTATAAACAGGTAAATGGTATTAGGATGATAAACAACATTATGTTTGGCAGCAATGTGCTGAGAGCATATTTAAAATATTAAAAGCCAGAGACTGAAACAAAGAATCAAACTATTAAATTCTACTCTTAATGGTGTAAGTGCTAATGAAATGTTCTTTCACGGTGATAATTTTTTCCTGCTTTTGTGATGTTACTAAATTTCCCCCTGATTGGCATGTCTAACTGAACTCATCATCTTTTCCTCCAAACTCAGTCTTGCTCCTGACTTCTCTATGAATGCTGAAGTCACCACCATGTCCATCACTCACGCTTGAAATTTCAGTCATTACTGATTCACATACATCTCCTTTGCCTTTTTTAATCATTTGCTGAGGCTGAGATAGTCTACTTTCACAATCTCTCTCCCCCATCCACATCTGCCATTAAGTTCTTAGTAACCACTCTCCAGTTCAGGGTCTTATTAATCAAACCACTTCAACAACCCGCAGCTTGATCTCCCTTCCCTAGTCTTTAACCTTTCCAATTTTCACCGTTCCATTAATCTTCCTCAAATAGAGCTCAGATTTCGCCATTTCATTGCTCAAAACCTTCCAGGATTCCTCACAACTCCTTGGCATATTCCTTCGAAAATGACCTTAAACCACCTTTCCAAAGTTACAGCCCACTACTATGATTAACCTATATTTTTAGTCATCTTCACTAGCTCCTGGGTTGGTTACTAAATACCACTTCCCATGGTTCACCCCACTCCAGCCACAGTGACCTCTTTGCTATTCTTCAAATACTCAAAGCACACTCCTCCCTCAGAGCCATGGCACTTAATGTTTTCTCTCTCTGCCTATAAACCTCTTCCTTAGATATTTGCATGGATCTTCCCAATTTAATTTATGTTTCCATGCTATTTGCTGAGGGAGCTCACTTATCTAAAATAGCACACCCCTAATCACAGCTTTCTGCTCGTCTTTACAGCACTTACCACTCCCTGCCATTATAATTGATATGCATCTTACTGTCCAGTTCCCCAGCTAGAATGTAAGCTCCAGGAGGAATTTAACTGTAGTATTCATCACTTGAGTACCTACAATAGTGCTTGGCATATAATAGGTAACCAGTAACTTTTTGTTCAATAAAGGAATGAAACTGTGGCTGGAGAGGTTAACAAAGTCACAGCAAATGAATGAATGCTGAATCAGGGATTCAAACTAAGGTCTTTCTGATGCCAAAACAAATATCATCCCCCAAAAATCCTACTGCTGCACTAGGCACTCAACTATTTATGTCACTAAATTACCTTATATTTAACATTGTAAGATCTGGTTATTGTAATTCTATTTTCCAATTATCATATGTAATCATGTCAATTCTTTGTTTTCCTCCACAGAAGAATAGTGATTTTTCCACCTGTGGATAAATTATTCCTAACTTCCAGTGAAAATCAAATCAATCATTTTCGCTGTTTTCTAAATCCACTTTATGCAATGTGTTACTAAATAATAAGAACAAATTATTTTGGTTCAAAAACTTGTACAACAATTATTTAGAACTAGAAACCATTTAAAATCTCATTCAGTTCTTTCTATCTCTATCCTACTCCAAATTCTCTTTTGCTAATTTTAAGATATCTACAGGAAGATATTTTATCATTTCCCTTTATAGATGGTATCCATAACAAATCTTATTAAATTTTTAATAACACTGTCAGTATTATCTTGAGACTACATAATTATTTTCTCAAGGCCCATGAACAATCTATACCACAAAACACATAGCTCCCAATAAATAGGTGAAGTATTCTCCTCTTCCCATCCAGCTAAATCTTCCCACCATTCTTGACCCAAAATAAATGCTATCAAATAGCACACACCTTGAATACTTCACTAAAAAAATACTAGCTCATACTCAAATTTTACTGTGTCATCTTTCTTGTTATGTTTTTCATACCAAGTATTTTGAAGAATTAAATATATTTAACACAAAATATAATTTAGAACTACTATTCACAAGCCTCTTTATATGTTAAATATATTAAAAATAAACAATAAACTCCAAAAGCATCCTGAATTTAGATTGTTATCCCCATATTATGAATGGGAAGACTAAGGTTCAGAGAGGTTAAGTAAATTATCTAAGGTCACACAGCTTGTATGAAGCAGAGTAGGAATCCAAACCCAGGTCTTTCTGCCTCTAAACCCAGGACCTTCACTAAAATTTTCATCCCTTCAGAGTCTATACTACAGATATAAAAACACAGACCAACAGGATGACAGTATTATTCAAGGCTTATACATTACTATGAATCAGTGATTTTTGTAAAGTTTTTTATTATTGTTCAATTACAGTTATCCCCATTTTTCCTCCATTACTCTCCCTTGCCCTGACCACCCCACCTCCCACACTCAGCAATTTTCAATTTGTGTTCCAAAAGAATTTTTAAAACATGAAGTATCTGGCTGTTTAGTTAGAACACTGACCTTCTTTTCCCTTAGACTGTCAAAAATAAAAAATGACAACTGCCAACACAATAGCCATCCAGTGTGAATGAATCAAAATTATACCTAATTTTTGTCAGATTGGTAAATGATATGTTTTTGGTATGCTACAGAATTTTACTAATTATCTTATGAGTGCTATGAGATGAAAAAGGTTGAAAATCACTGCTATAAAGTAAAATCCGAGTATTATAAGAGAAGCCCTTAAGGAACATATAATGTAATAGAAAGTGTAAGATGAAGTAGAAAGTGATTCCTTATGACATAAAAAAGAAAGTGCTTACAGAAATTCAGATAAATTATTAAGTAGAAATCGGGGTGGAGGCAGGGTGGGAATCAGGGTAGGTTTCATAGAAGAGCTGTAGAGGATGGACAGAATGTTCACAAAGGAAGGAAAAAGTTCTGTGCCATAAGAAAAGTCAGCTGAGCAAAGTCAGAAGCAAGACTGCATGAGAATAAGAGGCTGGTTATGTTCATGTAGCAGGCAGTTTTCCAACCTGATTTTTAAAGTAAAATGTATAAAGGAGAATAGTGAAAAGTAAAATGGATGATAGTTCAAGAGTAGAAAGGACTCAAACGCCTCCATTTCTGCTTCTAATCAATAATGAATAGACAAAAGAAAGACAGGGTCATGCAGACCTAGTTCATTACATATTTCATCTTTCCAATTTCAATCTGGTTTCCACATCACTCATTTGGTAATTTCCAGGCAACTATGATACTTAAAGTGGTTATTCTAGAAATTCTTCTCTCTGGAACACTTCTATGAAATTCTGATCAACCCATTTTATCAATGAATACTTCTCACCTTTTGAAGATTAATAAGACCATGAAAAATAAGCCATTGTTTAACTGACTTTGACCAGAGTAATTTTAAATACTGTTTTTCTGCTCCTCTCTCTAATCTCAAAACAATGAACACTACTCCCTTTATGGACCTCTCCCACCTAAACCTCTAGAACTACTCCCTCAGCACTTCCTCTAGAAGCTGATTCCTATAGTTTCCTCTATTTATTACAGGATTTCTAAAGTCCATTGTGAGAAGCAAGTCATAGATAAGACAATGGGTATGAAATAATTTAAACTGCAGATCAATCATAACACCTATCTCATTATACTTATTTTCAAAACACTCTCAGACAAAATGAAACTTTTCCCATCGCTGGTGGCTGCCACTTTGCAAGTTTTAATACATTGCATCTTCAGGCCCTGCCTTTATTGTGTTTACCTGTCTGTCTTCCCCATTAGACCTAATACTTTGACAGCAGGAGCACAATTATATGGATATTATGATATTTCATGTTGTCCTGCAGTTCCCTTAAACACTTTGTTCTTTTTGAGTCCTTTTCTTTTTTTCCTTTTCTTGCTCTTTTTGGGAGTTTTTTTCTACCGTGTCCTCCAGCTCACTGATTTAATCCTCTGCTTCATCCAGCCTGCTTTTGATTCCTTCTACTATGTTCTTTAATTCGAAAATTGTATCTTCATTTCTTCTTGGCCCTTGTTGATTGTTTCTATGTCCTTTCTCATGCTGATATAGTTTGTAGTAAGTTCCTCGTAGCTTCCCTGTAGTTTTTGGTAATTCTCAGTGAGTTCATTGAGCTTCCTTATAACCATTGTTTCGAACTCAATATCTGAGAGTTGACTTGCCTCTATTTCATTTAGCATTCTTTCTGAGGCTTCCTCCTTTCCTTTCAATTGGAGGTTGTTTCTTTGCTTCCTATTATTTGGGTGACTCTTCTTGTTTGCTTCTGCTTCTTAAACTGATCTATTTTGGCTTCCTGACTTTGTGAACTTCTATGGGAAAAGGCCTGTGAGATTCAGTGATACAGTCACATTGATCACTTGAATGTGATGCTCTTGGGATACCCTTTATGCCTTTTATACTGGTTCTGTGGATGTAATTGTGTTTTGATTGTTGTAGGGTCTTTCTTTGGTGGGTCCTTCTCTCCAGCTGGTTGACTGAAGGTCACTCTGCCCACTATGCTTTGTATGCTGTTGTACAGGTGCTGCCAGAACAAAGCCACAAAGCCCAGGAGACAAACCTACACCTGCAAAAATAACTCCCACCAGCAATCACACTGTCAACAGCAAATGAACCAGTATCGATAAGGGTGTAAAAAGATTAAGACTACTATAAGAAAGGAGAGCAAATATAAGATGACCTAGTGAAAGAAAAATGATTTTGAGAGGATAGAGAGAGGAGCACTAATAAAAGTAGGAAACTGGAGCAATGCAAAGAGATAAAGTAAAATTTACATCATAAATTAAAAAGGCAATGAAGAAAGCAGAATTGAGTAAGAGAAGGGAAGCATATTGTATTATGTTTAAACAGAAATTAAAAAAAAATAAAATGAGAGAAAGCAAAAGGATACAAAGTAAATAAATAATTAAAAATAGGCCCAAGTTGGAGAAAAAGTTCCACCACAGCAATATCAACAACAACTAAGCTAAAATTAATATGGGTGGGATAGGAATAAGAGGGAAAAAAGAAAGAAAAGTTTAAGAGATGTCTAGAGTAAATGAAAGTGATTTTGAAATGCTGGGGGAGAGGAAATACTAAGAGGGAGGAACAAAAACTAGGCTAAGACAGGGAAATATTAAAAGTTGAGATGAAAAGAAAAAAGAAAAAAAAGAAGGCAGATTGAAAGAGAAAAAGGGAAAAAAAAAACAGGTTAAGACCAGGGAAAATTAAAATTTGAGACAAAAAGTAGAGGGAAATGGTAAAATTTGAGATTGAAATACAATAATAGTGAAGTTCTGGGGATCAAATTGAAAATTCAACAACAACTACCCTATCCACAACAAAAAAGCAAAGAGTGCTGAAGGTAAAGAGAGAATGTGACTATTTTAAGAGCGGGAAAAAGGATGTGAGGTGACCACTGACAAGAAAATTGGTTTTGAGAGGCTGGACAGGGGAGAAATAGTAAGAGTGCAGAATGGAAATAAGTTGTAGCAAGAGAGAAAACAAAATGCAAAATGAAAAATAATAAGAGGAAAGAAGAAAGTAAAATGTGGTAAGAGAGGTGGAGAGCAAAATATATGAATTGAAATGAACTATAATATAAAACCTACTGAATATGCACAAACTTGAAGGGCAAGAAATGAATGTTAAAAAGCTATGCAGGAAAAAATATCGCAATTCATGGAGAAGACCATGGTGGATTTGGTCTTGGTAACATCTAGTATTGACCACTGTTTTTTCTTTCTGGTTCTGTCTCTGGTGATGTCAGAGGGTGATCCTGTCTGACCTTAGGCAGCCTATTTGAGACTACTAGGTACCTACTGTCTGTGGCTGATTCCTTCAGTTGTTAATCTAGTCATTCTGCATTCAGCAGCCAGGCTTCAGCACCATACAGTGGGCAGAATCCCTTCTCCGGTCAGGACTATTGTTTCCATTCTTGCTGCTGCCCCTCAGAGGGGAATGGTCTGCCTGAGCAGGATGGCTGCTGCAGTACGGGGGAATGACTCAGCACTGGGATCCCTGCAGCTAGTCTCTCAGTTCTATCCCCAAAGCTTCCTTCCCCAGTTTCTCCTCAGGTGTCTCTCACTCACTCTACCCTGCCCCCTTAGCCCAGGGTAAGTGGCTGCAAATGAAAATTTATGCATTGGCCCTTTAAACGGCTCTTTGCATCTCCAGCTGCCCATCTCTGGCAGAGCGCAACCCTGCCACTTTTCATAGCTGGATGTTATCTGTGTACTTTTTGGGCTTTGGTGCTCTAGGCTAGGGATCCCAACTTAGGGTTTAGGCCTTACCTATCTCAGGAGGTTCCCACTGGCCATTTAAACACCTCTCTGGCACTCAGTGGCTGCCTGTGGGTGCCTGGTCAGCCCCTCTTGCATCTCCACTATACTCCCTACCAGTCACATTTTGCTGAAGCTGTTCCTTCTGTCTGTTCATAGTTAGCAGGATTCTCTCCCACTATTGTTCAGTTGTTTATTCCACATAATTTCTCCACAACTTAGTTGTAATTCCATATTGGTCCTGGGAGGAGGTTAGTGCAATTTCTACTCACTCCTCTGGATCTCTCGCATTCTGATACACTTTCAAGATTGAGAACCATTAGCCTAATCCAGCCTACTTCCTACTATCAAATTTATTTTTCTTAAACCCTGCTTAACTGATCTCAAACTAGTTTCTAATAGTCTGCCTGTACTTCAATATCCCCCTTACAACTTGACTTTTTATTCTTTCCAATACACATTCTTTGTTTCAGCAAAATCAACCTCATCTCTTGCTTTCCTGTTCCCCACGCCACTCCCCAAACACAATTTGGTTCTTTCTTCAAGCCTTTGCATTGAATATTCCCAAATCTGGGAGCTTCTCTGTGGTCTCCTCTCCCTAGTCAAATCCCAGCCATCATAACTAACAATTCTTGTAAACCCAGTTTAAGTCCAGAAATATTCATAGATTTTTCTCTGTCTCCTGCTTATGAAATCCTATTACAGTGTGTCCTCACTTAACATCATCAATAGGTTCTTGGAAATTGCAACTTTAAGTGATACAACATATAATGAAACCAATTTTACCATAGTCTGATAGACATAAACAAGAGTTAAGTTCCTATAGCATCTCATTAATGTTACAATGAAACGATGCTGAACAAAATAATGTTATTCAAGGACCTGCTGTACACTTAAAATCAGCACATATAATTTAAGGTTTGATTATTTCAATATATATTATTGAAACTAAAAGGTCTTATCTGATTCTTATTTTCCAGTTATCAGTGCACCTAGCACAGCTCCTGGTGCATAATAAGCACTAAAGAAATATGTGCTGATTTTAATTATCCCAAAAAACTGGTGGCTTTTTCCCCAAAATGCCACAATGAATTGAAAAAAAGAGAAAAGAAGAAATTTTTAAAGCAAGAGAAATATGAAATACATTCATTATTCTAGATACCAAAGTACACGGTGATGTTAAAGATGTTTCCTGCTATAGACTGCTTAGCCATAAAGGCAAGGTAATCACAAATACCTCAATTACAATACAGGCCATTTTGCTGTATCATGTAATTATAACACTGAAATACAGTGCCTTGAATATAACAACTTTAAAAGACAATAAGTGAGTCTTAGAAGATAATGTAATACAATCATTTCAATGTATCCATTTAGTAACTGAACCACAGTGAAATTGTATGACTTGCCCAAACTCACAGAGCCAATCAGTAGCACCCAACAAAGACAATCACCTAGGCCTCCTGAATGAATAAGAAGGGTTGTTTTCACTATGCTATATGCTCAGTAATACTAAAATCAAAGTGAGATATTTGAAAACGAATTCCTGTTAGCATAAACCAGTATTTTAGGAGTCTCTCCCTGCCTTGCAAAGAAACTGAGGTAAAACATGCAATTTCATCAGAATCATAGACTGACATAGGCACAATTCCAAAAAAAAAAGTAAAATCTTCTAAGACAAAGTATGCAAATCATGTTATAGTTCTAAAACATTTCCCAGGACCACAAGAAAAATACTTATCATAGTTAAATTCTAATCACCTAATCTTAATATTCATCTCACTGCATTGGTAAAATACACGTCAACAGAATAAACAGACATATAAAATACTAAAAAAAAAAGTCACTCAATTCCAAAAAGCACAAATTCACATCTAAGGGTAAAACACATCTTTTGTACTCACCGTAACTTTACTTCCAACTATCTGCATGCAGTGGTCAACGGAGAGTGGTTATGGTGTAAAACAAAAAAACAAATATCAACAGTATTAGTAATTAGAAGATTTTCACAGAAGTGTTTAGTAAATTAGTAAATATCTAATCCTATATATGCTTTTAACACTTTAGATCTAGAGACTAAAACAAATCTGTCAGTATTCATTTCTACCACATTTCAAAAATGTATAAGGTCTGCAGAATAAGGTCTCTCGAGTAAAAGATTATTACAATTTAAGATTTTTTTAATGTATTATAATGGGATTCTCATATATTGCAATCTAAACATCAAGTAATGCAGGATTAAGTGTAATTAGGCATCATATTTTACCAGCCCATAGCCCCTTAAAAATTATCAATAGAAAATTAATTTTTCCAAATATTACATTTTTTCTTTCCATTATAAGCATACTGTTAAGTTTGAAATAAAGTACTTTAGAATATATACGTTGCATTCAAACTCATGTATTAAGAAATTAACTTTAGGGAATGTTTTATATTTTTATAAATTTAAGATATAATATTTTATATTAGACTGGAAAATTACAAGAAAGATAGATTGCTTATAATTCTAGTTTTTTAGGTTACCCTAGCATTTCTATTATAACATCAGAATTTTCCATATAATGTAATGAAATAGAGGCCTTTTATATCTAAACATGCAGATATTCATAAAGCGGAAACAGTTCAAAATTGTAACTTCAGTTGAGCTTTTCATAATAGATAAGAGATGAGAGACTTTTTGAGAGGCAGATTTGTGTTTCAAAAAGCAAATAAAATCACAGTCTGAAACATAATTTTATTATATCAGATTTCTACACTTGAATTATCAAGCAATCTAATCCATAATCTAAAACCATTAATATGATAACAGTTATTATCAATGGGTTCTATTTTTCAGCTAGTACTTTAAAAATAAAAATCATATATAATTGAGATCCCAGTAAGAATCCTAAATTGAACAGGATACCACAAGATACAAAAAGATAGTGACAGTTTCCAAGTAAATTACTTCAGAGGAATTCATGAATCTCCAAATAGAGAAGCAACTTTCTTAAATATTCACTTGACAGACTATTTATAGGCAGTGATTATTTAGTTGAATAAAAGCTTCTTTGATGCCATTAACAGTCTTCTGAATTGAAAGATATGCTATTGACCTAAATTATTTCCTCCCACCAAAAAGACAGAGGTCTTATTTGTCCCCTGTTTATTTAGCACTGACATGAGACTAAAAAAAAGAATGCCAGCCTGTCTTAACAATTAAGGCAGGTTTATACCCAGTGAAATGATCAGAATATGGCCCATTTAATGATTCATTCGGATTGCAAAATGACTACATTTAGCTAAAGCGCATACGGCAAACAGATTAGATTGGTAGAAGGAAGCTAAGAAAAACTGGTTTGGTCATGTTTGGATTCAGCTGTTTCAGCAAATGCAGGCCATGCTGGGAATAGAAGTCCTGAAAAAGAAAATATCTGATAATGGCTAAAGCAAAGCCAAAATACATGTATACAAACACATACACAGATATACTGAAACTCTAACTGCTTATTATACAGATCAATCTAAAAAATCTATAGATGTGTTTGGTATCGGCATTTGAAATTATTTCCTATTGAGATTTTTTTCCAATCAATGATATCTCTCAAGGGCTCATGTGTCTTTAAAAATATAATTTTACATATTTTAAAATCTCAACTTCAAAGATCATGATTTAAGTTATAAATAAACTGGTTTCCTAATATTCTAATAAGGACACTGGCATGAAGCAAACTAAGGTCAGGATTTCAGTGACTAAGTTTTCCTCATAACTGTCTATATAAGATGTTCTGATATAATATACAAAATGCGTTTGCAATATTTAAAAAGCCTGGTTTTCCATTTCTGAAAACATACATTGTTGCTTAAAATATGGGTTCTTCCGGGTTACTTTTGGCCAAATGGACTACATGTACCAACAACCCTAGGTCAGGTCAGAACCACACTTGGTACCATAAGCAAACAAGCCCAGACAAAAGGTTCTTCCCTGCTCCTTTATTTAACATTCATTCATCACTGACAGTTACTCAAGCTACTTTTTCCTTTAATATTCATACAACTTAGCATTCTCTATTGTGGGACTTGAAAAGGGAAAAACTAAGCAATAGTTTTCATTATCTTTTAACTTCCTTTATATTCTCTTATTGCATGCTAATTTTAGCAATGGTAATCACACAACAATACTCTGTCTTTTGCTTTAGAAACAGATTTTGAGCACATACCTATGTACAGTTTCATTTTACTTTACTGTCCTTATAGGAACTCAGGAGGTTGATAGACAGTTTTTACTGAGTGCACAGTTTCTTTTTCAATTCCATATAAAATGACTAATGCAGGTGTTAAAGGGGGAAATGTAGAATTTATGTTTCAATTTAACAGTAATTCTCACATGTTTTACATGTGACTATAAAATATGTTTCCACCAGGAACTCTAGCCCCTAACTTTGTTTTTACTTCAAGATGAAAATTTGACTACTTATAAATCATTTTCATAAAGATGTAGTTACAATTCTATCCATTTTAAATGAGAAAATATTTTAATCAGTGTATCAATAAAATGAAAAAGTAAACATAAAAATATAAGATAAAAATATATAAGATATGCAAGCAAGAGGGAAACCTTAGTTACACACAGGTAAATGGCCATACATTGGGTTATCATTTATGTGAATTTTACTGTCATAATCATGAAGAGGTCAAAAGAGGAGAGGATTGTTTGTCACTGAATGACATCCCTGTCACCTTCAAAAAGAAATTACATAAGCAATTTTGTTTTAACAACAGAAAGCACAGTATTAATTAATGTCTCCCCGAGGTCAGAAAGCTTAACACATACTTATTAACAGGCTTTCTTTCATCATAATATTTGCTCCATGAAAAATACTAGCAAATAAAATATCTAATCTTGGAACTCTAATGAAAGGCTATACATGTGTCAGGGGCTCATATATATGTTAAATGAAACAATGATCACACAATAAAGAGTTATGGTACCGATTTTGAGGTTAACGCCTTAGGCAAAATTTTCAATGTCCTTTTAGAAACGTTCAATTTCCATTTTTTGAAGAAAATGATTCAAGAGAGCTCATCCCACATATCCCCAAATTTTAGCATTTTAATCTGAAAAATGAGTATGTAACTTAAAGTGTGCTTTTCTTTGGTCCTTTGAAAAGGAAACAATATAAGAATAAATGAAAACACATTCTACATAGCAATAGAGTGAAAATCAAAAGGTGAAGAGGAAAGCTTCATATAATTTTCATCACATTCAGCCCCACTCCCACAAACAAAAACAGTAAGTGAGCCAGAAACAATAATAAGCTCATCTCATTAAAAACATGACATGATTATTCATACATTATTATCTGTACTTTGCAGTCAGATCTGGTTATATAGATTTATTGCTGTATTTGCCTTTAGGTATTTGAAAACTAACACTGAATGTACACCCTGCATTTTCCTAAAGCATTTTACTGTGAACAATAACTTGAGTGCAAAATGAGGAGAGATTCATCAGAATTTCAAAGTAAAACCCTATGCATCATCTAATTCTACTGAAAACAATGCTCATGGCAAATTTCACTTATCACTTGAAACATATTTCTGCCCTTGGATACCAGAAGCAAATTAAAAAACATGCTGTTGTTCTGCTCTGGCAGAGCTGCAATGCATTATGTTTAAATAGTTCAGCATTCAGAGTTAGCTTGCTTAAAGTATAATATGTAATAAATATGATCGTAGAATTAGGGCAAAACGCATCAGGAATTGGTACTGCAATTACTGTACTGAAATAACATTAACAGAATAGCCAAATAATTTCAGAATATATTTTCCAATGAATATATATTTTCTTCTCCATTGAACTTTTTAAATGTAAAATATGCATGTTTTAAATGTGAATGTGCACCTATATACATTATTTATATATGCATACATATAATAATATACGTACCACATACAATATCACTGCATGTCTATGTGTATACACACATATAATACATACATACATAGTGATTTTATTATCTCTACATAAGAAAATGTTTTTCTTTATAGAAATTTAAACAATATATTTCCCGATTTCAAAAACTCTTTTTTTTTTACAAAATAAAATCAATCCTGAAAGACTATTTTTGGAAGTACCTTAGATGTGAACAAAGCAACATATTCCATTAAAACACTATGTTTTTCCTTCTGATAAGTCTTTTCAATGAACTCTACTTTCAAATCTTTTGAGACTCACACAGATTTGATTAAAGCTCCTATTAAGCAACCTTCTTTATATCAAATTAAGCTGCACAATCACAACTATGTAACAGCTGACATAGTATCACATAAAATAATGAAAAAAACTAACAAAACTGCATATTAAAGACATTAAAACATTCATGCCAGCACACATTAGACATGTAGCTTTGATGTAAACTTAGTTTAAGCTGTGACTAAGCTATATTTGTGTCTTTTCCCTCATAATCCAATGTTTTCATATATCAAACTATATAGTAATAGAGTAACTGCAAATTGCTGTCAATGTTTAGTAAGTGCACAAAACAACCTCCACCCCAAAACTCAATGGACTAACTCAGAGCCTTCTATCTTTAGTCCATCCTGTTTATTAATGGAATTCTAATTATAAACAATTTTGATATATATACTAAATGTGTAAAAACACATTTATAACTTTTTTTCTGAATAGTCTCTATGAGTACAACGAGACAAGAACCTGAAGAGCTGAGGATTTGTTTATTTTTAAGCAGATAACACTAAGCTTATTATGTTGGTGCCAGGAAAGCTGACTACTTACAGATTTGGCTGTAGCAGAAATATACTGGACAACCATTTCATGCTTAGTAGTAAAATCTTTGTTTCGTAAAGGAGCTTTTCGTTCTTCATTAAGGTTCATGTCCTCCTGTTAAAAAGAAGCATAAACAAATTTCTGCTTAAGAGCATCAAAGTGATTAATAAATATTAATATTCTGTCTTAAAATAGTAAGTCATGCTGTGACTAAAAACAATAATTATTTTTGTAGATACTTTGCTATTATTTTCCACTCTAGATAACATAATCTTGTATAATCTACCATATAGTCATGGCTCATATCTGTACCTAGTCAAATAATGAGCAGAATGAAAAAGAATTTTAACTACTCTACAGAATAAATTGGCAATTTATAGTAGAGATGTACACCATGCAGCCTTAGCAAAGCTCTTTATTTACCCTGATAGCAAAAAATAAACATTAAACAACAAACACATAGTTTAGTATTTGGTACATTCTCCCTTAGGATCACTATTATTTAGATGAGCAAATATGATTTGTAAATTATATATATATATATATATATATATATATATATATATATATATATATAAAATATGTCACTGAAGAAAAATTCACGAGAAGCAGCTGGATTTGGGAAAAAAGGTAGCAACATAGTCAGCTGTATTGGGATAACGAAAACCCCTCATTGGAGGGGAAAATGTGCAGTTATAAGAACACGTTTTAAGGTTCGATAAGCTTTAATTTGGTTGGGAATCTTCCTTTATTTTGTGATATACACGAATCATTTTCACTGGACAAATCATTTTTCTTCATTTTGAAACTCATGTTAACCCTTGCAAAATAATAAGTTACTCTTGGGGGTCACCAAGTTGGAAATGATTTCACCTACAGAACAGGTGAAAATGTTTACAAATCATGTCTGATTCAGGATTTGTATCCTGAATATATAAGAACTCTTATAAGTCAACAATAAACCAATTACAAATGGGCAGAGGATCTGAACAGACATTTATGTAAAGAAGATATAAAAATGGCCAATAAGTACGTATTCATTACAGAAATGCAATCAGTACTCATTAGGGAAATGCAAACCTAAAGTACAATGAGATAACACTTCACTCCCACTAGAATGGCTGGAATAAAAAAGATGATGATAAATGTTGGTTTGCATGTGGAGAAACTGAGAATGAGATATAATGCAGCTATGTTGCAAAACAGTCTAGCAGTTCTTCAAAAAGTTACACATAGTTACCACATGACCCAGCTTATTATACCCAAGAAATAAAAACATATATGTCCACACAATAAGCTTGTACATGAATGTTCATAGCAGCATCACCAAAGAGTAAAAACAGTCCAAATGTCCATCAAGTGATAAATGGATAAACAAATGTAGTATGTCCATACGATGGAATGTTATTTTAGCCATAAACAGGAATGAAATACTGATAAATGAATCAAAAAATTACATTAAGAAAGAAGCCAGTCACAAAAGACACATATAATGATTCCATTTATGCTAAATGTCCAGAATAGGCAGTTCTATAGAGTCAGAAAGTGGAATAGTGGTCACCAGGAGCCAGGAAGAAGGGATGGGCAGATTGGGGTATGACTAATGATGGGTATAGTGTTTGTTTATGAGGTGATACAAATGTCCTAAAAGTTATTGTTGTAATGGTTGCCTACTCTTTGAATATACTAAAAAACACACTGAACACTTTTAGAGGGTAGAATTAAGATATATAAATTGTATCCCAATTTTTTAAATTGATTTCTGCCTTTATTCTCTTAGTAACTCTGGCCATTACTGTTTTCCTTTTTTAATCAAGTAAACTAATGAGCAAAGAATAATATTAAAATTATTTTAAAGACTCATGTGTGAGAATGTGGGAGGAAAAAAACAAAGGACTCATGAAAAGTAATCAAACTACTTGTATAAATTGAATAGTAAATTCACTGAGTCAGAATCTCATAACCTAAATTTGAACCTACTGCAGTGAGTGTTATGATGGTTCATTCAGTCAATACTCATTAATTTAGCATGTATGTATATGACCACTCCTCTGATCACCTTTATCACTGCCTCTACCCCTACTTTCCTATCTTCTCATCTTATTTCTCATTTGTGTGTCACACTTGTTCATGACTTACTTGAAAACAAACGACAACTTTTTCCTCTTTTTCTCTCTCATAGGCTATATTTAGCATTGCTGAATCAAGTAGAATCAGAAAAATGAAGTTGGATAGCACTTTTGATGTAATAATCCACAGATACTTATCTATGTTCTGTGTCAATTTCAACTAACAGGGAATTCACTACCACAGTAGGCCACCCATCGCATGTTAGGATAGTTTAGTTTTTGGTAAGGTTTTCTTTGGACAATTAGATGTGAAATATGTACCACCAAATCGTAATAGTGCACTAACATGGCAGGACTCTGTCATTATTTTTTTCCTCTACTTTCTAAATTTTGAATCACTTATTTACTGGACATATACCATGCACCAGGGGCTATGCTAGGCTGGCAAGGGGAGTGCAATCTTAAAAGTCTGCTAGTACCACAAATTAAATGAACTGTTATTTATGAAGCACTTGGGACAATGCCTGTTAACTAGTAAATGCTCTTTCTTAAATAAAAATAAATAATTCATGGTCTAGTACAGAAAATGGAAATATAAAGCAATAACTATAATAGAGGAATGAAAATGATGCTTGGAAAACACAGAGGACTGATGGAATGGTCAGAAAAGTCTTCGCCAGGATTTCAGTCTTGAAAGCTGAGAAAAAATTTTAGTGACAGCGGGGAGACCAGCTAGGAAACCAGAGTGGTCTGCTGTCATGTGGGCCTGCCCAGCAGCATCTGAACATGTCCATTACATTTATCACACCCTCACAGTGTTGGTCCTGCCTAACCAAGAAAGAATCTATAAAAACATTTGCCAGTCTCCCTTATAACTAGGGTACAGGCACATGGCTTAGTCTCCACCAATGAAATGCATTTATAGGACATGTAGATTCAGAAGGGAACTATGTAAAGAAGCAGTCCACTAATAAGCCATCCATTTTGCTGGTGTGGTTGGCCACAGAGGTGATATGGTTATTGAATTGATGGCAGCAGCTGCACCTTTTTTATCATGACAGTTTGACCAAGTGGTTTTGGGGTGGCAACAGCTCCTTAGTTGGAGTGTTTTTCAGTTGTGTGGTTCTGGAAGTTATTCCTATAATGATCTGGAGCCCGTTTCTGCAAACCAGCTGATTCAAGGGAGCTACTTAATATCTATACATATCTTTTTTATATTTTTATTGTTGTTTAAGTACAGTTTTGTCTTCTACCCCTAACCCCAGCCCAAAACCCCAGCCCTTCTCACCTTCCTCCCCTGTTTCCAGGCCCACCCTTGTTATTGTCCATGTCTCCTTTATAATTGTTCCTGCAAACCCTCCCCCCTTTTCCCCTGAAATTCCCTCCCCTCTCCCCTCTGGTGACTATCAGCCTGTTCTCAATTTCAGTGTCTTTGGTTATATATTGCTTGTTTGTTTGTTTTGTTGATTAGGTTCCTTATACATAATAGCATTTTTCTTTTCTATTTAAGCTAGCCAGAGTGGATTCTCTTATGTTCTATAATTTGGACAATTAAAGTAATTCATATGACTAATGATAACAGTCTAAACTAAGAGAGATGATAGTCAGAATGAGCACAGGGAATGAACTCAACAACCATGCAAATGTTACATGAAGACAGCACTCTCACCCTCACAATAAAGTATACCTACCAGCTTCAACTTATCTTCATGTGACACAGCTTAGCATTTCTCTCTCTCTCTCTCTCTCTCTCTCTCTCTCTCTCTCTCTCTCTCTCTCTCTCTCTCTCTCTCTCTCCCTTCCTCCCCCAATCTCTCTGTCTGTCTGTCTGTCTCTCTCTCAAACACTCTGTGATTTGATAAACACAAGGAAGGAAAGGACTTCCACCTCCTTCATCTAGAAATACTATACCTCTATTAATTCAGATTTTATTACTGTATTGGCAAACACATCACTCTGCTAACTCACATTGTGTTTGTTGCCATTAACACCCCATGTACTGCTCTCATATATGCTAGGCCATGTCTATACTGCCTCAAAACATTCTAGTTAAATTACAGTCTCCTGAAAATGTGGTTAGCATAAATCTGCATAACTCCAGGAGAATCAACTCTGGAACACTTCTGAATTTGTGAACTTCACCACCAGGCCTAAGAGTGTGTTATTGCCTCCTCTGGCAGTCTCTGGGTAGAAAATTTGCTCTCCTTCCAATGACATGTCTATATTACAATGTGTTTCCATTCAATGTTTAATGGTATACACTGCTAAGATCATGCCATCAGAGCAGAATCTTTTTGCATGGAGATAGGCAGGGCAGTAAGGGGAATATAAAATTAGAGACCTCAGAAGAATGTTGTTAAGATTAAGTGCTATCATGCACTTCAAGCCTGGTGTGCAGGATAGGGCAAAAGTATTCTTGTACTATTATTTAATTACTGTATTATTTTCCATATGAACTGTAAACCTACTCTTCCTCACCCTCTAGATTAACTAGCCTTCAAAAATGCTAGCTATTAGTATTAGTATCACCCCCTCAACTCTCATTTTTTACCACTTTTAATCTTACCTCTTATCTTTCAATAATGCAAGGCCGTTTGTAGTTTTCCTACATACACTATGCTGTTATGCACTCCCAATACTTTGCACATGATGCTGTTCTCTCTGCCTACAATGCTGTCATCTTCACCACCCTCTCCCTCTATTAACCCCATCTCATCTCATCTCACTCACCCCACCCAGATCTGTATGTAAATAACTCATACATACATTAATTCTTCATATTTCCCTCAAATACCTCATTTAGAAATTACTATCTTCATTCTATTCTACCATATGAATTCTAATATTGCAGCACTGAAATTGAAGCGATCTGAAAAAATCTGCCTCCCCTAAATTATAAACTGAGGACAGAAACTGGGTCATTTATATCTATATACTCCCAGCAAATAGCACAGCTCCTGGAGTGCAATAAGCACTTAATAAATATTTGTTGAGTCAATGTAATATTTAGAATCTTTTTTCTAAATACTTTAATTTGCTTTATACCCACCAAGATTTTCTATACCTACAAACTTGCTGCATAGGTTGATTGTTATTAGGTACCATTCATAAGAACAGAAAAGACCATAATGACTCATTTCATTTTTATAGAAATAAGAAGCATATCACTAATACTTCCAAATCACTAACTTTAGCTTTATAATACAATCATAAAGCTCAATAGAGCAATACTCATAATTAAATATTAATTCTAAACAATGTAATTGAATATGAAACTACTTCTAAACACACTGAGTTCTTAGAGTACTCAAAACATGAAAGCAAGCTTTCAGCATGTTTAATATTCAGCTAACACTTCTACAACACATAAGAAATTAGTATTTTGTAGTTTTAAAAATGTTGTTGGAAGTCTAAATAATTGACCATTTATATTTTAAAGCCATATTTGTTAACATTAAGCCATTTTACTCCTACATATGCCATGATGTAATTTTCCCATTAAAGACAAATTTCTTCACTTCTTCAGCAAATAAACATTGTATTCTTAAAGTTATGACTGAGGAACCATATTAGAGTCAAAGGAGGTTAAAAGTTGAACTACTTGCCCATTCATTCATTTGTATTCTCATTCATTCATTCATTCATTCATTCTCATTCTCATTCTCCATCTCTTGCCCCACAAATCATTTAAAAGGTGGCAGCACAATTTTTAAAACTTTCTCCTTGCCTTCTAATTCTTCCACTGTTTTTCTCTTTTGCTTTATGAGAGGTTTATGTCAACATTTTAAGTTTTTATATCTCTTCCTTTCCTATAAGAAAGAATATTTATTCCTTCTTTATACGAATTTGCTATAAATTCCTATATTTTCTATTAAGTGTTTCTGCAACATGTCTTGATCCCACTTTAAGGCTGATTTTCTACCTGTTACTTTAAAATGTGAAGCTGACTTCACTATCAAATGCTCATTCAGAGCCTTCTGCTTCTCAAGTATTTTTTAACTTTTATGTTTGGGGGACCTGAAGAGAATGAACCAATAATACCCTAGCTCCTAAAGCTATCTAGCATGAACCGTGATTATAGTTATGTTTGATTATTCTAAGGTTATAAATTAATGGAATTTTACAGCATTTGTTTAATTTATTCTTTTCTAAAGATAGTTTCTATAGTTCCTCTAGCTTCTGTGGAATAGAAAAGATACAAGGTTTTTCCCTAAAATCCCAGTAAGAGTATTAGGGATTTTCTACATAATTAAATAACTGGCCAATTCCTCCTGGCATTAAATAACTACCTATATAGACTGTAGCCCCACAACATATAGAAGCTCAGATGGAAAACAAAGATAAAGGAATAAAAACTGCCCAAATACATTAACTCTACAAATATTATAAAAGCAGACACAGGGAAACAAGCACGATATTAAATGACTGTAACTGAGTAAGGCACAGAAACTCTTCTTCTAATTCTGCTTTCAGGTCCTGTTAGAGGGATCCAACTTTAAATACCTACATATACCTCTTTACCTCATGAGGGTAAGTTCACAACATATATTAAGATATTGGAAAACAAAAATATTATTTTCACTTTCCCAATCCTTAATCCTGAGCTCAACATTCAACCAATGGTTTCCAGAGTTAGATTATATAGTTCACTGTGGTTTGTGAAATATTTATTTGTGTTCAAAAATATAAGAATATAAGCTTTAGTATTTAACATTGAGTACAACACTAGAGCCCTCACTAGATCCATAGGCCCAAATGGTACCGGGGTATCTTAGGGGAATAGTGAAATACTCATAATGCATATTTGTTCACTGTCAGTGTATTGCAACAGACTGTACTCTGTGTGGTTAAGTGGATTTGTAAGTTGTTTTATCTAGTTTCAACTAAATTGACCCTCAAATGAAAAAAACACCAAAATGGAAAAGTGATTTTGAAAGTTTCCTAGAAAGACAACAGATTGAGGATAAAAGGATAACACCAATAATGCAAACACAAGCAAACAAGAAAATACTAGACTGCTATATCTCCTACTCATAAGTTTGAGCCTTTCATCAGTCATGCAATGTGCTAAAAATAATGAAAATCTCTGGTTCATAAGAAGCTGACCCTACAAGATAAAAATTGTTAAGGTAACTTTGAAATATAGATGGATATTATCAATGACGACTCCCAGTTTAAGCCACCTCAACTTAGACCATTTAAAGCCATTTAAAAGCAACAAACAAAAGGTCCGTGACACTGGGTAAACCCTTGGTAGAAGTAGCTGAAATATACATGCAAAACAACATGACAGTAAACTAGAACAAATTCTTTTGTCAACAAATACCATTAGAAGACACTCAGAAATCATGCTAAAATGAGTATTAGAAAAATTACTCAGTGTAGAAGGTTTAGCATATAACCAAATGAAAATACAGCTTTTTTTTTAACTCAGCTTATATTATTTGCTAGATTGTTCAAATAACATAATATAGAAACTACTTTTCTCAGAGTCACTAATGGAACAATCTAATAGAGAAAACATAATAAGAAAAATAATTTATTTAATAAAAAGATGCTTTATGAAAAAAACTAAGTGGGAAGGATTCCTGAGTAAGGCTATCCCACATGTAAAATTTCAGCTATTACAAGAAAGAAGTTGAAACCAAAGTACACAAAGTGCTACATAAAGTCAAGAATGTAGCACCTTTGTCAACAAAAGTTAGATATTTCAAATACAGTAGAGCATTTACAATATTCTGAAATGAGATAGGAAGTGAACATGAAAATACGTTGTACAAGAGATAGCTCTGATAATCTCAAGACGAAATATTTAAAAACTGATGAAGCTTAGCATGACTTAGGCATTTTCATTCACAAAAAGATAAGCCCATCCCTTCATAGTTTATCAATTAGTAAAAAAAGTAACTATTTAAATTAATGTTATTCACAAAGACACACATTGGCAGACCCAACTTCCAAGATGGTCTCCTTGACCCCTCCCTACATGACTCACTTCCTCCTCCCTCTTCCAGGCATAAGAAACAATGTGTGGAGCTGACATGAGTACACAAAAATGGGGATGAGGATCTCCTCATTAAAAACAAGGAAGGAAAAACGCAAACAGCCCTAATGACATCAGTTGAAGACCATTGTTTTTAGAAAGAGAGAGAAAGAAGTCAGGGAAGGAAGGAGGGAGAGGGAGCAGAGAGAGAGACATCGATTTGCTGTTCCACTTATTTATGTTTTCATTGGCTGATTCTTATATGTGCCCTGACCTGGGATCGAATAGGTAACCTTGGTGTACCAGGATGACATTCTAACCAAGTGAGCTACCTGGCCAGGGCTGAAGCCCATTTTTTAAAGTCCATTTTGAACTCCAGATTAATTGCAAGAACAACTGACTATCATCAAGGAAGATGGAAATTTACAAGACACAGTTCAGCAGGAAACCTTTGCTTGATTCATAGGTTGGACTGAGTAGAGTTAATACCATGATTTAATAAGTGCTGCTAATGATGTTCTTGTTCCACTTGGACCTACATATCTTTGTGAGATTTATGCCTCAACTCTAACAGACATCAAGCCTAATATCAAAATAAAATGATCTGGGAACTAAACCTTCTAATTACTGTCTTTATTTTTTAACAAGACATAAAAAATGACATTGTCATTGTTCTCTCTAAAAAGTTATTAACCATGACAGGAAAAGCTGTTGTGCTTGAAATAAATTAATAAGTAAAATAAGCTCATTTTAAATCATTTAAAAATCATGTTCATTTCATGCTTTTCTCACTCTTTACTATGTATTTTATAATGTACCACAGTGTGTGTGTGTGTGTGTGTGTGTATGAATATAATTTTAAATAAAATATATAGGGCTTACTTGTGAAGGCACACCTATATTCACAGGGATAGACAAAAATAGGTTTAGAGTTGTAAGTATGTGAAACAGAGTTTATTCTTGTATTATTAATTATTGCATTATTTATTATTATTATTATTATTAACCTATTTTTACTCATCCCTGTGTGTGTGTTTGTAGTGTTTATATATTTTGCCCCCTACAGGACAGGAAATCAAAAAGTTTAGAGACAACTACATGAGTACAGAAGTTGACAAACTTTTTCTGTAAACAATCAGTAAATGTTTAGGCTTTGAAGGTCAGAGGATCTTTGTCACTACTACTCAACTCTGCAGTTGTAGCACAAAAGGGGCCATCAACAATATGTAAATAAATAGCTGTGACTGTGTTCAACAAAACTATTTATGAACACTGAATTTCAAATAATTTTCATCGGCCCTGAAACAGTCTTCTTTTGATTTTTCCCAACCATTTAAAAATATAAAAATGGCTCTAACCCTGCAAGATGTACAAAACGAAATACTAGGTACAGGGGTAGTGTCTTTGTCATCTTTCTGTTCCCTGTACCTAATAAAGTATTTAGCTTTCAGTAGACAGTTGTCAAACTTCTCCATGACACAAAATTTGTCTTTGCTTTTTCTTTCTCATAAGCACACCTTGGGTTTTACTATGTTGCCCCTATTAGAACAAAAACTCCTTGATGGGAGGGATTTTCTTTATGCTGTTCTCTGCTCTCTCTCCTCAGAGCGTAGAACACTGCCTGGCATTTAGAAGGCATTGGACTCCAATGAACTAAATTATCCAAACTTCAGAATGATTTAATGCTTTAAGAAATAAAGACTTAAAATTCACAAGTGGCACTGGTTTCATAGTATATTCAGGTCTTGTCTGTTTCCTTCCTGAGCCCCTGGCACTGGGTGAAGTATATACAGCAGCCTATTCCCAGCTGTTTCAGTACCATGGAAACCATCCATTTATTTGCTTGTCTTCCTGACTAAACTCTGAGCTCTATGGGGAAAAGGGAGGTGTTGCACTCATCCTTGTATCCCCAGCATGTAGCACAGGACCTGGCCCACTGAACACAGCAATAAATGGTTTTGAAAATGCATACATGGCAATCAATACTAGCAGAACCTTTCAAACAGTAAAAATATTTTGGAAAACATTTCTACATATGAACCAAGAAGAGAGGCAGTGAATTGTAAAGTTTGCCTCTTACAATCAGAATAAATTTGCAAACCTACTTCCTTTAATTCATCTTCATGGGACTCCTAGCCCACTACTCTCTCAGTTGTGAAACCTTTACTAAGAATTATATTTGGTAAGGAAATTAAAAAGTAACCCACATTTAATAACCTTTTAGACCTGTTCACTGAGTAAATTTTGCTCCTCCTTCCTAAGTTTTTCTTAGGAGTCTGTGAAGACTAGAAATGATGCTGGTGTTTTCTCAGTCTAATGATATGGATTAAGGATACTGGAAATGAAACCACTGGAAATTCTGCTACCTAGACAATTTCTAAGGGTCTAGTCATTTCTGAAAAGACTTCCATGGCTTATTATAGATTTTTAAACCTACTTTACCAATAATTTGTTTTATTGTAACCTAACCATTAATTAAATTTACTTATGTTGGGAGCACTAAAAGGTTATCATCCAAGCTAACCAACTCCTAAAAAATTGGTGTTAGGTGAGAAAGAAGTCCATGATAGCGGTCAAGGGTGAATAAGTACACTTGGGCTAAAGTACAACACCTGAGGTCAAAAGTCAGTCTCTTAACAGATGAAAGGCAAAAGTGAAAGAACAAATTAAAAGCTTTGGAATTATTTACCAGAGTTCTATCAGATGGAAGACTGGATAGAAAGCTTAGCATTTGTTGTATATAACTACATTCTTATTAATTTATGCCAAAAATGCAAAATACATTAATATAAATTGCTGAACAGAAACAAAGTATAAAACATCAAATTTGCACATGGAGTAATATATCAAACATTGTCATTAGTAAATGAAGTTGAAATGAAGTATGCCTAGAAATTAATCATAAATCATCACTAGGCTCATCTTTTTCATGTAACCCAACTATTTAATTACCTGTATTAGAATGCAGTCCTTATTGCCATATTTATATGAATCCGATGTTACCAGTGTAAGCTGGACCTCCATTCACTAGATCCTTGTGCTAGCTAATAGAAATTTAATTACAACTTGAAGTCTCTATGTTTTTTTAAACTTTAACTGGAAATCCCCTATCATCCATCCCCCAAAAAGGACAACTGCATACAAAACAGAAATATTAATCAAAAATAAATGCAAGTGTTAAGACACATTTTTCTCCTTGTTCTAACTGCATTAATTCAATTTGGATAAAAATAAGTTATGATCATTAAACATTTAATAGTCCTTCAGCACTATACTCAACGTACAAAAACCAGTTTAGTTAGTCTCAGTAAGCTTAAAATGTTGAATAGTTATTCAATTATAGTATTTTTAATATTTTTCTTATATGTAAAGAGGCAGGGAAGAGATATTTCACCAATCCTACTTAGAGTCCATTCAAAATGCCTTTGATTACCATGAGAAAGGCTACCAATATGGACCCTATTCAACTTTGAATTGGGGGTTAAAGATGACATGTAATACTACTATATAGTGCAGTAATCCTTTTAAGTCATCCCCCAAAATGTTGAAGCAATTATTGTTGTTTTGGTCCTACTGCCTTTACCCATTTTCAAATCTGAAAACATGCCTCTGGGAGAGCGGGGGGAACAGGGATCTTAAAGAGCAATTATAATTTACCCCATGAAGGTCATTATAAAAATCATATAAAAGCAAGAGGTTTTTTTTATTACTGAAAGTATTTATCAGAGAACCACTTCCTAATTTTCAATTAATAGTCAGCACTTGTACCCTAAGTACAAAATTAAGTTTTACAAACTATTGAAGACACAATGCTAATAAACAGCTTGTGCTGTAAAAAAAATAAGCAATCACCTAAAAGTTTCAAATTTGAAGCTTTAAATCTGTCATCAATAGTCACTGATACCATTACTGAAAGCATCCATTGTTGTGTCACTGAATGTTCACAATATGAAAAATGACATACCAATGCATAGAATAGATGGCAGAGTCAATGAAACATTAATAATCTACTAATACGCTAGTAAAGTAAAACCTAACCACTGAGATATTTTTTTTCCCACTGAGATCTTTTAATTAACTGGACCCATTCCAGGATTTTATTTAGCTATAAAGAGCCAAGTGATTTTTTTAAAGTGAGCTATTATTAATTAAATAGGAGTTATAATAATCAAATAAAAGTTAATACTTTAAAAGAACATCCAACAGTAATTAAAGTTTTAGCCCAATATCCCCTATTATCTACATTTATGAGCCTGTACAATGAGAACTGCTGTTAATAGCTGTGATCCTCAGGCATAACAAGAGTTTCAATTATCGAAGTAAGATAAGACTGTATTTGAATATTACCTTTCCCATTATTTAAACTTTCACCAAAATATATCATTACCCAAAATCCCAAATAATAAATTGTATCAGCACTGTTAAGGTGAATTCTTGTCAAGCATCCAAAAGAATAGGAGGAAAACCAAATCAGTGTTGGGGGGTAGAGGGGAGAAGCATTTCAAATTGGAGAGAATGATCAACTGCATCAAATGCTGCCAGTAAGTCAATTAAGATGAGAACTGAGAACTGATTTCATGGGATTCAGCAGCATGAAGATCTTTGGTGACACAGATAACAAATTTGATGGCATAATGATACCATATCATTAATCTGGGCTGGAGGGAGTTGAGAGAAAGTGAGAGGAGAGAAATCAGAAGCAATCAATATAAACAAAATTAAGGGAGGTGTTTTGCTTCCAAGGAGAGTAAAAATAGAGCAGTAGCTGGCAAGGGAGATAAGGTCAAGAAAAGGTTTTGTAAAATGAGACAGGTTTGTATACTGCTGGGAATGTAGAGGTGAGAGAAGAAAAAATATTGGAGCAATGTCCCTGAATAGTTGAAAAGAAATAGAAGCTGTACACAAATGGAAGGATTTGAAACATAAAAAGTTCACCTATGGTGACAGATAGCAAGACAAACTATGTGAGTATAAATACTAAAAGTTAGGTAGATACATATGGTAGTAGAGGTTCTCTTCTGATTATTTCAATTTACTCAGTAAATTAAGCAGCAAGGTCATCATCAAAGTATAAAGACAGGGAAGAGTTGTGAGGATTGAACATCAAACTAAAGGTATGAAATAGTCATCTAGGACCATTGTTGAGGGACTAGAGTTGGGACATATAAAATAATTGTCTAAAAACATCAGGGCTGACCGTCACAAGAGGGGAGGGAATTTCAGGGGAAAGGGGAAGGGTTTACAGGAACAAGTATAAAGGACACATGGACAAAAACTAGCGGGGGTGGAAATGGGAGGGAGGTGAGGAAGGCTGGGGCAGTGGGCTGAGATGGGAGTAAAAGACAGAAAACTGTCCAAGAACAATTAAAATAAAACTTAAAAAAAAAATCAGGGCCTACTTGGGGCTTTGGAAAAGCAATGTTTTGAAATCATTATTAATGTGGAATCTGTTGAGTAGAACAGATAAAACCTGAAGAACAGGAGGAAGACCAGTTAGGAGACTATTTTAGTAGCCTCGCAGAAACAACCAGAGATGCATACTGTCGAAACTAGGACAAGAGCATCTGTAAGACAATTGAGGAAACAGATGTAAGAGTCATTGCAAAAGCAGAGCCAATGGGATTTGGCAAACAATAGAAGTGACTGAGAACACCAGTGGAATGGAAGATGGCCTAGAAGTGTCAAGCTTAAGCGAGCTGGAGTAGTGCAGTGCCCCCAAAAAGCTCAAAGAACTATTTCAATACAGTAAAAGTTGGCAACCAATTCGCAGATTAAAGCAGTAAGTATAATTTGAGTGAGGTTTGAGTGAAAAAAGAAAATGTTAAAAGGTTAAAAGTGTTAATAGTATTAAGGAACATCCTTGTTTCTACTGTTATCATTGTTTTAGGTAATTAAGATAAGGCAACCAAGCGGTAAACTGAAGGGCAATCTAGGTGATCTAGAAATATTGGCAACTGATGAAAGAACAAAACTTTATTTGATAAAGAAAGGGAATGAAACACACATTTATACAGTTATTTATACAGAAAGTTTCTATGCCAGGCACTATTCTAGGAATATCGTCTCCTTTAATCCTAAAGGTAACCATATGAGGTAGATACTTTTATACCTTTGTTACAGTTAAGGAAAATAAACTGTAGGGAAGTTTATATAACCTTTCAGAGGTAATGCAATTATTGGCAGAGCCAGAAGTCAAATCCAAGTCAGAATGCCCCCAAGTCCATGTTCATAACCACTACACAATACATGCTTTGTAAAATTAGAAGCCTGGGAGAGGTAGCATAGGTTATTTAGCTTCTGAGGAGAATTTCAGAGTTAAAAATCTTATATGGGTAAAATCATTGCCAAGAATGACACAGTTGAAGGTGTATTCATGCCAATAATTAGCTAAATACATAGATGCCATAGGTCAGAGTCTTGGTTTAGGAAACCAAGGAACTAAGAGCAAAAAAGCATGGGTTATCAATATCATAGTTGAAATCACCAAAATGAATAGAAAGGGAAAAGTCAAAAGGATTACCAGGGGCTTTTATCAGGGAAGGTCAGCAGATAATAGACTTCACAAGTGAAAGGGCTGCTGAAAGATGGTTCAAACTGGCATGGAAGGAGCAGCAGCAAAAAGAGTGTACAAGGGTGGACCGCAGGATGAAAAGGAAGAGCTGAAGAGGGTAGGAATGTCAGGACTTGTGTCTGGGGACAAGCCAGAGGCCAGCTGCAGCTAGACAGGAGGAACAATCAAGGAAAAGTTCAAATATGAAAGGAATTATTTTGTATTCATTCAACAACTTTTAGCTGATATTTATTGAAGGCCTGTTACCTCTTCTTCTAGGCACAGGAGGGAAACAGTAAGGGTGGGGAGAAGGGTGGTAACAAGCTTCTTACCACCATAATGAGCAGGATAGAAGGGTCTAGATTTTCAGCGATTCTTAACTTTTTATTTTGGTGTGAGTGAAGGGACCATGGAAACTCCTGTGAACTCTAACAACAGATAAATAGATAACTACCAAAAAATTTTACAATCTTAAGTGGGATAGAATTATAAATGAGTGAATCATGAGTAAGGATCTCCACTCCTTTTCTGGTCAACTAAACCAATGTAACATGGCCCAAATCCTCATCTCTCCCCTCTCCTATCATAAACTATTGAATACTCAAAATACTATACTATTATAAGAAATAATCTAGACCACAAGCAATAAAATATAAGCAACATGCTAGGAAATATTGGTTGTATGACTGTTGCTATAGAACAAACTTGAAGGAATTCCTTTGCTCCCATTACTGTTTTTATACCTTCTTTCCTCCCAACTCTATTTCATACACCCAGCAAAATACCTTGTGCAGCAAAGAGAACTCAGTCCTGTTATGCTTTCTATAAACAGGAACACAAATTAGGTAACTGAAAGACTGATTTGATGTGCCAGAGCCTACAAACTATTAGAAAATAAAAGTAAATAAGACAGACCCTGTTTTTAGGCGGTCATACTGCAAGAAATAAGTATGAATGTTTGGCTCAAAAAAGATACTTTTGAAAATAGTCCTGCTTTATCAACAAGTTTATGGTCTCTCCTTTATATGATTATAAACACAGTGCATACAAACATACCTACTTAAAACCCAGTTTTATTCTTGGCCACACATTTTAAAATTACAACAAAATTAGGGGTCCACCTTACCATCATTTTTTCAAAGAGATCCAGTACTTCCTTTTCTGACAAATTTAAAGATCGTTCATCGTACAATGGCTGAGGTGCTGGAAATTCACTCATTGCAACTTGAGAATCAATAGGATGTTGAATAAGGTGTTTCTCTTTTTTGACAGTAGATTTCCTGAAACTTGTAATTCGGTCACGCTGCAAAGAGAAAAAAATTAAGCAAATAAGCCAAAAAAAGAGATCAAGAATCACAAACATGAAGAACTGAAAAATAAAAATGACACTTAGTATGATATTATTTTAAGCAGCAAGCTGTAGTTAGAGATTGTACTATTTTGAAACCCTTAAGTAGCTCTTCAGCCTCAGCAGTCTGGGGGGGTGGAAAATATTCCTCAAAAATTAAAACTTAGTCCTTCTCATTAGTTTTTGCACAGGAAGTAGGTAAACAAAAGTCCTGCATCAAAGTCATGTGGTAGTATCCAGAAGAATGTGTCTTTGTTAGCAACTTTCAAACCATGAGAAATAAAATAAAATTCAAAAAGAGAAATAAAATAAAAAAGAGCTTCCGATATCCAATTCTAAGGGGAAATTATAGTAATGCTTCTTTTCTTCAAAGTGCCAAAAGTTGTGACAAGTATCTGTGAATACTTTGTTGGTGCAGCAGTAGATGCAATGGATAAGAGCTCGTACCCTGAAGCCAGACTACCTAGGTATGAATCTGCCCTTTCACTAGCTCAGTTAGCCTGTGAAAACCAGTTTGTCTCCCTGCTTCCTCATCTGTAAAATAGCAATAATGACTTAATGTATGTTATATAAATAAATAATGATAGTACCTACACCATAGGGTTATTGTGAAATTTAAATAAGTTGAAACGTCTAGTGTACTTAGCTGCTATTTATTATTATTGTTCTTACTCCTATTATTACTTCTCCTCCCTTCTTCCCTAAAAAGTGGGACTAACAAGACATCACCTTTTCCATTTACTGGATACACAACATAAACAGAAATATCTTAATTCTACAAACACTATGATGAAGAACTTGCTACTTCATGGATAATGAGTCTGAACCATTGATCCCATGTACAATCTCTAATAATTAGCATGTTGTTTCACAGGAAGTGGGTTAACAACTCCAGCTGCATATAAATAGGCCATTCTGTTTTAAACCACAAAACATTAGACATCAAAAATGAGCAATTACCATAAAACTGAATGCAACTCAGTTTTATTCTGCTGTTAGGAAACACATGCACACTGTCAGCTCATCTTAAACAAGCAGACATGCATTACGTGCAAGGACAGCACATCTTCACTGACACATAACTGAGCCTTATAAATTACTTCAAAAATACAAAAAGTATCAAGAAGTTATTACCACAACTTAAGTAAATTTCTGTTGACCCCATTAAAAAATTCTTTTCATTTTAATTCAAACAACATTTTTTTATTAAAAGGTGTATTTTGAAAGAAATATGAGCAGTTTTAAGCAGCTTATTTAGGATTACAAAAATGATTCTAGTACATGCTTACTTAAAAGAGATTATACAAATAATAATACTTTAGAGCTGGAAAGAAACTTGAAAAATCATCTAGACCAACTCATTTCACAGAAAGAGTGACTCACTAAATTCATGAGTCCCTGGTTCCTATCCCAGTGTTCACATTAGGATTCATTTTTTCTTAATCATCTTCAACTATGTTTTCAAATTTTCTTTTAATTCTTTGGGGAAAATTAAATTGGTTTAGATATGTAGTATATCTTCAAACAACTCCAGTAAAACAATATTAAGCAATCCCAAATAAGCTGAATACATATCCAACAGTCAAACTTAACTAAAAGTCATGGACATAAAAGCATTTAAATATGCAATCAACCATTAAATCAACTGTTCCTGTCCTGTCATATCACTTAATATTTAACTTTTCAGTGCTAGTTTTTCTACTTAGTAGCATTATTTACACGCATATTTGATCATCCACTATGCCCTTCATTTCTATACAGAAAATTGGCTTTTGCTTTCAGCTGGATCTTGATAAGAAAATAAAGCTAAGCTACATATTTTTACCTCCTTAAATCACTAACAATATTTAACATTGCTTGTAGATAGGTAACTTCACCAAGTAAAAAACTGGCATTGCTTAAAACACAATTTTTTCAAGTTTAGCTATAAAAGGGCACAATTAAATGTTAAAGCCCATAACTTTTAAAGTTTCACCATGATAGATTCAGTTCAAAAAGCACTTAAGGATTTTAAAATCTGACATAATTAACTTAATTTCCTTTCTATTTTTTCTTTCTAATGTCTTCCAATATTCACATTATTAGTTAATATATGCACAGTCAATTTACTTCATTAGAAAGTAAAAAGGTTTTCCAGAGTGATATTCACAGAGAGATAAAACAAATTTCATTAAAGTATACAAGGTCTGTCTGGGAAAAGTCCAACCATTATTAATATGAGGAGAATGGTTTGCATGACATTGATGTAACCTGGCAGCCAAGGAGAGAGGACTGGAATGCACATGCATGAACAATGATGACTTCACTGTACTAGTCAGTGGGGGCAGTAGACGTCATGGAGTAAGCCTGTGTACTGTGTGGCCATCACACTGAAAATCACTGAGGGTATAAAGCAATGAAACTATATCAAATTTTGCATGAAGCTTGAATATTCCTCTGCAAAAACTATCTGGATGATTTAGAAGGCCTCAGAAGGCCACAGCTATGAACAACTTGTGATTGGCAGCTTCATCACAACATGCCTGCTCATGCATCACATTTTCTGCAGAGTATTTTGATGAAACATCAAATCACCCGGGTGACTCAGCCCCTCTACAGCACAGATTTGGTGCCCTGTGACTTCTGGCTTTTCCCAAAACTACAATGACCTTTGAAAGGGAAGAGATTTCACACCATCAATGAGATTCAGAAAACTGTGACAGGGCTGCTTATAGTGATTGCGAGAACTGTGTGAGGTCCCAAGGTGCCTACTTTGAAGGGGACTGAGGTGCCATTGTCCTACACGCAATGTTTCCTGCATCTTGTATGTTCTTCTATAAGTGTGTCTATTTTTAATAGTACATGGCTGGATACTTTCTGGACAGACCTTGTATATCAAGATAATATCAAAATTTTGTTGAGGTTTTGTATCATTGTTTATGAAACTATTCAAACAAAGCAGTGTCTCTATCGAAAATTGTTCCATTCTACTGTACTTTGTAAATATCCAAACATTCTATATCTTTTGCATATCAATGCTTTAATGTCCACTCACTTTAGTAAAAAGGCAACATGCACGAGTAATATAATAACATGCTACTAAGACCACCTTACCACATCATCTGCCAAAGTTTTTATTTGAATGTTCTATTAAAACCAAAAGAAAAAAAAAAAACTGTCAATAAGAGAAATTCATTGAGAAAACAAGAAAATAATAATGGGATGATTCCCAATTTTTATTTTATCAAGTATAACTAGTCGAAAAGAATCAGTTTAAATATATAAACAAGTACATTTTTCACAAAAGGAAAAAAACTTTTTTAAGAATTAAAAATAAAGGGATAGGGGTGGCTATTTGTTTTTAAAGATGACGCCCAAGGTACCAAAGTCACATTTGGATCAGACATTATGACCACAAAGCTCAAACATGAGAAATGATCAGCAAAGTCGTAAGTCCTTTCAAATTTTTCTAAGTTTTAGAATGAATAATGTTTTTATAATATGTATTTTAAATACCAAAAAATATACATGAATAATAGGAAAACTGTCATATTTAACAATAATGAAATATAATGAAACATTTCAGTCTAGAACTCTGTTATATATAATGGATATTTAAATGACATCTTTATAAATAGTCTAGATAAAATTGAACTTAGTAATTCTGTTAATATATGCCCATTTCTCAAAAGCTCCAACACTTTTTTTAATGTGGTTTTCTACTTATAACGCTGAGAATAATTGAAAATGTTTTCTAGTTAATAAAGTACAGTAGTTAATGAAAGCTACCACATAACATATAGTGGCACCCTGATCTGAAGAACCAGAATACAGCAATACTCAAGTAATAAAGCAGTATTGAAGTAAGCAAAGTAACTTCTAGTCATTTAGTAATCTCTCATGATTCACAAGATACTTCAAGGTCTTACAATAACATACTTTCAGCATGAAGGGCAGTTCTTATTATAATATGTGTTTAACTGCCAACTAAGAGACATGATTACAGAAGAACAGGTTTTATTTAAAATATACATTAGGAACTAAAATTAAGCCTCCTGTTATATCCTATACATTTATTTCCTACAACACAAGCTTAACAATATGCATCTAGTTGGTCATGCATGGTCACATCTCTCTTTACTAAGAAAAATATGATCTTCTTATCAGTGGGAGAAGTCCATTATGAGTTTTAAGGAAGTTATTTTGTCTTCAAATACCACCAACCAAATGCTGTTAAAGATCTTTCTCCCCTGTATCAGCTGGGACAAATACACTATTATATGTACAGTTCATTTTCTAGTTTCAATTCATTGATTCTTTCAGGGATCTACACTTCTATATCTATATACAATGTCTTCATCACAGCCTGCTGACACAGACCCCAATCAATCTTTACTGTCTAAGAAAAGTAAAAGATGGGATTAGTTATATCAGAACTGAACCCGTTTTACTCAGAGAGATCAATTCTCCCTAGGACTATCTCTAATTTTCTCTTTAAGTTTCCCAGTGGGTTACTGAAAACTGTTTTACACACAATGACAAGCTTCATGATCTCCTGTAATGTAAAATCAGAGCACAAAATGTCAAAGTCTCAAAAGTGCCTGAACTACCCTGTTACCATCCAGATATGTACCTGTCCAGCAGTATTATTGTTAGATAAATTACACAGTTCTTCAAGCAACTTTTGCTTTTCTTCTCTTCCCTTATGGTAGGGTTATAAACTCAAGATTGGAATCAGATGCATATCTTCAAAGTGAGGATGTAAATTAGAGAAAAATATGATTTGATTTGCTCCAGTTCTCTACGTTAAGGTACACATATGTTTGAAAAGTTTTAAATCCATATCTCAACTGAGTATATGTTGACAGTTTAATATAAGGGACAGAAACAAGAAAAAAAAGTACTGCTAGTTACATTTTTACCTTGTCTTATGGGAACAGACTTGAATTTTTCCTCTTTTTTAAATTAATATATTTCTGTCCTAATAGTAACCATACATTATGGAGTTAGAAATATTAAATTTGGATGGAATTTGAGATTATCTAGTCAAAACCTCTCAATTTGCAAATGATGAAACTGCAGCTTGAAGATAATAAGTGACTTGCCCAAGGACCACAGATCTAATTATTATTTCATACTAAAACTTAGTCAACACATGAGCTTTTCTGTGAGGATAATTAAGCTCTAGGATATTAGGACTGAATTACTGAATTGAAACAGTTTATAGTAATCCCAAATTCATGGATACCCCCTTTTGGGGTAACTGCCTTTTGCCATCATTACCTAGGGGGTCAAAGCATAATCCCAAAGAACATTCTCCTAGCACCCACAGTCCTTCCCCAGCACATCTTACATGCCATTTACTATACTCAATTTCACCAACATACCTTATGTTCTTTGAGTGGCTAATTAATTATTCTCCACATACAAACTATATGCTAATTTAGATTATCCATTCTTTCATAATTCCTAAATTTTACCTTCCTAATTACTCCTTAATATTGCCACTGTTCTAAAAGTCAGACCATTTCTAGTTGTGTGGCAGAAGGGAAAAGTGGGTATACAATTCATAACTCAATGGAAACACTATATGAGCAGAAAGTAGACAAAATGCCTCGGAGGATCAGGACAGACTTTCAAAAAGGAGAGTAATATTTATTAATGGTTACATCTGCATTCCATTTATCCAGACTTAAGATGTCCACGTCACCTTGCTCTCTTCCCTTTTCTTCATTCCCTATAGTCAAAGCAGCTGTCAAGTCCCATGGTAATCTTTCTGCAGTTCCCTCTTCATCCTGGGATACATTCTAATCAGCAGGCAACAGCCTCCTAATAGTTACCTCCACTTCCATTCCTTTCTCACTGCTGAAGTCCTCTTCTTAAAGAAGAGATTTGGTTCAAGCCACTATCACCTCTTACCTAGATTTCTGGAATAACCTCCTAATCTGTCCCTCTGCTTTCACCTACATCCTCCTACAGTTAGTTTTAAACAGACCAAAGTGATACTGTTAACAGCAAAATCAGATGCTGTCACTCCTCTGCTCAAAACTTTCCAATGACTCTATCTTTTCACTGAGTAAAAGTCAAAATCCTTACAATGGCCAACAGGTTCCTATTGATATGCACAGTGTCTCTATCCTACTGACTTCACCTCCTACTACTGGCCCTTTCATCCACACTGCTCCAGTCACACTAAGTACCTCACTTTTCCTCAGTAAGGCAATAAGCCATACATAGGTGGTAGCTCTTCACTCTGCCTGGAATGCTCTCTTCCATTATCCATACAGCTTACTCCACCATTATCACTTCCCATTTTGAGGCTTTGCTCAGTGAAGCCTACTCTGTCCATCCTATTTAAATGGAAACACCCACTTCCACTGTGCACTCCTGACCTGCTTTACTGTGCTCTACTTTTCCTTATTTCACTAGGACTTATCATATTTTAACATAGTCTGTAATTTATTATTATTATCATTATTTGTCCATGAGCTCCATGAGAACAGGGATATTCATCCGTTTGGTTCAGGGATGTCCTGTGATGCCTAGAGCATTGCTTGGCAAAGGTCCACGAAAAACTATAAATGACTATCACACTCCTGTTCATATTGAATTGCTCCTGATGACATACAGAATAAAGACTAAACAGCCTTAACATGGCATTCAAAGTCCTGTATTATTCAGCCCTAGTTGTACTTCTACTTCTCCCCATCCCTCATGATCCATACACTATATAAAATAAAAATGGAAATCCTGAAATCCTCTTCCCAAATGTATGGCCCATTATCTCCTGTTTGTGTACCCACTGTTCCCTCTACCTGAAACACCCATCTAGCTAGATAAATTTCTATTCCTAGAGCTACCCTTGAGTTTAATGTCTGGTTATTGATAAATCAAATCTCAAAAATAATAGTGGAGGATTATGGGTTTTTTAGTGTTTTCTTAAAGATTTTTTTTCCTAACAGGCATCTTCAAGAATGTAGGAGCACCCTGAGGCACACAGGAAATTATATTCATGTAAAAAATTATCGCAATTACTTGTGATAGAGAACCATAAAGAAAACACTCTGCTTACGATTTCCTGATTTACAAGTTTCATTCAACTTTAGAATGTATATCTTGGTTAACTATGCACATTTGGCTAACACAGATATTTTTTCATAGATTTCCCTCATGTAAAAATCTACTTTCATTAATATTTTCTTGATACAAATATTTAGAATTCTTCTTTCTAACTTAATAAAAAAGAAACAAATGTGCTCTTTTTAAAAAGAAAACCTTTTATAAGGGTGGCTCCTCGAACTCGGATTCAGTTGAATCCTTATGAAATTGTGTACAGGTGACCGTTTCACGCTACGACTGGGGTGGGAGATATGGTACATATGTAGATCAAGAAGGGAAGGTAAAGAAAATGTACAACATTTAAGTCAGACCTTAACTGTGATGAACTTCTCCCCCCTCAGGTTTGCTGCATTCCTTTGAGTCTGCAGATAAGGTGCTACTCAAGACTTGGATGACAACATCTCCAGAAAGCCAACTGGAAAAAAAGTGGACTGGACCTTGGGACACACTCCTCACCACCCCCACCATGGTGAAGCTGGCAGGTATAAAACCTTGGATTCATCACATCAGAATAAAGAAAGCGCTGGAAGAAAATCTGAAAGTCATCTTTAGAAAACGACTTATGTTCTTTTCCTTACCTCTTGTTTAACCCCTTGTTATGGACAACTTATTCTTTTCAAACGGGATGAAAATATTTGGGTATATTTAGCAAAAATGTTCTGAATATATCTGACTTTTGTCTTGCAGGAGGAACTTATGTTAAATAAACTTTCACTTCACGTCTTGTGTTTGTCCTCCCTTGGAAAACCTTAGAAACTATACTGTGTTTAAGCATATCAAAAAGAAAATGACCTACTCTGATATTTATAATCGGGGAGCAGTGGTAACTATAAAGGACAGGGAAATGCTTTCCTTAAAGGTCACTAATATAGCTCCAGCTACAGAGTGTGCAACTTTTGTCAACTGTACTAAAAACTGTTTTGTGCTCTCAGCAGGTATGGAGACGAATTGCACCACCACCACTGGTGTATCTTAATGCTTATGCTCATGTTAAATTGTCCACAGGATGCTTCCTAATATGTGGAAAGACTCTATTGTTTCAACTTAACTAATCTTATAGAAATAAGATATTTTAAAACTAACAGTGTGGAAATGATAGGGGACCCAAGATTTGGAAGTTTTTAGTTTAAAGTAAATAGTTAATAAAGCCTAGTAGGTAATGCATATGTTAAACCTATTGTTTCAGGACTGTAGATAAGGCCCACCACTCCCAGGAGAGACAGGAGACCTCCTGGGGCACAGCTAAAGACCACCGCCTGGGGAACAAGAGAAAGCATCCGGGCCATTGTGTTCTAGGGAGAGACAGAACACCACCGGCCCCTGGGAACAGGTAACTGCCCAGGGTGAGAATGCTGCAGGGGTTTTTTTAAATCTAATTTTCCCTGAATTTCAAAACCCCTCACTGCACTTTGTTCTCTGTTATAAAAAAGGCTGGCTTGGAAGGAAATGTAAGATTCTCCCTTAGGTTATGAACCCACCCTCTTCTCAGATGCTGGCCATCTGAATAAAGTGCCCATAAAAATTCAAAAGAAAAAAGAAAAGAAAAGAAAAGAAAAGAAAAGAAAAGAAAAGAAAAGAAAAGAAAAGAAAAGAAAAGAAAAGAAAAGAAAAGAAAGAATCTCTAAGCGGATTTGAAGAGCTTGGGTTTCAGAAGGGGTGATTTTTGGCCAATGTACATGAAAAATACATTGAATTATTGTCTCAGTTACTATTAAATTATCTAACATAGAAAATAAATTTCCACCACACAACTATCTTCCTATAGCAGTCAAAAATTAAAGGCACAAAAGGAGGTGAGAACAATAACAAAAACCAACACCAGCCCTGGCAGGTTAGACAGTCTACCTAATACGCCAAGGTTATGGGTTGGATCTCTGGTAAGGACATATACACAAAGCAACCGATGAGTGCATCAATAAATGCAACATCAACTTGATGTTTTTCTCTCTCTCAAAAAGCAAATAGATAAAATTTTGAAGACCAACACAAAATAGACAAAGTTCAGAGAACTGTAAAGACCTGTTTCTTTGACAAGAATAAATCACAGTCATTTTTATGTAAACTTTAAAACATATTTTACATGGTTGCATTAAAAACAGTCTCATTTATAATGATGTTCTACAGGGACAACCTCTCAAATTTTATCTGAAGGTAATTTATAAATGCGCATGCATCTCTCACACCACATACAAGCAGACATTACGGATTTTACTCCTATGTGCAAACTATAGAGTTACAATGGAATTATAAGAAATTACTGAATAACTTTAATGTTACAACCCTGATTTAAAAGTACTGATTAAAGTCATTTCAGTAAGTTTTTATTATGCAAATCTAGCATTAATGGTCATTAGGATGAGGACATCTCACACCAATAAATACAGTGACCACATATTTTCATTAAAATCAACTCTGGAAAACCAGTAAGCTTGTACATTAGTCAAGCAATCAGAGTTTATTAAACTTCATTTATAATTAGTTATATTAAATATAACTGAGTACAGTATTATATGAATATTGTATAATTATAGAAGTATCACTCCAAAGTCTCAACCCCTTAAGAGAAATGGCTAATTTATTTACAAACTCTAACACTTTAGTTCTGATTGAAATGCAACAGTCATTATTGCAAGATGTAAAAATTCAACTTTCTTATGGCTAATGCTACATGGTAACACAATGCTTAATGAACATTGTACAATTATTCTAGTACCAAAGAAATTGGAGAACTAAATTGCATATAATTCAAAACTCTCACCACCAACTCAAAAAACTTAGTCACAGATTTAGACAATTTCCTTTTCTTTAGAGAAAAAAAAAAAGTAAGTTTGCCATCACAATAAAGATTAATGGTCAATTATTTACCCAGCTATAAGGTTCTTGTACTCTAAGAAGGGCATGGCAATAAGACACAGAAAACCATGTTCAAGTCAACTGAACAAATATTTGAGCATCTACTATGCACCTGTCAAGTGCTGGGCACTAGGAATACAATCAAACAAAACAAGCATGTGCCCTTCCTTTATGGAGGTTGCAGTTTAGTTGAACATAAAATGAGTGAAAGAACAAATCACAATAGAGAAATTCTGAGAGCTCTGATAGGGTAGTACCCTAACATAACCTCCATATAATTTCCATGTTAGAAGAGCCCTGAAGTAAAGGCCATCCAATATCAACTACTGATCCGGGGTTTGAAATCTCAAGACAACATGCCTTGCCCAATACCTATTCAGATCAGCAGCGGTAACAGAAGGAAGTAGTTACTGTTCAATGGCCTGCCTTCCAACTTTTCTGATCCTATATGTATCCTCAACTTTATAAACTAGTAAAAGCAATTAAGCCATTTAATCAGCTGGTAACCAAGCTGAACATTCTTTTCAGGCATTCAAATACTTTATTATACAGATTTTTAGTTGAGTACCTGCCAGTTGTGTTTCTTACACAAGAAAGCTATGTACAATCTGATTTTTAGAAATAAGATCAATGTAGAGGTTTACTTCTAAGGGGAAAACAAATTTTGGCTTTCAAGATCATTATACTATTACTGGCTGTATTTAAAATTACTCCAAAACATTCTTTCATCCCCTTTCCAACACAAGAGTCATTTTTGGACACCCACATGTAGTCTTAGCCTTTCATCACCATAGAGGTTAGAAGACAGATCAATGGGCAGTGTGCTAGACACTGGGATTTAAAGAGGCATGGATCTGTTCTTAGAGGGCAGAAGTTAATGGCTGAGAAGGTGAGGTTACAAGGCATAAAGCTGCTATTTTTTCTCTACCTTCCTATGCTGTTGTTAGCATCTAAAACTGTCCATTTCATCATTTTAGTAAAGCAATACTTTTACATTTTTGTAATCATAAGGATGCCATTTCTGAAGTACTGTAAAATTAAAAGCCTCAAATTTTAACCCACCAGAGTTTTCAGCTATTACAAATCAAAAATTTTTCCATCATTTTGATGACAAGAAAAAATTCCTTTTAGGATTTTTCTTCTCAAGATGCTGTTTTAATTAATAACAGAAAAAATGCATATCAGAAATCAAATATGACATTACTATATAGGGCTTCAGTTTTCTTCATTGATGCAAAAGACCATGTTACTAAACTAGATAAGTTTCAGAAATCTGTCATAACAAGACATGCTCGATCTTAAATTAACTATGTTGACATTAACTGAAAATCTTTAACATACAGGACAGGTGACTAATAAGGGAATCCAGCAAAGTCTTCTGTGTAACACTCATGCTCAGCTTCAGAACTATAGGCCAAGTTTTCAGGAAATGTATGTTTGCCGCTTGCGTCTTAAAAAAAGTTAACACAAATGAATTGGAGGAAGTCACTTAATACCTGAATTAATCAGAAACAACTGCAGGAATCATCCAGGTTTTTAAGAGTAGTAACTTCTTTTGCAGGTATAGAAATCATGTTTATTAGGTTTGTACAAAATCACATCAAATGGAAAAATTATTTGGACATGAAAGTTCTTTCTTAGTCTATGAATAAAAAGCAACAAGAATGAAAAAAAGCTAGCTTTAAATAAGTTTGTATCTTCTCTGTTTTAAACAAAGACAAATGGCTCAACTAAACATTAACACGTTTGAGTATCCAATATATGCCCAGCACTTTATGGCACATAGAAGTTTAAGAAAGGGTTCTGCCCTTAAGGAATCCAGAATATAACCAGGGAATGAAAACTAAATGCATAAAAACAAACAGTTAAGGTCCTAGCCAGATAGTTCAGCTGGTTAGAGTTCAGTTGGATGGAACCGTTACACCAAGGTTGTGGGTTCCATTCCTGCTCAGGGTACAAACAAGAATCAACCAATTAATATATCAATAAGTGGAACAGCAAATTGATGTTTGTTTCTCTGTCTCCTGCCCCGCTAACCCTGAGATTCCTCTCTCAAATCAATTTTTTAAACCAAATAGTTAATTTAATGCTAAACTATGAGATTCTGAGGTATATAATTCCTCCTCCTCCCTAGGCCCTATTCACATGATTTGTCTTACTACTTTCACAGCATTAACCACTACCTGAATTTATCTTGTTCATTTATTTACTTAGTTATTTGTGTTGCAGCTTAAAAAAAAAAAAAAAAAAAAAAAAAAAAAACTGGTTCCCTAACAGTAAAGACCATAATTTCCCTGTGTTATTCCATTTTGGATTGTTAACACTTAAAACAGTAGCCAATACACAATAGCTGCTCCAATATTTGATGACTGAATCAATGTAAGTATTCAGAGAAGAAATAGATAGATGTAGCTTTATTAAGAAACTATATAAAGAATTGTACCTATTCCCTGGCTGGTGAGGCTCAGTGGATTTAGTGCTGGCCCACAAACCAAAGGGTCCCCGGTTTGATTCCCAGTCAGGGCACATGCCTGAGTTGTAGGCCAGGTCCCCAGTAGAAGGTGTGTGAGAGGCAACCAAATGTTGATGTTTCTCCTCCCTCTCTTTCTCCCTCCCTTCTCCTCTATCTGAAAATAAATAAAATCTTTTAAAAGTAAAAAAGAACCATTTGTTAAAAAAAAAAGATTTGTGCCCTAATTGTTGGCTAAGATTTGAATAGCTAGAAATAGGGAAAGAGAAGGAAGTCAGACAGAAGGAGCAGCATTAATATTTTACTTGAGGGAAGCAACTTTATGAAACAAAGCTCAAATTGAAGGGTATTCAATTTTGGACATGTAAGTTACAGACAGATTAGAGACAGTCTTGAAAAGCAGAAGGAGTAGGCTAGAGTAAGTCTGACAACCAATGGTAGTCCTTATGATTTCCTGATCCTTGGACAAACATGGAGAAGGTGCTATTTGGAAAAGGTGACTTTGGGTCGTTCAGATATACCATCTCTTACCCGAAACCCTCAAAGCTGGATATATTTTGGAATTCAGAGTGTTCCATATTTTAGAAGTGATTATGGTATAGGAACTATTATACACATTACAAAACATACACAGCAGGATCTGATACCAACCTAAATCAAATGCACTCAAGGTTAGTATTAAAACATGAATATTCCACAAAACAGGATAAATAAAAACTAAATACAGCCTCAAGACACGTCAGGTTTTGTGGCCAAATAGTAAAATTCTGTATCCAGAACTTTCAGATTTTAAAATTTCACAGAAAGGTTGTAGGATGTAAAATGAGGATAGACTGGAGAAGAAATCAAAGGCTTGAAAGGCAGCTTGTACAGATCAGCAAGTTTGGCCTATTCCACCTAAATACTGGCCACCACTTTTCTAAGTATTTACGATGTGCAGGCACTATACTAAGAGTTTTACATGGACTGTCTCAGTTAAAACCTCACAGCAACCCTACGATATTGGAATTTATTGTCCTATATTATAGGTCAGGAAATCAAGGTTTACTGTCATTAAGACATTTGCCTCAAGTCACAGGACAATAAATTGCAAGGTTGGAATTAGCATTGAAATCTGGGTAGAATCCAAAATGTAAAACCTCTATCTACATTCTAAACTGTGTCTGCAAGAGTCTTCATCAGTATAACAATACTGATTACTGACTCCACTCCAGGAAGACAAACAATCCAATTAAAATGTGGCAAAGGACCTAAACAGACACTTCTCCAAGGAGGACATACAGAGGGCCCAGAGACATATGAAAGGATGTTCAGCATCACTAGCCATCAGAGAGATGGTAATTAAAACCACAATGAGATACCACTTCACACCGGTCAGAATGGCCATCATAAACCAAGCAACAAACAAGTGTTAGGTTGTGGAGAAAAGGGGACCCTAGTGCACTGTTGGTGGGAATGCAGACTGGTACAACCACTGTAGAAAACAGTATGGAATTTCCTCAGAAAACTAAAAATGGAACTGCCTTTTGACCCAGCAATACCACTAGTGGGATTATATCCTAAGAACCCTGAAACACCAATCCAAAAGAACCTATGCACCCCACTGTTCATAGCAGCACAATTTACAATAGTCAAATGTTGGAAGCAACCTAGGTGCCCATCAGTAAATGAGTGAAACAAAAAAGCTATGGTACATTTACACAGTGGAATATCACGCAGAAGAAAGAAAGGAGCTCCTACCCATCAGGACAGCATGGATGGAACTGGAGAGCATCATGCTAAGTGAAATAAGCCAGTCAGTGAAAGACAAATACCATATGATCTCACCTATAAGTTGAACCTAATCAATTAAACAAATAAGCAAGTGATCTATAACCAGAGACACTGAAATAAAGAACAAACTGACAGTAACCAGAGTCGGGGGAGGGGATAATGTGGGAAAAAAGGGGGAGGGTCATCAAGGCACATGTATAAAGGTCCCATGGAGAACGGTAATCAATGGGGGGTAGGATCAAGGGTGGAGGTGAGGATGGGTGGGGCAGGAGGTAATGATAAGGGGAAAATAGAGACAACTGTACTTGAACAACAATTTTTAAAAAATACTGATTAGCGCTCAAGTTCTTTTTCAACCTTGGCCTTTCCACGATTTGTGCTAAAACTCCGTTGTGCTAAGATTGCTCACCCCACATCCCCTCCTTCTTCATACGCCATCTCCTACTCATCCTTTCTGATCTCAGCTGAGGTTACAGTTGGTCCTCTTATACTCTCCCATGATTCCCAACTTCTCCTTTTGTAATACCATCCCAGTTATCAAACTATAATTCCCTGTAAGTGCTGGTCTTCCCAGCTATACTGTAAATTCAGTGTAGTAAGTACGAGGTCCCTCTTGGTCCCAACTGTGTCCTCAGTTTTTTTGCACTGTTTCAAAGGTGTTGTGACTGACTGAATTCGAGAGAGGGGTAGGGGAGAGGAGAGAGAAAGAGAGATGCCGTTGTGAGCTGATAAGAGCTTAGACTAGGATGGTAGCAATAAAAATAAAAAAGGCAGTTACTATATACAATTTTGTTTAAAACTACACTTGTTATTGAAGCAATGTCAATATGATTATTGTTTGTTTTTAATAGAGTAATTTAATATCTGTTGTCATGATTGCCATCTTTATAGCACACAAAAAAATCTCTAAATGTCTATGATTATCACTCTGGAGATACATAGCAAATCATCGTGAGGTGATGTATGTACCTCAAATAGCTTTTATAAAGAACCACATCATTCAGTTTTCTGATGTAGCTTCAAAATTAATCTGACAAAACAGAATGATTCACTCCTTTAAAGATTCAAGAGTATGAATCTTCTAAACCTGAACATTATACCTGAGTTGTGAATAAGGTATTATTATAACATACTTTTGGTAGGAAGATATATAAACCAACCATCGATTTAAGTTAAATTTCACTAGTAATACTTTTAACTGATATTCTTGAATTTACAAATAATTCCCAATTCAGCAACAGGTTGTGGTCTAAAAGTTCATTTGTCTATCAGTCGTTTCACTCCTGGAACATGTTTCCAAAGATACAACTAATAAAAGTGGTTCCAAAGTGAAAGTAGATAACCCTTTCCCTATGGAACACAAAAACTGCTTATTTAGACTCATACAATAACTTTTTAAATAACCAAATATTGTAACAAACAATAACACTTTAAAACTTATAGAAAACATGATTACACGGTAGGCAAAAATGATGTAAAATGTCAGGAAACTTAAAAAAGATCTTTGAAAGAATTTAAGACTAACAAAATGTTGTTAAATTTTGTAACATTCATTTTCCTCCACTGGCTTCAGACTCTATGCTGAGTAGTGGTAACTCCTTTTAAAGCTTTTGTCCCATAGTGTTCCTTAAATACTTACTTAGTTTTAATTTGGATAAGGGATTCTATCTAAATATAGTGACAAATTCTGTCCAAGTAAAATAAAGAACACACTGCAGAAATATTTCATTTGTGTCACTGTGTTTTACGAACACTATTATAACAAATTAAGAGGGAGTTTTAAATCGTTGATATTTTTATGATTTTAGGCAAAGCAATAATTGTATTAGAACTTGAATTTCTTCTACTCTAACATTGTTTATTCCATAATGGGCTCTTCCTTTTTTTGAGTTAATTGAGGAGGAGGAAGAATCGCAAATAAGACAGCAACTATACTTAGCCCCTCAGCCTTTCTATGCAGTGTATGTTGACCTTTTACAATATAAAAAAATGATTAACTTCATGCCCTTTTGCCTGAAAAACTACAGGCAACTCAAGAACTAATGAAATGGTCCTTACACACATACAAACAAGTCAAAGCAAATGATTCTTTTTTTTTAAATTGCAAAATCAAAGTCATTTTTCAGATGTAGAAAACAGTTTTTCCCCCTTTCCAGCCAGACTTTAAGATAACAGTGGTGTCCTCTATACATCAATATATAGATTATACTTTGCACAAAGCCGAAAAATGTGATAGGGCTAGTAACAGCTTGTTGCAATTCTTTGACTTTGCTGACATCAAGAAGGTCTCCTGACCATCAAAATCAAGACCTGTCATAGGGATTCCTAACAAACAATGAGAAATACATATATATCTCTGCACATCTTAAACAGGTGAATAACACTCAGATTATGTATGATAGGTGCTCTCTGATAAAATAGGATGTCGAAGTTATACAGGCTACATTTGAGAAGCTCTGAACTTATTTTAATAGCAAATTTTTTCAAATTTCTATTTTCTTCACTGTTGAGTAATTTGGTTTTATAACAGTTTAGCGAATTAAAGACTAGAAAGTTTGAAAAATGTTACTATGCAACTGACAGAAAGATTTATAATCAGTACATCATTGAAATACAAATATAGATGTGCTTAATATTTATAGAATTTCTCTTACTGTGCTGTCATGAGTTCTAGCTCCAAATTAATGAGCCAGCACAAGAATCATTGCCAGGTTTTTCATAATATTCCTAAATTGAGTTCTCTTCAAGTATCGTTCTATTTGGTAATGATATTATACTTACGTTAAACAAAATTACTTATTTAATGGCCATAATCAATACTATTGAAGTTTTTGATAAACATAAGAGCCTTTATACCCCTGATCAAGACACAGACTCAGGCCCTAGCTGGGTGGCTCAGTTGGTTGGAGCATCATCCTGTACACCAGAAGGTTGCATGTACAATTCCCAGTCAGAGCACCTACCTAGGTTGTTGGTTCAGTCTCTAGCTGGGGAGCACATGGGAAGTAACTGATGTTTACCCCCCTGCCTACCTCCTTCCCTTCCTTCCTTCCTCTCTCTCACCTCTTCGTTTCTCTCTAAAATCAATAAAAATCATATTCTCGGGTGAGGATTTCATTTTAAAAAAAAATAGTCATAACATTTATATAAACATATTATAAGAACATGTATAAGGGACACATGGGCAAAACCAAAGGGGAGGAAAGGTCAAGGGGAGTAAGTGGGGGCAGGTGGCGTTGGGGAGTAGGGGGGGAAATGGAGACAACTGTAGTTGAACAATAAAAAATGTGGAAAAAAATTTTTTAAATATCTGTAATCTCTATGGTTTCCATTAACCAGCCAGACATGCTGATTAGGTTTACCCATATCTCTATCTGCGAGGCTAATAAACAGTGTTTGTGTGTTGGGTTGCGGGGGACCTTTTAGGAAAGAATTATTACACACATACACCTCTGGAACCTAAATATACAGAAGCCATGGGAGCCTGCTTAGAAAGTAACCTCCAACCACCTTGCTCACCTCAGCTGAAGGGTTGCTCTTTAGGCAGGGTAATAAAATAATAGGAAACAAATAGGAAGTTTGTTTTTAAATCAATGTTTAAATACATTTGAACTGTAAAATTTAATCTGAATTTTTTTTTTTAAATTAGAAAACAAACAAAAGGATGTCTGGGTCCCTTTTCCTCTTCTGGGATATACGGCTTCAAATTCTATCTCCTAATCAAACTGCCACAATTCATAAAACATTTATATTATGAGCCTATTACTACTCCATCTAGACATGAACAAGTCCAAGAAATACAGTGGAGGGATGAAAGGAGGACTGGAGGGAGGGAAAGGGGCAGGGAGAGAGCGGAGAGACATAAATGAATGTGAATGTCTTAAATTGCCAAATAGTATAGGTGTATACCTAATAAGGAATATGTTAAATAATGATTTGTATGTTAAAAAAAGAAAGAAAAGCTAGACCTAGAGAGAGAACAACACTAATATTAGTAGTACTAATTAAGATTCACTAAGCACCTACTATATTGCCAGGCACTGTTCCTCGTGCTTTATTTAATTAATCTCTACAACAAACCTGTAACATAGGTATTATTATCCCCATTTTACTGATTAGAAAACTGCAGCATGCAGAAGTTAAACAAAACCATTTATAATTTTCTCTGACCTGTATGCCGTATCACCATGCTGACTAATAATACATCTTCACAAAATAATTAGCAAACATAGGGCCATGGTGTGCTGTGATCCATCATACTACAGATGGAGGCATCTCAAAATATTCAATATTTCCCTTGGGTGAAACCTAACCAAAGTTTTTCAGCTGACATCTTAGATCATTTACAAAGTTTATTTTCAGAATCCAAGCAAGAGCTTTAAGGCACAAAGGTCATGTGCTTCCCAGATCACTCATATGAAGTTAGCTTGTATGGCTTAGCTTGTGTATAAAAGCTATTAAATTTAGTTTCTGACACCAATAATGCACAGATCCTTTCAGGTGTTCATTAGTAAGCACTTGAGTAACCCATAGTAAGATACAAAGCACCCAGTAAGCACCAAAATGCACTCTCATGTACATATACTAGATTTTCCCATGGTATTTGCATTTTAAAAATATAGAAAGAAAACATCATACAATAAGTGTTCATGATCTCTGGAAGATGAATTCTCAGTTTGGATTTGCATTAGAAATGTTTATTCCCTTTAAATTACATTAAAAAATGAAGTACTCCCATCTTACATAATAAACCCTACAACAAGGATTTAAACACCTTCCCAGTTTCTGTTTTCATCTTCATAAGTTTAGCACCAGTAACATACAAAAGTGAGTATATTAACTTAATCCCTCAAGGACATGATGAGTTCAACTTAAGCTGTGGAGACAGCCAGCAATGAAGAATTCATTTTTTTGACCTAGTTTTGTCAAACAGAAGCTTCCCCTTGAATTCCAGAAAGAATGTTATCAGGAAAGAGAAAACCAGTATAAAATGAGGTCATATGTATAATATGCTACTAGTCTCTGCATCCAATATGTTTTAACTAATTCATAGGGTACAAGTTTCAAGGAGGGGTGGAGGGAGTGGGAGAAGAGTGGGAAGGACCACAAACTGAAAACAAATCAGAAAGGATTACTTCAGAAATATCTATTTATAGCTGAGTGGTTTGCTGCAAGCCCTCCAGAAGTACATTTATCATGAGTAAAATCTGTCAAATTGATGGGAAGCATTCTGCCAAAATCTGTGTGGATGTGACCAAACAGAACAAATGTAACATTTTTTTTCTAAGTGAACCGTAACTTGGATACTCTTCTTCCTTCCCCTCTCCCTGCCACCATGGCCAAAGAGAATGTTCCAGCTTAAAGAACATGTGAGTTACACCAATCAAATAACTCCTAAATTATATTATGTAATTAAAATATTCTAAAAAGCCTTTATCTGAATTTTTACAGTAACCAAGGATGAAAATAAATATCTTAAATATTGTATGATGAGGCAAAACCTAGATGGGTGCTTACTGCACAAAGACTGAGAGGTATGCTCTCAATCCTTTAAAGTGATAAACAGTGAGGATCTCATTAGCACTAAAATTCTGTTTCTGTGCTATATTTCTACTAAAAATATATGTGCTTGAGCTAGAGACTTTGAGATGTGAACTCAAAAGGCTGAATTTGTTACCAAGGCTGCAAAGGGCATTGTAATAAACAACTAGAAAGAAATAAATGTATTATACGACCAAGAGGAGAACTGTTAGGAGGAAAAATGTTTGGAAACTGGGAGAATCTACATGTACACAATATTTATGAACTAACAAAGTTCAGTAAAGGAAGGAATTGCCAAACAATTATTGACTAAAATAAAGGGAAACTGCCAGATCAAGTTTAAAATTATTAAGTAGGCAATTTTTACCAAATCCAAGAGATTGTGCCTACAAACTAAAGTAGGAGTTCTGGCCAAGATGGAGGCATAGGTAGATACACTTTGGCTCCTTGTACAACCAATTGAAGGACAACAACAAATTTAAAAACAAAAAACATCCAGAACTGCCAGAAAATTGAACAGTATGGAAGTCTGACAACCAAGAGGTTAAAGAAAAAACATTAATTCAGACTGGTAAGAGAGGCAGAGCAGAGATGGGAACCTCAGTCATCTCCACTCCTGGCATGGCTGCGGGTGGAGGCTAGGGCAGGCAAGGCAGGGCAGTGGCTGGAGGAGCAGGTGTTCCCATGTTTGCATGCAGTTAAACCAGTTAGAACAACTGGGGAGCGATAGAGACTACCCAACCCAGGGTTCCAGCACAGGGAAATAAAGCCTCAAAGCCTCTGACTGAAGAAAACTATGGGGCTGTGGTGGCAGGAGAAACTCCAGCCTCACAGGAGAGGTCACTGGAGAGACGCATAAGGTCCCAGAACCAACACAAACCCACCCACCTGGGAATCAGCACCAGAGGGGCCCAATATCCTTATGGATAGTGGAGGAAGTGACTGAAAGCAAGCAAAGACCTGAGCAAGCAGCACTGTTCCCTCTCTTACCCCTCCGCCACATACAGCACCACAAAGCAGCCACATGGGTTACTCCACCCTGGTGAACACCTAAGGATCTGCCTCTAATTACTTAACAGGTACTGTTAAGACAAAAAAAAAATGGCCCAAATGAAAGAACAGATCAAAGCTCCAGAAAAAACATTACTAGGAGATGAAGAGATAGCCAATCTATCAGATGCACAGTTCAAAACACTGGTAATCAGGATGCTCAAAGAAATGGTTGAGTAAGGTCAGAAAATAGAGTAAAAAGTGAAGGCTATGCAAAGTGAAATAAGGAAAATGTACAGGGAACCAACAGTGAAGGAAATCAGGACTCAAATCAACAGTTTGGAGAAGGAAGAAAAACACTTAACTAGAACAGAATGAAGAAACAAGAATTCAGAAAAATGAGGAGAGATTTAGGAACCTCTGGGACAACTTCCAACGTTCCAACATCCAAATAATAGGAGTGCCAGAAGGAGAAGACGAAGAGTAAGAAATTGAAAACTTATTTGAAAAAGTAATGAAGGAGAACTTCCCTAATCTGGCAAAGGAAACAGACTTCCAGGAAGCTCAGAGAGTCCCAAAGAAGTTGTACCCAAGGAAGCACACACCAAGGCACATCATAATTACATTACCCAAGATTAAAGATAAGGAGAGAATCTTAAAAACAGTAAGAGGAAAGGAGAGAGTTACCTACAAAGAAGTGCACATAAGACTACCAGCTGATTTCTCAAAAGAAACCTTACTGGAAAGAAGTATTCCAAGTCATGAAAGGCAAGGACCTATACCCAAGATTAATCTATCCAGCAAAGCTTTCATTTAGGAGGGCAAATGAAGTGCTTACCTGGTAAGGTCAAATTAAAGAAGTTCATCATCACCAAGCCCTTATTATATGAAATGTTGAAGGAACTTATCTAAGAAAATGATAAAAATATGAACAGTAAAATGGCAACAAACTCACAACTATCAACAACCAAACCTAAAAAAACAAAAACTAAGCAAACAACTAAAACAGGAACAGATTCACAGAAGTAGAGATTACATGGAGGGTTATCAGCAGAGAGGGGCAGGGGGAAGATTGGGGGGAAAAGTACAGGGAATAAGAAGCATAAATGGTAGGTACAAAATAGATAGGGGGAGGTTAAGAATAGCATGGGTAATGGAGAAGCCAAAGAACTAATATGTACAACTCATGGACATGAACTAAGGTGGGGGAATGATGGTGGGAGGGGGGTATAGGGCAAAGGGAAATAAATGGGAGAAAAAACAGACAACTGTAATAGCATAACTAAGAAAATATACTTTTTTAAAAAAGAAACTAGTCCTGCCTGCTGTGGCTCAGTGTATTGAACACTGGCCTGTGAATGAGAGTGTCACTGGTTCGATTCCCAGTCAGGGCACATGCCTGAGCTGTGGGCCAGGTCCCCAATAGAGGGCATGCAAGAGCAACCACACAGTTTCTCTCCCTCTCTTTCATCCTCCCTTCCCCTCTCTAAAAATAAATAAATAAAATCTTTAAAAATATTAAAAAAGAAACTAAAGTAAAAAATCACAAGGTGTGGTTAACATTCAGTCAAGACTGACCATGTGCTGGCCTAGAGGAGTATGGAAGAGGTAGCAAAAACAACCAGTTCAGCTATGTCAAACCACCTTGTTTTTTAAAATGTGTCTAGAACTTCCACTTGTGCCTAGATTTACCATACTGCCCAAAACAAACACACCAACAAAAAGAAAAATCAGACAAATATTTCAAGCAAGCATTTTCAAGATACTGGGCATCAGAACACAAAGCCCAGTGCTCACTGAAACATGGTAAATAAATAAGGCAGGCCCCCTGATTGCCCCAGCACACTTCCTTGAAAGTGTCCAGGTGACTGCTCAGGAAGGGAACCTAGGCAGAGCTCTGCAGATGGCTGGAGTAAGGAGCCGAAAATCCGAGACCAGGCTGCTGAGTTCACAATGCAGAGTGCCAGAGAGAGAGAACTCAGTATACCTGTAGATGTCCAAACTATACACTCAGCAGAGTGTTGACTGACACATGCCTGTACAGAAACTACCTGAGGATAGGGAAGAAAGAACCATCCAAGACGCTTAAAAAGAAGGCACCGCCTGGCCCTCACACAAAGCTGGGAATACAACTTGTTGCCACCACGCAACTGGAAAACCTCATAATTAATGAGGCTTTCCATAGACCTCTCAGAAGGTTCTTGCCTCAGTGGTCAGGGAATAATTATCCCTACACTGAACAGTGTTCTGGTCTTTCCAAACAACTCTGAAAAGCAAGACCCAAAAGAATCAACCTGTTTCCAAGTAGCAAAACTGCCTCCCAGAGTAATATTCTACAGTAATTGTAAGCATCACAAAAACATCTGCTACCCAACAACATAAAATTCACAAAATCTAGCATCCAATCAAAGATTGCTGGGCATGCAGAAAGCAGGAATATATGATACATAATAAAGCGAAAAAGAAAACCAATCAATCAAAACTGACCCAGAACTAATACAGGTTGTAAAAATTAATAGATGAGGGCATTAAAATTTATTTTACTTGTATTCTTCATGAAAAATATAACTAGAGATATAACAGATACAGAAAGGCCCAAATTGAATTTCTAGAGGTGAAAACTACAATATATGAGCAGAAAAACTTACTGGATAGTATTAATGGCAAATTAGACATTACAGTAGGAAACGTTAATGCACCTGAAGACATGTGCTGCAGAAACCATCGAAAGGAAACAGAAAAAAATCAAGTCAAAATGAAAACAGCCTCAGTAACATGGGGGAGATTTTCAATTGACCAAATATATGTAAATTGATGTCCAAAAGGAAAAGAGAGTGAGGGGGGATAATAAATACTTAAAGATATAATGGCCAAAAATATTACAAATATGTAAAGAAAAGGGAACCCTTGTGCACTATTGATGGGAATACAGATCGGTAAAACCACTATGGAAAGCAGTATGGGGTTCCTCAAAAAATTAAAAATGGAGGTGCCTTATGACCCAGCAATTCTACTTCCGGGAATTTATCTGAAGAAACACAAAACAGTAATCCAAATGAATATATGCACTTCCATATTTATTTCAGCATTATTTGCAACTGCCAAGCTATGGAAGTAACCCAGTGTCCATCAACAGATGAGTAGATAAAAAAGTGGTGGTACACATATGAGGTCTGTCCAGAAGGTATCCAGCCATGTAATTTGAAAAAAAATGGAAACATTTATTGAAGAAGATACAAGAAACATTGTGCACAGCACAATGACACCACAGTTCCCTTCAAAGTAGGCACCTTGGTATCTCACACAGTTCTCCCTATTGCCATCAGCTGCCCCATCATATTTTTCTGAATCTCATTGACACTCTGAAATCTCTTCCCTTTCAAAGGTGACTTTAGTTTGAGGAAAAGACAAGAGTTGCAGGGTGCCACATCTGGGCTGTAAGGGGGCTGAGTCACCTGGGTAATTTGATGTTTCACAAAAAACTCTGCAGGAGATGTGCACAAGTGATGCATGAGTAGGCACTTTGTTATGATTAAGCTGCCAATCACCAGTTGCCCATAGCTGCAGCTTTCTGAATCATCCAAATAGTTTCTGCAGAGGAATGTTCAAGCTTAACACAAAATTTGATGCAGATTTGTTGCTCTACTCAGTTAGTCGTTTTGAATGTGATGGCCACACAGTACACGTGGTCACTCAATGACATCTACTACCCCCACTGACTAGTACAGTGAATTTGTTATTTTTCACACACGTGCATTCCAGTCTACTCTCCTTGGCTGCCAGGTCACATCAATGTTGTGCAAACCATTTTTGTTATATTAACAATGGTTGGACTTTTCCCAAACATTGGAATATTACTCAGCCACAAAAAAGAATGAATCTTAATCATTTGTGACAGCATGGATCGACCTAGAGAGTGTTATGCTAAGTAAAACAAGCCACACAGAGAAAGGCAAATACCATATGATTGATATTCTTATATGTGAATCCAAAAAACCACCAAAATAAATTAACAAACAAAATAGAAACAGACATAAATACATTTTTAAAAATGATGGAGGCCAGAGGGGAGGAGGTTTGGGGAACTGGGTGAAGGGATTAAGAAATTCTAATTGGTAGTTACAAAATAGTCATGCGCATGTAAGGTAAAAGCATAGAGAATATAGTTAACAATACTGTAATAACCATCTGTGGTGCCAGATGGGCACTTGAATTATCAGGTGGAACACTTTGTAACCTACATAAATAACTATTCGCTGTGCTGTACACCTGAAAGTAATACTAAAAAAATGTTGAAGGCAAATTATAATTAGAAAGTAAAGTTTGAAAATAAATAAATAAGTTATAAACCCTCTGATTCAAAAACCCCAATGAACCTAGTACATGAAATATGAAGAAAACTACACCAAAGCATACCTTAATCAAATTACTAAGAACTAGTAATAAAGAGAAAAATGTTAAAAGCAGCCAGAGTGGGAAAAATATGTAATATAAAGGTGATTAAACCATACTAACACAAGCAAAGAGAAGGGTAGAGTGGCCATATTAATATCAGATGAAGTGGATTTCACAGCAAAAAAAAAAAAAAAAATATATATATATATATATATATATATATATATATATATATATATATTACACACACACATATGAATACTACCAGGGATAAAAAAGGTCATTTCATAATGATAAAGGGATGAATTGATCAGGAGGATACAACAATTTAAAATGTGTATGCCTATAATAACAGCTTAAAAATACATGAAGCAGCAACTGATAGAACAGGAAGAAGAAATAGACAAATACACAATTGCAGTCAGAGATTTCACTGTCCCTCTCTCAATAATTGATAGAACAAGTAGACAGAAAATCAGCAGGAATATAGAAGACTTGAACAACACTATCAATCAACCTGATGAGATTGACATTTTTAGAACATTCTACTCAACAACAGCACAATATACATTCTTCTTAAGTGCATGTGCTCATTTACCACAAAACAAAGTTTCAATAAATTTAAAAGTATTCAAGTCATACAAAGTATATTTTCAGACCACAATTACCTTAGAAACCAAAACAAAAGATTTGTGGAAATTTTCCAAATATGCGGAAACAAATGCACTTCTAAATAACATGAGTTAAAGAAGCAAAAGAGAAATTATTCAAAATACAAGAAAAATACAAAAAAGTATTTTGAAGTCAATGAAAATAAAATCTCAACATAGCAAAATCTATGCCACAAAAGCAGTAATTAAGAAAAAATTTATAACAAAGTATGTAGAGTAGAAAATAAGAGAGTTCTCAAATTACTGACTTAGTTGCCACCTTAAGCAAAGAGAAAAGGAGCAAATGAAATATAAAGCAAGCAGAAAGGAAATCATAAAAGTCAAAATGGAAATCAATAAAATAGAAATATAGGAAAATCAATAAAAAAAGTTTTCTCCTTAAGGAAGGAAGGAGAGACAAAAAGAAGACCGAAACAATGGCTTCACTTGTGTATTCTACCAAAAGCAACAGTACAGAAATATTATCAGAAAACTTAAGAAAATGCAAACTGATTATTGGTTTGGGATTGGGATGAGGGGGGAAGGGAGTGATTCTCAAGCAGCATAACCCCTTTAGGCTATATGGATATCTTCACTATCTTGATTGTGGTGATGGTTTCATGGGTGTGTACATATGTATAACTTAGCAAGTTGTACACTTTAAATATGCATGGTTCTATGTATCCCAATTATACTTCAATAAAGCAGTTTAAATAGATTGATCAGAATAAATAGATAAATGACTATATACCAACAACTAACTTATCTCTACTTATAAGATATGAAAATAACTGAAGTTGTTCTTTAATATACTAGAATGTACATATTCAAATCACGTTTCCTTTCAAAAACATTAAACTCTGATTATCACTGCAGACACTCAAATATACCCTAGACTCAAACAAAATGTGACATTGAAAGTGGATTTCTCATGTCTCTTATAAACTAGTTCTGCATATAATTCCCAAACATTCCAAAACACATTTTGAGAAATGGTAGCAGCATCATTACAAAATAAAAACAAAAACCCCTAACACCCAGGGTAACTATACTGAAGTGACAACAACTAAACAAATTTGCAAGGATTTGTCAGCTTATGATTTTAGAGCCTTAGTTCACCATCTGTAATCTGCGATTATTCTAACACTGTGGCAAAATAGGTTTTACACCATAACCAGATGACTGGAAGAGCTGTAATGGGGAGCCAGATCAGAGGAAAGTTATCCAAAATACATAAAAGGGTCTGGGTTATGCCTTTTGTTTTGGAGACACATCACAAGGCCAAAAAAAATTAGTCCAAAAGTAAAAAAAGACAATGGAGTCATCTTGTTCTCATATTATTATGGTTATGAAAGAATTCTGACACAACTCCAAATTTTGGCTATGTTTAAATGCACATTGAGTAGTGGTCACTCCCTCAAACCCTAATCCTTTCTCATTAATAATTAAACACACTCATTCTTAATTATGTATAAAATATCTTACAAAATACTCTAGGGCTCTGAAACTTAAAAAAGAAATAAATGATGCAAAAGCATCTTGTGTGTACCTCACTTTCTCTTAACTATGACTGCTTAACTCCAATGAAGACAGAGAATAAAGCTTCACTGTTTAATCAATATTTCCATGTGAAAGCATATATAAGCCAGCCATAACAAGTGAAGTATTGAAATAAGTGTCCCTAGAGTGTGTCTTTCAATGAGATTTGGCTCCATTAATAGCTTGCATCATTAGTCAATACTTCTTACCCTGAGTTGAAAATCTTTGTTCTGAAAATCATTTTCAAGTTCACAGCTATTGTGTTGCAAAAAAAGGAATGATCTCAATGAATGCTTTGCTCCCCAAATCATTCCTTCCCTTCACGTTAATGAGTAATCAAATGATAATCAAAAATAAACCACATGCAAGACAAGATTTAAATTACATATGCATTTTTACTGTGCAGTATATATTAATCCTTTAAGATGCAAAGTTTTAATGTAGTAATTTTTTAAAGCACACATAGAACTTTTCCACTTCACTATTTATCCATTCATTTAAGAGAAATCAGTAATTATCTCTTACCTAACAACAACACATTTATCTAAAAGAGTTGCCTAATATTTTCTTTGCTAGGTCAACAGTCACCACAAATAGATTGATTCATTTGAAAGCACACTATTTTTAATGCCTAAACATGAACATGCACAAACATGTGTGTATATGTCTTTGTATGTACAGAGAGATACATACAGAGTTTGGAGTTTAGAGAACTTGTGTGGCTCAGCTCTTCTGACGTGAAGTTTCAAATGGTTTTGCTTAGTTTTTCTTCAGAATTCTAGTCATAATTCTTCAAGCATTAATAAATTTTCCAAAGCAAAACATAATTATCAATCATCATGGGAAAAGAACTTGATGCAATTTATATATATCATTCATTCATTCCAATAAATACTTGCCAAAATGCTAGATACTGTGTGCCAAGTGCTAGAGATAAAATGGTAAGTAAAAAATGAACCACCATCCATGCTTCTATATAACTTACAAACTACTGGGGAAGAGAGACATTAATGAATCTCACACACAAACTTATGAGAAATCCTACGAAGGAGAGGTACATCTGCTATGAAAGCAGTCAATGGGAGAAAATTACTGAGTCAGGGAGGTTATGGGAGAACTGAGTGGAGGTCTTAGGGAAGACTAGAGGTTAATTAGAAAAAAGGGTAGGGTCACAGAAAAACCCAATGCAAAATCCTTGATAGAGTCACTTTAGAAGACAGGCAGTTTCTTACAAAACTAAACACAAACAAACATACTCTTACCACTCCCTGGTATTTACCCAAAGAAGTTGAAACATGTCCACACAAAAAGCTGCACACACATATTTATAGAAGCATTATTCGTAATTATCAAAATTTAAAAGCAACCAAGATATACTTCAGCAGGGGAATGGATAAACAATGTTATATTCAGACAATGAAATATTTATCAGTACTAAAATGAAAAGACTCAAGGAACCTTAAATGCATTATTACTAAGTGAAAGAAGCCAGTCTGAAAAGACTACATACTGTATGATTCCAACTCTATGACATTCTGGAAAAGGCAAAACTACAGAGGCAGTAAAACGAACAGTGATTACTAGGGGTTAGGCTGTTGGAGTGAAGAGGGAGAGAACAGAGGATTTTTAGGGCTGTGAAACTATTCTGCATGATGCTATAATTGTGGATACATGTCATTATACATATGTCAAAACCCAAAGAATGTACAATGCCAAGAGTGAAGCTAATGTTAAGTAATATTCGACAGAGGAAGCAAGGAATGGGATAAAGATAGTTTATTCAATAAATAGCATTGGGAAAATTGGACATATATGTGCAGAAAAATGAAACTAGACCCCCTTTTTACACCACAGGCAAGAATAAATTCCAAGTAGATTAAAACTTAAATATTAGACCTGAAACCATAAAAATACTAGAAGAAAACATAGGCAGTAACATCACAGACATTGCTCACAGCAATATTTTTTCTGATATATCACTCCAGGCAAGGGAAACAAAAGTAAAAATAAACAAATGGGACTACAGCAAACTAAAAAGATTTTGCATGGCAAAAGGAGACCATCAACAAAATAAAAAGACAACCTATGGAATGGAAGATAATACCGGCCAATAGATCTGATAATGGGTTAATAGCCAAAATTGATAAAGAAGTTACAAAACTTCAACAACAAAAACAAGCAATCCAATTAAAACATGGGCAAAGGACCTGAACAGATACTTCTCCAAACAGTACATACAGATATGAAAAGATGCTCAACATCACTAATTTACTATTTTTTGTGAAACATCAAATCACCCAGGTGTCTTTTTCACCCATAGCCTAGACTTGGCACCCTGTGACTTCTGTTTTTTCCCAAAACTAAAATCACCTTTGAAAGGAAAGAGATTTCAGACTGTCAATAAGATTCAGGAAACTATGACAGGGCAGCTGATGGCGATTGGGAGAACTGTGTGAGGTCCCAAGGTGCCTACTTTGAAGGGGACTGAGGCATCATTGTCCTATGTACAATGTTTCTTGTATCTTCTTCAGTAAATGTCTCAATTTTTCATATTACATGGCTGGATACCTTCTGGGCAGACATGGTATATCTTATCCAAATATTGACTAGCACTAACCCTTCTGATTCAGATACTAATCTACTCAAAGGAACCAGAAAAAAAGAGGAAATTTATCTTTTGTTCATTAAAAGCAATCAACTTCAACTTAAAATCAACAGGAAGAATGTGGCAGACAGAATAGTGAAGCAGCAATTTTGAAAATAAATTGTAATATAACATACCCCTCTGCATAAGAATTCTAACCCCTTGACTATTATCCATCCATATGACCATTAATATTACCTAAAGGGTTACTGGCTAAGTTTGTTATTTTTTTCAAAACAGCAGGGACAAAAAGTCAATCCAGCAAACTTCTTGAAGACAAAACTGCCTTATTCATCCTACCCTGAAAGCTAAGCCAGATCAGAATAAGCCTAGGTAGTTGAATTTATCTGCATTTAAAACAACTGTTGTAATATGAAGATGGTTCTAGAACATACCTATCAGACTTCACTTGGAAATGATATTATACTGAGCAACCTCCCTACTAAAACCTACTAAAAATGAAGAATACTAAGGTAAATGTCCTATACAGAAGCCCTCGTGATTACCTAGGACACAAGTGGCAAACACAAGGCCCGTGGGCTGAATCGGCCCTCCACCTTGTTTCTACAGGGCAGCAGCACTGAGCTCTCATTTAACTATTAAGGAGCAGTTACATTCATACAATCCAAACATTACATTTGGCCCTTTGAAAGCAACCTCGAGGCTGATGTGGCCCCTGGTGAAAATGAGTTTGAAGCCCCTGCTCTAGGAAAACTACACATGTTCCAGAAAGCATATCCCTGGATAAATTTAGTCACTATATATTAAAATCATTCTCAACTTTATCATTTCCACAAAATAAAATTTCCAGGTTTGATAAATGCCTTCACATGTCATGGAAAAATGCTATAATAAATTAATATGCAATCAATAAATTTTAGTGAATGACAATACAATCTGCTTGACTACCATGGTCATTCAATAAACAACCTGAAGCCATGTTAATCCCTCTCTATGCCTACAAATGGCAGAAACTGCTAGATAGGACTTCATTTCAGAGCATGGAAAATAAGCATTTACCGTACAGTATTGTACAGACATCATAAGGTGCAGTAGGTAGTGACCTTGTAAAAGGTGATTAAAATGAGGAATCATTAAAAGTAAAAATTATCTTCAACATTTTATTCTCACAACATAGAAATATACATTCATTCATCAATCTTCTGATGTAGAGCTAGGGCCATTTCTTTTAATATAGGGTCTTTGCTGAAGTTCAGAGCAGTCTTCCTTTCATAAGCCACACCCTTAATGCATTCTCTACTATTTGCATTTTCTTTAAAAGAACCCAAAGATACCTGCAAAGCCATAGATAGGAATCCTTCTAGATCTTTGTTAGTTTTACTTAGGGTTTCACAGTTGCCCTCCCTAGGCTTAATTCAATGGCAATCTCCTTGGCTGCTTTATCAACTCACAGAAGACTTCTATTTAATTTTCATAGAAGGATCTTTCCCCTCACACTCACATTTCATCAATTTCGTGTTTAATTAAATCATATCATTACAACAGCAGTTATAGCTAGGATTACATGTTTGGGACCAAGTACAAGGGACTCTTTTGTAAGCCTACAACTCAAGAGACAGGAACAGAAGGTAGTTTACAAATTATTAGAAACCAATGCTTTTAATGATAGTCATCATTTGTCTCAATGATCAAATTGTCTAAGCTTACAATTTGCATGTCCCCATATGTGGGTAAGAAATATGAAAGTACATTTATTAGTTCATTACTGCTTATATTAAGTCATTTTGGAATACACCCTTCACTCAAAAGTCCATATAAGCAATCCCAAACTTAGGAGACCCACTCTTCTTACCCTATTTGCCTACCTTCAACTCCAGAAGCCTCTCCATTGCTCCCATGGAAGCAGTCATGAATAAAGACATGTGTGAGAGATGGGTTCATAAAGTGAATAAAGGCAAGACTTGAAGAGTAGAAACAGTTTAGAGCCAATTATTCCTCCCTCTCTTCATACTTAAATCAGAGCTGCTTATGACTACCCACTCCTCCAAAACACTCTCCTTTCACTGTCTCCTTTATTTACTTTCCTGTGCTGCCTACTGGATATTTTCCCAAGCAACCAATTATTGTTAATAATCATCTTCTTAAAACAACAGTAAATACAGAAATGGTTTAGCATACCTTAGTTCATCTGATACTTAGGGGAGATAAGTCATATGACAGTTGGAAAGAGTTTTTAAAGAGGAAGTAGTTGATTTTGGAACACTGAGGAACAGGGAAGATTTGGAAAAAGGGTTATAAGAGGCAGGGTGTCACCTGAAGGAAGGGCACCATTATATAGAAAAGGGGTAGCACAGAAAGGGATTTGGGAAATTCCAAATATAAAATTTAACAATTCCATAATATTCCTTAGGATCTGCCCTGTACGCAGAAAAGAGGAAGAAACTCTCTTCATTGTACCTCTACGACATGGCACCTGATTGTTCCCAGGGCCCAGACTCATGCTATTAATAAAACAGCATATTTACAATGTACATTAAGTATGAAGAAGGGGAGCTACCCCTGCAAACCTAACCTCCTTATATAACATGTTCCAAAGAAACAATGTTCTCAGAAAAATAACAAAGAAAGAAAAATGTTTGACAAAAACTTTTTGGAATACAGCATTTCCTAGTATTCACAATAGTAAAGAATATTCACAGAGCAAAGTTTAAAATACAGAAGACATAAAGGGAGAAAGAAATCGCCGTTACCATTGGCAAAAAGAAATGGTTGTCATTAAATCAGTGTGTTATCATGATGTTCTGCAGCAAAGTGTCAACCTTCACTAAACTTTAACCCTTTTAGAAAATTATCTCATGTACTACAAGCATTCTGTTACACCTCACCCAAGGATTCTGTATGCAACGCCTCCACCTGGGTTAGATTAAGGTGAGCATATGCTATTTTCTGTCTATTCCTGCCAGTCACAATTTTGTAGGATTTTTTTCAGCTTGCAATTAGAAAAATTAGGTAGCTTTTTAAATATGGTCTTTAATTGAAGCTTTACACCCAGGGGTACTTATGTGCTCTTCTAGGAGTCATCCTCTCCCCCAACACAATGGGGGGATCTCTGCTCCCTAACAAGCTATACCTCAGTACCTAGCAATGATGCCCCATAATCACCTGAAGTTACTGTGCCCCAAAACAAACTCATTTGCCCACCCACTCCATCTCTTTCCCTATTCTTCCATGCTTGTTCCTCCTTCTATCCAGAATCCACCCCAATTCAGTCAATAACCAAGGTTAGTAGCTTCTAAGTCTGAATCTCCCTCCTTTTTCTTCATCCGTGGTATCACTGTCCTAGTTCAGAAGCACATTTACTATCTTTACTCTTGTTATAAATTTTCCAGTCTCCTAGCCTCCAGTTTTACCTCTTTCCAATAATTTCTTCTCATCTATTTTAAATTTTGGATCTGGCACAAAAACTCAAATGCATACGGATTCTAAGCAGATAATACAATTGAGCAATGCATTGCAACTGTAGAAAAGTAAACACTGAGTAACACTTGAACCCAGGGTAAAATGCAGTAAGCGGTGGATTGCGACAAATCCAAGAGCACATTACCCATTCAAACAAGAAAGATACTATTCAGGTACAGGGGACTATGGACAGCCACATGGGAACATGGTCTCAGTATTACAAAATTACTCTGTTTCAAGCCAAAGCAGAAATTTGTATTTATGTGTAAACTCCCAATTTTTAAGAGCTGACAAATCAGAAATTTAAAAACCATACTACCAATGCTACAAGCCAAACAAAACAAATCTGTGGCCAGATAACTTGCAGGGCTGCCATTCTACAAACTGTATGTGAGATTTACGGTTCTCTGACTTTAAAGTACAAAATCACTTAGGCAGCTTACTAATGCAGATTCCTGGGGCCCACACCAAATAAATTCTCATTCAGTAGGTCCATTGAGGCTCCAGAAGCCATGATTTTTAGCAAGTTTCCCTGTGGCCTTTAGGCAAGTGGTCTTAACACTGCTCTTTAACAAATCTGTGTGAAAGGGAGTTTAAGAAATTAAAGGGAATGAGAGGAATGGAAAAAATGGAAACTCTATTTCTAATGCATTTAAAATACTTTAAATTTTGTCATTTGCAGTCCCAGAGAAATACAATTTAGTGTCATACTTGTTTCAACTTTGAACAATAGTGCTTGTTCATAAACACATTTTCAAGTAATACATAAAACCAGTGAGACTTATTAATAAGTTACTTTTTTCAATGTACTGGACATCTCAGATCAATAGTATAGCAATGGTTACAATCAAAATATAAGGTGGTGTTCTAAAAAATCAGGAACATTTTATCTTGTTTACTAAAATCCACTTAAATGTATTTTTATAATATTTTAATTGACCCAATCCATACAAAAATGCTGAAATGGAGTATTCCATAATCCATGAATTCACACTTCACTCTTCTGTTTTGAATTCTGAATACATTTTCCCACGGGAATTTTGAGGGTAGGGTAGGGAAGAAGGGTGGGGAGAAGTACTTAGTGACTCAGTTTCTAGCCTATTTTAACTCAAACTATTAATCTCTCTTGTCTCTGAATCCCAGACATTTGTATTGTACTAATTAAATACTGATGTGTATACAAGTCTTACTTTCCTTATAGTAATTGTAAATTCCTTGACAACAAGCACCTATATTTCATGACTCTTTATCCTTCAGCCCTAAATAGAATACTAAGAAACTGAAATGCACTACAATATGTACCAAATAAAGGAATGATGTCTATGGGAAAATGTGCCTCATACTATTAAGCAAAATAGGGAGAGGGACCAATAGCAGCACGAAGAGTTCACTACCATCATAATCTCCAACTTTTTGGCAACAAACTCAGATGGGAGGGAGACTGGAGAAGTACATTGTTTCCAGCACCATCACATTTATGGAGGTCACTGAGAAAAAACAAAGTAGAGATGACTCCGCTGGTGATTGGGCCGCCAGGTCCCAAGGCAGCATCAGTGCAGAGGAAAAAGGCCAGGCAATGTTTTTGGCTCTAAGTTAGCAGGAGAGCCTCTGCCCTACCGCCTTTCATATAGCCATGTAGTAATACTCTGTGTTTTGAGGGCTCAAAAGAGATTTTGCAAGAATCACAAATCTCTCATGAGAAAGTTGTCTAGCAAAGGACCATTCATGTTCTAAAGACCTATGTCTTTTCAGAATAATTTTGTAATCCCACAAGAAGCTAGAAAATTTTCCCAGCCTATACCTTGCAAAGTGATGTTCCATTTCTATAGCTACAAACCACTGCATAGAAAATAATCATTCACTTTCAATAAAACACATGATAGATACTATCTCTAAACTCAAGAAACAAAAAAAATAATCAGTAAACATTCAAGTTTGGTCTAATTATCTTTGTCCTTGACTGAACCAAATACTGACTACAATAGTTACATAACGTAACAGAAAGACAGTTTACTTTTACTTTTAAGGGAGCAGCTAAGCCTTAAAACCCTGTATTTCTTTGTAAAGTTTTACATGCAAATAAACATAATCATTAATAATAACAACAATGTTGACAAATATTACTTCATCCACATGTTATAAATCAGGTTCCATGTAAAAACTATATTTGAACACCGATTAACACAGTTTGATATGCTGGGTATATGAAATCCTTTGCACATGGACAAATTTTGATTCCTCTGTCTTTTATCTTGAATTCATTTGGACCCCTCTAGTAATAAAAGCTTTAAAAGCTGTGGTAATGAAACCTAGTTGACAGTGCCTCTTAGTACAAAGTTCACTTGTTTAAGTGAATTATTATAAGTAGGAAACTCAAGTTGAAATCATAACCCTAAGACTACTTTGCCATGGTTGTGAGCAATGTATCTCTCTTACTTTGTCACAGGAGATTCATACAAGAAAATGGAAACAACCAAATCATAACAACACTTCAGTGAGGATGAATTTACCTAGTTTTGTATATAATAAATCTTGCTTCTCTTGGAATATTCCAGGGACTGTAATTCAGTCTAGACACAATACATTCAGTTTGACAGCAAGAGCCTTGCGTGCTAAGTAAGCTACCTGACCTTTAAAGAAGTATCTATTTGTTAAAAAAAGGCAAAAACTTTAGACTTAGAGGCACAGATAATGAACAGGTTGGGAGCAAAGACCAATTAAGTCACCTCAAAACTGTAAGTTATCAAAGTGCATGCTATTTACAGTACATGTTTAATTTCACAAGTTCAAAGTTATCAAATCAAAGCATGCCAAAGCATATCAGAATTAATACATGCTTTTATTTTTGCACTACAAACATGCCAATTACCACAGTTTTGACAAAAGTTTTAAAACTGTGTGGTGTTTACAATTATAAAAAGTCTACAGTAAGGTCTGATAACAACACTCCCTTGCTCAGATACTCTGCCTAGGTTACAGAATGAACTCCAAACTGTTTAGAGAAGCATTCAGTACTCACCACGATGAACTGCAATTTTCCTCCTCCCGACTGACCTCCACCACTCTTGCATGTATTAATATATCGGGACCCATTTAGGCTAGCTTTTTTTTTTTAATTTTTCAATTACAGTTGACATACAAGGTTATATTAGTTTCAGGTGTACATCCTAGTGATTAGACACGCATATAACCTATGAATTGGTCCTCCTGATAAGTCTAGTACCCATCTGGCACCACACATAGTTATTACAATATTATCAGCTATATGCCTTATGCTCTACTATACATCCCCATGACTTTTTATAACTGGAATCAACCTAAGTATCCATGAAAAGATGAATGGATAAAGACATATACACAGTGAAATATTACTCAGCCATAAAAAAGAATGAAATATTGCCATTTGCAACAACATGGATGGACCTAGAGCAGGGGTATCAAACTCATTTTCACTGGGGGCCACATTAGCCTCATGATTGCCTTCAAAGGGCCAAAATAATTTTAGGGCTACATGAATGTAACTACCCCTCAACTGTTAAGGAGTTGAAATTACATTCAGCCCTTTGAAGTCAAATGAGAGGCTGATGTGGCCCCTGGTAAAAATGAGTTTGACACCCTTGACCTACAGGGTATTGTGCTGAGTGAAATAAGTCAGACGGAGAAAGACATATATCATATGGTTTCACTTATATGTGGAATCTGCAAAAAAAAAAAAAATAATAATAATAATAAAATAAATGAACAAAGAAAACAGAAACAAACCATACATACAGAGAACATTTTGATGGTTGCCAGATGGGACAGGGTTTGGGAAGATGGGTGGAAAAGAGGAAGGGATTAAGATGAACAAATTGCCAGTTTGTTCCAAAATTCCTCAAACTTGCCCTAATTTCCTAGCTCCGGGCAGTTGGGCACATTGTTCTCACTACAGAGAATGCCCCTCTCTAGTACTGTTTAAGAAAAATTCCCTGCACGTAAGATCCTCTTCTATTGCCAATCTTTCCATGAAGTCAACCCAAATACTACCAGTGCTTTTTACCTCTCCAGTAGCACTTGACACATTCCACCTTGCACCAGTGTTTTGTATGCATCAGATTTTCCAACACTGTGTCCCTAGTGAAGGCAGGGACTATTTATTTTATGCCCTAGTAATGCTTATTACAGTACTGGAGTGGGTTCCTACAAAATGATCATTAAATTAGATTAAGTGCTGAGCAAGAAGAATTTCAGAGCAAGAACTTTTCCAACTGAATAGTTTGCCCAAGTTCTCAGTAGTAAATTAACTATGTATAGCTCTAAATCAGATGTTTGTGGACAATCCCCAGCCATCTTCTCAATCTCTATTATTTCTCAACTAACTTAATCCAACAATGATGAATGTATTAGATACTGAATGAGGCTTGTGATAGGAGGAAAAAATAAAATATAAAAATATAAAATATGAAGTATACTTTTACAAAGTAGAAAAACATTATAGTTCATTTTTAAATTTTAAATATAGTCTGTTACTTCTAAGAAGGTGGTAGCATGCTACCACAAAATAACACGTATTTTGGAATCAAAATCCATTAACCTCTCTGTGACTCAGTCCCCTTATCTGTAAAATGAGGGAAATTACTATACTTAGCATACACATTTATGATAAAAATTAAGTAAGATGGTGATGTAAAGCTCCCAGAAGAATGCGTAAAAAACTGTAGCTGCTCAGTAAATGTTAGTTCCTTCTCTTTGCCTCACTTTTCATTTGGTGAAAAATGCTTCATATGATCACCCACATTCAGTTACAAAGCAAGTTCTGTCACAGCCTTCCTTCCAAGACATAACATTTTTAAATCAATGACACTTTAAAAAACCTGCGCTTACATAACTCTAAACTTGCATACATGATAATTCCTCTATTGAGAATTCCCTCCCTTGTAACTTTACTAAACTATTTTTCATTCTCCAATACCCAGAAGCAAGTGTGACCTCTGTGAAGTCCTTCCTCTGGCTACCTAGCACAGTATGTAGCATTCCAACAGCACTCTGCTGACATTTATGACAGGAGTTCCTATTTTAGACTCATACGTCCCTCTTTTCTTGCTAGGCCATGAACTCCTCGAGAGTAAGACATATGTATAATTGCATTTATACCATCAGCATGATGCCTCATTCATAATGAAGATTTCACATGTGTGGAATGATTACACACTGTAATACACATTTATAATAAGCATAACTGTGATTATGGCCATGCATGTCACAGAATAAAGTGGCTCTCTACAGGAAACTCAAAGTTGAAGGGGAGTGAGCTGACCATGTCACTTTCAATCAGGCAATAAAGATTTTAAGAAGTTATATGAAAAAATAAGAGGAAAGTACTCGGAATTCACTGAAAAGAGAAAAAAGGATAACAGGTTATTTCAGGCAGAGGGAGCAATGCAGCTTGTAACTTCACTTAAATAAAGGGGCAAACAGAACAAAAGAAAAGACAAAATTAGGTAGCCTAACAGTAACCCCAAATATAACAATAAGCTGATCCTGTCAAATTGAGGGAGAAGTAACTGATCAAACAGGGAAGTTAACGTTGCATCAACTGGACCAGAAATCATAACGTCATAAAGGACTAATGTTATAATAATACAGTGTGGTGATAAGTGAGGTAAGAGTAAATCTTATTTTTAAAATATAAACTTTACAAGTACTGTGTGTGTGCATGTCTATGTTTCTGTGTATGTTCAGGGAAGTGACATCAAGTTAATTTTTATTTTCCCTGAAAGAAGAAAGATTATTAGAACAACCACTACCATAAAGAATTCCAGGTTTCACATGGATCACAGAGAAATTAATCAACTTTTTGCCGTTTGTAGTATAACTGCACCATAGTTGGGAGATGCCTTTCAGGAAACAATGATATAGTAAAGAATTTAGATGTCAAAGTAGCTAGAGAGGTTTGGCTCCAACTACATTCAGGTAGCATTTGAAGTGGCATATGATTGCCTGTAATTGTATGTGGAGAAGAGAAGATGAAGAGAGTGAGAAATTTGGGGGTAGGAAGCAAGGAAAGCTGTTACTTTGGGCAGTCAATAAATCAACAGGTAGAAGCTGCCAGATAATTCTGTACCATGGAATCTCAAATCCGCAGATGAGTTAAAAGTGACTAGCATCAAAATTTGTGGAGGTATCACGAAATCAGCAGGTGGAAAAATAGCCTTTTAAAGGCATTTATGAGAATGAAATTTATTAGAGGTCAGAAATGAGATAAGTGATAAGAGGTATAGTTTACAACTACAAAATTGTAGACAGTCCATTCCAGCAGATTTCCAGTAGTGGAAAGAAAATGAAAGTAAAATTGGTAGTAGTCAATGAAAAAAACAATGCTTCCTTGAAGACAGGGATGATCTGGCCCTGTTGCAATATAGAGAAAACAAAACAATGGAGAGTAAAGAATGGCTAAGGATCCATAGGAATTTTTCATCCTAGAACAAAAACTTACAGGGTTCAAAGTGAAGTTTCTCAACCCTGGCACTACTGACATTGGGAATGAAATAATTCTTTCTCATGGGTGGGGGGGTCTGTCCTGCACACTGTAAAATGTTCAGTAGCATCCCTGACCTCTATTCACTAGATACCAGTAGCACCCCTCACCCATTTGTGACAATCAAACATGTCTCCAGATATTACCAAATGCCCCTAGGAGGTTAAATTTTCCCCCATAGAGAATCACTGCTGCAAAGAAAAAAAGAACATATTTTTGGAGACAAAGGAATACTACATCCTTCCTTATATGTTTGTCTAAAACACAAAACTCTTTGGGTTCCATGATATCAAAACAAAAGAAGGACATCAACAACCAGGATATTTGGACAATGTGAATCTGTAAGAAGCAGTAAAAGGGATATTTTAAATATATAAATGTTAAAAAATAATTGGTCTGCTTAATTATCAGCTTTCCCAGTTATATTTGTATCATTATGTGAGCTTAAGACATCCTTTACCTTGTTTCACATTTATTGTACATAGTTCAGTGAAAAGAAACAACATAGAAATTTTAACTCATTAAGATTAGTGATCATAAGTGTGAAATCACCCGATTCCAGGCATATACTGGTGTATGCATGATCTACTTCACTCACCACATTTTCTACACTTAAAGGCCCTATTTTCCTTTTAGGAGGGATGATGGTTAAGGCTGAGAGACTAGAACTCAAATCACATTAATGTGCTTCCATATTATTTGACATTGAAGCCCATAGTTTAGGGCTCTATTACTTGTCACACATCAACACAAAATTAGTTTGTCACAATACTTCAGTAGTCTAATTAAAAAAGATAGCACTTGGCTGAATATACCACACTTTTATAGCAGCCAATCTTTAGGCAAAGCAGACACAGGAAGCAGCAGGAGAAGGTAGGTGGTTCTTGGCTCACCCCTAAACAAGAAATAATGCATACTGTGTACTTGTGTAGTAGGAGATAGCATTAATTTGTCCAAAGCAGTTTTACTTCACACAAAATTTCACAAACAGAAGGGGAGTGAGGAGAAGAGAAAATGTAAAAGATGAAGCAAGCAGTATAGCTTACAATGTTCAGAAGTGACTCTCTTCATGGCTAACATACACACAAAAAAGAATTGTATTCAATATGCAACAGTAGTAAAGTACAGTTGGGCTCATGTTGACCGTGAAATTATCTAACAGAGACCAGACTGGTATTTTTAAGAATTATGTTCATGGAGCCTTAAAATCCACAGCCACGTCACTTTTAACTTCATGGATCTTCTCTAGCAATGGTCACATGACTGACTACTACTTCATGGCAGTGATTCAAAGAATGTTCACCTTTGATTATCAATGGCACTCAAATGAATGGCTGTGAATTCTGTCTTCTAAATTATACATAAGGATACTGGAAAATCCAGGCCAGGCCCAACCATCACCAGTGTGGAGAACCACTACGTAGGTCTTCAGGTCAATTTAGAAGTACTCTTTAGTTTAGGGTCTTAAGCGTAATCATGGTTAAAAACAAAGGATTTTATAGTCACAGTGGTCTAGAATTCCAAATTCACCACTGTAGATCCTCAGGCAAATTACATATGTGCTGTGAGCCTTTCTCCTTACCTACAAAATAACTGCTATGAAAATCAAATGAGTTACTATTGATGGGGGATAGTATATACCATCAATCCCTGAGCATCCCTGCACATTCTTGCTGGGGATGCCAAGACTGAAAGGCCCTGAGAGCACTTTCTCCAAGCCATTTCCTGGGTTTTGTTTATAGCAGTGCAGAGGATAGAGTAATGATATCTCCTCTCCCAAACATAGAGCAGGCTTGCATCTGCTTACAATAAAAGTGATCAATCCACTAAGCTCAGTGTTCCTCTTCTATAATGCAACTCACTACCTGTGCAGGCACCTATCCTGGTCAATTTCATGGGACTTAAGACCATAGTGAACCAGCATGTCTTGTTGACATTCTAGTGACTGCTTTGCAATGAATAACAAATTGTGTTTTGTCTCTGACCCAGCAGTCTTGTGTCTTCTGCAACCATCCAGGAAACAGCAACACAGATTGGTAAGCAGAATTAAATCCCAGACCTTACACAGTTCTTGACAAACACATCCAAGGCACTAAGAACAGCAACCACTACATATGAGATTGTTCATTGAGAATCAGCTCTGGGCAGGCTTGAAGCACTGCCCTTGGTCAGGGAACCAAGGCATACTACCCAAGGATCAGGATGACCTAGGGCAGAGCCAGCATTCCCAGGGCCCTGCATACAGTGTATGGTTAAAACAAAGTTGATGTGACCTCCACCAAACCATGCTAACTCAGACTCCAGAAACAGGACAGTAAATTAAACTGGGATTTTCACCCATTAGCATTCAGCATTAACAGTCACCTTTCATGATTGTCAACTTTTCATCTAACTGGAACCCAGATGTCATGTATTTATTTTAGGGCAGATTCATTACTGCTCTCAATAACCTTTGATTCCCAGAACATCAGAGCTTAATAAAACCTTGAAGACTGTTTATTTCAACTCCCTTATTTTACAAAATAAACTGACACCCAGAGAGAAGAGAGATAAATGACTTACCCAGAGTTACATTTTAAAAGTAGTCAGCTTACTTTATATATAACCTCTTTAAATTGCCAGGAACTCTTAAAAAAGATTTGCCCTGGCTGGTGTGGCTCAGTGGATTGAGTGCCAGCCTGCAAACCAAATGGTCACCGGTTCGATTCCCAGTCAGGGCACACGCCTGGGTTGTGGGCCAGGTCCCCAGCAGAGGGTGCTTGAGAGGCAACCACACACTGCTGTTTCTCTCCCTCTCTTTCTCCCTCCTTTTCCCTGTCTAAAAATAAATAAAATCTTTTTCAAAAGACTTAAAAAGATCAGTTGCATATCCTGCTTAGCCTATTTCAACTCTGTATAGTATACGAAATACTTTTAGATTCCATCAAATAAAATGTGGGGTCTTAAAACCACGAAGTGGTGGTACCAAGAACAAAAGGTAGTTTCTACTAGTTTATGGTAACATGGTTGGCCATGGGCGTGGATGGGAAATGCTTTTAAATAAATTTCTGTCACATTCAGTAATTGAACATTCAATGGTCATCCTTCTGCATTTTATTTCTGTGGCCAGGCAATAGCATTCACCATTAATAATATCGAAACCAGTACAAATGACAAGAAATCAGATGATCTTCAGAATTAGAAGCATGCAACTGATAATAGAATATTTAAAGGGAGGGGGTACGAATCAAGGATTTGTAGCAGAACATATCTTGATTAGCTGCAACAGATGGTAGGAAGATGGTGGAAAATTGGGCCCTGAGCCCTACACAATTCCTACTTTATACATTTTATACAGAGATATGGCCACTGAAAAAACTTAGTATTTGGTCTCAGACATACTCAACTTCTATAAAAACGGAGCACCTGGATTTCACAGAAATTCACAAGACCTTCGGAAAATGACTTGATGAAGTATAGGCTATACTGAGCAAGCCTAAGAATTTAGAGATTAGAGAACATGGGCTCACCCTGCTTTCATTAAAAAAAAAAAAGCCACATGAAAAGTCAAAGCACCAGCATGGATAAAATCCAGGCTTTTTTTTTTTAAATTTTGCAGTGTAAAATTATTCTTCCCTTTAACAGCCTGTTTTAAGACGATTAGCTACTCAACCAAAGGGGAGGAAAAATGTAAGCTACTGCACTGCCAATGAAAAACAAGCTGTGAGATCAGCCTACAAAAAGATTGTTTCTACTTACAAGTGTTTTATGTACACACTGACTTTTCCAGAAACATTGATTTTGTAATGTGAAGTACTCAGCTGCAAAGCATATTATTAGAGGAAATGCTTCTGCCAAATTTATTTTAACCCATCTTAACTGGCTATATGGTCTTACCTTATATCATGAGCAATGCAAATGAAAATAAATTGAAGTTGTGACATTAACTTCCCCAAAATGCAGTCTTAGCCAACACAATCTGTGACCATGTGCAGCACTGTGAAACAATAATGTCAAGAAAATTACTGGGAAGAGTGCAGAAAGGGGGGAGCCTTAAATAAGAGAAAGTAATTAACATATTGAACCTGCAGGCTATATCCTCAAGGACACAGTGCTCTACATTTGAGGATTGCAACAGCTTAAAAGCAACTGTAGTCAGGTTTAGGGCAGCATGTTGCATAGATATACACCTTAGATTCTTTTTTTTTTTCAAAATCAATGACAAATGGAAAATACGTATTCTAAATGATATACTTAAACTGTGTCCTGTATCTTGGTAAATTTCCTATTAGATTTCAGAAACACAACCATCTGGTTTTCAGTGCAATTAGCTAGCTCATATGGCACCTTGGTGTGCCTTCAAAAAAGTGGTCCCCTGAAGACACAGTCTTGTGACTAGGCACATAATTAGGTATGTGATGTGACCTGTATGGTGTCTCACCCTTGAATAGGGCCGCACTCTGCACAGTGGCCCTGATCTCTATTACATACTTTGTTAAAGTTCAAAATGTAAGTGTACAGTCTACATAAGGTCATTCTTTCTACATATAGAATCTTCCTAAACAGCTTCAGCCAACATAATATGCTATTAAGCATTTGAGAGCTGACCAGTGATTGATTTCAAAGCACATAAAACAGCACCTCTATAGCTTTGTCTCTCCTGAGCAAAACAAAAGGAGGAAAGGCCATCTGTCCAAACTCACAATTATCACTCATCTCCTGTTTTGAGAAAAATTGCCTACGTGATTGGGTCAGTAAAAGGACAGCCTGGAAGTTGCAGAGTGGAAATGGATTACTAATCTAAGTCGACTTAACTCCACAAGACTGACAAAATTATGTACCTATGTCCTCCTAGCACAATAATACCACTAAATTGCTGTCTAGAAGGCAGTGCTTACACAATTTCTTTAGTAAATCTGCGTGGCGAGCACGTGGTTTTCCCAAATTAATTCTCATGCTTACCCACCTCCACCCATCCCCAGCTCTACCACCTCAGTGTAGCCTGGTTTTCAATTTTAACCCCACAAATGTCTAAACAAGGAGACTTAAAAAGTTCAGAGTCCTTGGTAAATGTTTGCACACCAATTACACACATTCAGCAACATAGAGTATATTCAAGTGGCTAAAAAAATAATACTTCATGTACTAAAATGACAGTTGTATTGAAATAAAAACTAGAGCTAGTAAAAAAACTTGTGCATGTATGTGTGTCTGTATCAAAAAGCCAATATGAACCCTTTATCCACAGAATTCAAGGACATATTTCCTTTACCCAACTCTCTACAACATTTCCCTATGAGGAAAATTCTTAGACATAAACCCCACCCTACCTGAAAAATTGCAAAATGAAGAATCAGTGATTAATCCAACCAGTGAGTGGAACTAAAAGTCTTAATTTGGTCTGTTTTCTATGATATATAATAGCTATTCTAAGAAGTCACTTTGTACTTTTATAGCGAACTTTTCCAAACACTTGTACAGAATTAAAGACAAAAGAGAACTTAATTGGATGTGATACTTCAGGATAGTACTTTATGTGGAATAACTCTGACTATAATGATTTTACCATTCATTTAAAGCTGTATTTGTTTAAGGAGCTCAATGACATGTACATTAATTAGGTACAGATTAGATCAAAATCTAATTATTTTTGAGGCTATTGGGGACATTTGATTATGAATTGAGTGTTAGATGATGCCAAGGAATATGTTATTTTTTTAAAGATATGACAGTAGCATAGTGGTTACATTTTTTAAAAAGGAATTTTTAGAGATGTGTACTAAGTACCTAGGACTAAAATGACATGATAGCTGGGATTTGCATTAAACTACTTAGCAAGAAAATATTTAAAAAGATGGATGAAGCAAATGTTGAAAATTAAGATAAATACTGTACAGGATGGGGCAAAAGTAGGTTTACAGTTGTGAGCACATGTAAACCTACTTTTGCCCCACTGGGTGTAGGTATTGGATATTAATTACTCTCCTCTCAACTTTATAGTATGTTTGAAATTTTCATATGTTTTATTTAAAAGTCTTGATTAGCCCTTATCACAAAGAAAGTGGAAACTTCATTTTACCTCTTTTACTTTTACGTGGGTAAGAGAGACCAGATAAAAATTCCTTATAATTGAGAGATCTTAACCAGAGCATGTATATCTATCACAGAACAAGAAAAATTATTCAATCTCTTGTGCCCATGTCTTTTCTCCCTTGGGTGAGTACCAGAATTGCCAGGTGATTGACTCAATAGTCTTTGTGGAACAATTCTTTCCGAATGAAGCCTTGGATTCCTACCTAGGCTACCTAAAAATAGCCACCTAGAAGCTTCTCACTTGAAGTAGGCACCGCAAATGTTAGAGCTCTGAAAGGAGTATCTGGCAGCCAATTTGTTAGTCTGCATTTGGTAGCAATGTAGTTTCCCCTCCCTTAAGCAATACAGGAATACCTTCATTAAGCCAAAGCCTATGTAAATGGTGATTAGTAAGAATTTTGTTTTCTACAGTTTTTCATGAGAAAGGTACCAATATCCTTTTCCCCAGCCTACCTTACAAAAGCAAGCATCAGGATTCAGTTGAGTGTCTATTCAAGCTAGAGCCAGAGTAAATCATTTAGCCTGAAACAGATGTGGCCTGATCAAGTAAATAAGTTTTAAATTAGTATGAGTCAATTTCTTTCTATTACTTAAATTAACAATAAATAGCTCTGTGAAAATATCCAAACCTTCATTTGTATGCATCATTTTTAATTTTTTTAAGTTTATATTTATTGATTTGAGAGAAACATTAACATGCTATTCCACCTATTTATGCATTCATTGGTTGATTCTTGTATGTGCCTTGACCAGGGATGGAATCCACAACCTTGGCATATCAGGTCCATGCTCTAACCAACTGAGCCACTCGGCCAGGGCCACACTGTATCATTTTTGAACAGTCTTCCACATGGGTATCTTCTACAAGATGCTCACTTGGACAGCAGATATATAAATCATATTTCAAGTCACCTGGCCATCATCTTAGTTTATTCAGGCTTGAGACAAAATAAAGTATTAAAACAGCCAAAATCTAGCAGAAGGAACTAGTCTCTTCTGCATGGCAAACTGAATACAGGAATGCAAGAACATTGGGTCGTCAATAACAATCACTATGGTGCTAGTGATATCCAGTAATAGTTCGGCAAATGTGCTGATTCATGTAAATTGGCATATATAATGTATGTACTATTTTCAGAGCATCCTGATATTAACAGTGTTCTTAGAGATCAGGTAGAAAAAGAATATGATTTCACGTCAATGACATGTTGCTACTGCCAGAGCTCTTGGTACTTGGAGTGAAAGCTAGATGGATGACAATTGCAATTGTTCCAAAAAGGTAAAAAAAAAAAAAAAGACTGAATAATTTTTCACTTTAAGAATTCCTAAAGCATAATGACACAGCATTATAACTAACTTTGACAATAAAAGTGCTAGCTTTTAAACTTATCTCTAGAAGAGACCTCTTAACACATCAGTGATTCGGTTTCCTTATTTGTACAACAGCAGCATGCTGCCTGACAAGACAAATGTCATAAATATCTAACGAAAGTTTTTTCACAAAAATGTTAAATGCTTCAAATTCAAAGAATAGGGTAGCATGGATCTTTAAAAAAAAGTGCAGGGACAAATATGTTAAACTCACATCTTATATTCATTCAATGGAAAGAATTATTAGTAAAAGAAAAGAATGTATAATCCTCCAAACAGACAAATGGAATTAGGGAGAGAATAAGGAATCAATAAACATATAACCAACCATATTATGGTATTGAGTTAGCCAAAAAGCCCGTTATGTTTTTTTTTCTGTAAAATAGAAGATACATTTTATACTTTCACCAATCACCTTATTGATTTGGATATTTTGGTTATGTCGGCTATCTCCCACTATCGGCTTCTAGTGGTGGGTGCAGGCCAGGGTGCTGCTAAACATCTTACAATGCATAAGACAGCCCCACAGCAAAGAATTATTTGGCCAAAATGTCAATAGTACCAAGATACTTGGAAAACCACTTTTGAAACGTCTGATCAGCCACAGCACCTTCTCCATACACTGCACAAATCTGTGTGTGTGTGTGTGTTTCAGTTGTGTTTTTATCTTTCTTGAAATAATACAGCATAATATGCTGAAAATGTGTAACTTCTTCCATCTTCAATATTAAAATGGCTACACAAAAATTCACCAATTTTGATAACACATGCTGGTATGACATCTGTCACAATACAATCTAACAAAATAGTTTCTAATGAAGTTAAAGACAACTAAGCACTATCAGAGCCATCATTGGGAAAGAACATAATGGACTTTTTGGCCAACGCAATATCACCAACCCTCAGAATAATGTCTAGAGCACAAAGGAGATGCTCAGTAAATGTTACATAAATGAAATCATAAAACTTGGTGTTTATCAATTAAAATGAAACATGATTTATCCAATAAAAAAAACCAAATTGTCAGGAATTATATAATAACCACAAAGATAACCTAACTTCTGTTACTTCAAGTTACTAAAGGCTTCAAGAATTATATAGAAACACAAAGTCAAAAGACAAAAATACCAGAGAATGTTAAGCCATTCTACACCCATTCTACACCACTCTGGGTATGTGAAAGGTGTTCATTCTACCTTAATTAACACTACTAGCGTCTTTTAATGGTTAAGTCACTGGCTTCAACATGAGAGATTCCATTGTAACACTACTAAAGCTCTCTGTACTACTTAAGAAAATACATTCCATGGTTGACATCAAATTACTAATTAATCTAAGAATCATGCTGTTTGATTAGATGCTACAATCTGGGCAATGTGATGAGGAGTCCCAAAAAAGGTTACCTTGGTTAAAGAGAATCAAAATAAAAAGGTCATTATGAGGAGGCATGGATCAAGAAGATTGAAGTAAATTTTGTTACATTTTGACTGAATTAATCTTAAACAGAAGTCATTAAAGCCCTGAAATGTCTCTCTGAAAAAAAATTCTCACTAACAGCCATCAGAAGCTAGGGACATAAATGAAAGAATAGCTGTCTATAGAAAAAGAAACCATGCCTTCATCCTCCAGTTTTCCAGAACAATGAATAACTAAATGAAAACAACTGAATCACAAGTCTTATGAATCCACTATACAATAGCTATTAAGTTCATTTTTCTACATAGTGGAAACTCTCACCTTGGCTAATACTATACTGACATTGTATAATTAACTTCTTTTTACCCCCAGGTGAATTATCTTCAGTATCATTCACTCCCGTGGTCTGTGCTATTTTGATACTCCCTCCATCACTGACCTCCTCTCCCCAGTAACTTTAAGTGGAATCAACTGGCCTTTCCTGGGCTCTCCCTCTCTCTTTTGTAACCCAGTAGTTCTTGTTCTTCTATAGGTGACACATGCCTTTGAGAAACTTATGAAAGCTATTAGGCCCAGAAAAATGCAGGTACCTACATTCATTCAAAATTTTTCATACAATTTCAAGAATTAAAGAATTGCTATCCCCCGCAATCACCTACACAATAATTTCTATTATGATATGGCTTTTATAATCCCACATGTGCATGCACACACACACATGTTCATAATTAAGGACTATTACACCGATTGTAGCATAATACCCAAAGTAATAAAACTTAACCTAGGTAAAGCTTTATCTTACTAGCAATATTTTAAGAATCCCAGGTGAACTGTAAGGCCTTAGAACAGGGGTGTCAAATTCATTTTCCCCAGGGGCCACATCAGCCTTGTGGTTGCCTTCACAGGACCGAATGTAATTTCAGGACTGTATAAATGTAACTACTCCTTAACTAGGGGCAAGGAACTCGGCGCTGCCACTGGGTAGAAACAAGGTGCTGGGCTGGATAAAACAAGGTGGAGGGCTGGATGCGGCCCGTGGGCCTTGTATTCGCCACCTGTGCCTTAGAAGAAACTGTTGAGTAGTTCAATAAGACAACTGAAAATAAGGAGTAAGGCATTTATAACATGTAGCAGTTTACCAAGTCTTGTTGTTTGGTCAACTTGGTTGCCTTAAAGAGTGCTGAAATATCCTCCTAAATTTGTATTTATTAACTCTGACACCTCTGCTTGTAAAATCATGTAAGGCTCAAAAGTTATATTTGAGCAAAAGAGAGAGAAGTTTCCACTGATATTAAACTCTTGGATTCAAATACTTGTTCTACTACATCAAGCTATATTCAACACCAAAACAGTGTCAGCTAGGAACTGAAAGTGATACCACCTCATAACTATCTAGTTACCTTGTCAAAGCAAGTAAAACATAAAAGATGAAACAGAACAAATGGCCAAAGGAAAGAGAGGAATAAGAGATAAGCATTTTCTCTGGCATACGTCCTAAAAGTGAAAGATTCTTGCTGGTTGTACCAAACTGTTTGTGAAAACTCTCAATTCACTTTTATGTTTGTTTAAACTTTTAATCACTGTTTAAACCAGGTTTGTGCTGGGTCAAAAATAAAAAGTGATATGACCACTGTTCTACCACAAACTGATAAATTTCAAAATCACAACATCAGAATTCTTAAATACATTAAACTTTGGCGATACACTCACAAAACTTTTCTCACTTATATTGTGGTGGGGGCACCCATTAAATCCAGCTTAGACAATTCACAAAGACTTTGTGACTCAGTTTCTTCACTTGTAATTACTGGGGTAATAGGACACATTAAGTAAGTAAATTCTTAATTTGCCTCAAGTTAGGGGGGAATTGATGAGACTTTATACTTGTCATTTTATTCTACCCAACCAGGTCCCTTCCCACACAATGGAAGGTTGTATATTTCCTGATACTACAACGCATTGACCACTATTTCCCAATGTGAAAGGCAAATAGGTGACAAGGAAGTAAAACAGGTACGTACCAAATGGCCATAAGAACTGGCTCTAGATAAGTCACTCTGTCCTTCCTAATTATGAACAAGTTGCTGGTTAAAACTGAAAACTAGATGGGCAACATCTGACTTGTGCTTCAGAGCTATGCTAACAACGTCTATACAGGAGTATTTGCTCAATTTGTGCAGGCAAACCATTTCCCTGCATGCCACCCAAATTAAAAAGTTCAGCAAAAAAGAGGAACCCTTTTAACTGATGAGTAGAGGAAACTCCAGTATTTCCCAATCTAAGAGTGGGCCCCATAGATTTCATTCCTCTACACATGAAGTCAGTGGCAGGAAATGAACTGCTACCACTGGTTCACACACTCTCAGGACGGTGAGACTTGTGGAGTCAGCCTAGTGCTTTTGAGAGTTCTTAACCAACTAAGTAGAAGTGCTGTCTTCCTCTGTCTATTCACACAGGGCAGTTGGTGGTATCTCACCCAGTCTCCAATTCCCATTCTCCCCCCACTCTTACAAAGAAATGTTTTGGGGGAGAGCACATGGAGAGGCCAGGGCGGGGAAAGGCACGTAGGCGCCTCTTCCTTAGATTTTTCTGGTAAAGTAAAAAGAGTGGGGGCCTACGTTTTGTGGTTTTTTTTTTTTTTGGTTCACAGGATTTTTTTTGTAAGTCTGTGGGTGGGCTCCCAAGTATTTGGATGCAAGGAAGAGTGCTTCCCGTGCTCAGACCCTAAAAGCGTTAAACAACCAAAAGCCAGCATCTGACAGGGGTGGGAGGGGAATGGAATCGCGCAAAGAGGCTTCGCGCCCACAAGTTAGACAAACAACAGACCCTGCCCAGTACTCGGGGTCTCCCCAAGTTGGGGTGGGGCCTTTCTCCTTCCCGCACTGCCTTCAAAGCGCTGACAAGAGTCAGAAAGGGATTACGTGAAGAAGGGGGTGCTCTTCCGCCCCCACGCCGTCTCCGCACCTCAGCGTGGCCGCTCCTTTAGCGGCTCTCCGGGTTGCACAGCGAGGTCGCGGTCACTCTTGGGAGGGGGCCCCGGGTGCCCCCGTGTTCAACGGCAGGAGGATCCCGGGGCTCTCGCTATCCCCAAGGCCGGCGGGGGCTGCGGGAGCACTCACCAATTTGGGTTTGTTTTTCGTTTCCTCTTCATTGGCGGCCCGGTTCCCCGAGCTCCGCTTGGTGCTCCGGCCCCCACCAGGTTCCTCGCTGCTGCCTCCCGCTCCCGACGCTGCCGCGCCAGGCTGCTCCATCTTTCTCCGGCCCTGTCACCTGTGCCCTGTAACCCCACCTCTCCTCCACTAAAGAAGCCCCTCCAGGAGGTCTCGCTGCCGCGCGCTGACTCGGGAGCACTACTTCCTGGGAGAGTGTGTCTGCCTAGGGAGCTGCCGGATTCAGGCCGCCAGGACCGGGCTTCCAGGCACCCCAGACGCCACACGCCGTTGCCACTACTCGGCGCTAGGGCAAGCCCTGCCCCTGAGCAGCTGCAATTACCACTACTGCCACCGCCCTCGGGGCGGCGTTTGGGGTGGAGAAAGTGAGTGTCTATCTCTTTAAGAGGGCCTCAACACACGTGATTCATCAAAGTGCCCGCAGTCAGCCGCCCGGCGCTTAGAACTGCTTCCTACTCTAGTGCGGAGTCGGCCTCAGCTACTGAGCATGCCCGTCCCAACGACTAGAGTTCAGCAAGCGGAGTTTAAGCTGTGGCTAAGCACTGATTTCACTTCCGAGGGGCCTTTCGTGAAATGGGAGGGAACTAGTCCAGAGAGAGGAGATGAGCCCATTTTAGAGATGGGGAAACTGAGACCCGGGAGGATTCACGTGTGTCACTGGAGGGTCTGAGGATCCCTTTTCACTGGTGTAGGCCAGAGCACCTTCTCGGCAGAGGCCTGGCTCGGGGTGTGGTGCTGCAACGCTGTGTGGAAGAGGTTGACTGGCAAAGCAACTGGCATCCCATAGGAAAACCACCTCAGGGAGCACTGATTAATTGCCTAGACAAATTGTATGGGTCAAAGTGAAAAGCATGGTGCTTTCTATTGCAATGATTGAATGGCGGCCAAAGAAATAGTCTTCCTTTATTCCAATGCTGTTCAGTAGTAGAAGCAGCAGGCACCCACCACTTAATCCCTGAGAGGGGTATGAGGCTTTTTAACCACAGCACCTGTAGAGCGTGAGAAATTGGATTGAGTGCTATTCTCAGTGTTCCGAACAACTTTTTTTTTAATTGTTGTTCAAGTACAGTTGTCTGCTTTAGGGTTGTTGTGGGGAATGAAAAAGATCACATGTGTCAAAACTTCGTTTAAAACGTAAATCAGTAGACAATGCTAGGTGTTTTTGTGCCGCAGCAGCAGCAGAGCAAAGCAGGTATTGTGAGTCTTTAAACCTTGAGTTGTCAGGAAGAGGCCCACGCAATATTTCTTCCATCTTTTTTAAACAGAGCCTTGTAAAAATAATGTTTCAAGGGACAAGGCAAGGTGTGAATGAACTACCATCACAATAAGAGTACATATGCTAGGGAGGGTATGTGAAATGTAAATTCAAATTACCAAATCTCTAAGCAGGTCCACGTACCTGTTACTCAGATATTAGGATGGCAAAAAAGTCCATTACATTTTTCCCTATGATGGCTCTAGTAGTGCTTAGTTGTCTTTAACTTCATTTGAAACAATTTTGTTAGATCATATTTTGACACCTATCCTATCAGCATGTATTTTAAAAAAAAAGGCTTATCAAAACTGGTGAATTTTTCTGCAGCCATATTAATATTGAAGATGGAAGAAAATACATATTTTCAGCATATTAAGCTTTATTATTTCAAGAAAGGTAAAAACACAACTGAAACACACACAAAAAAGACTTGTGCAGTGTATGGAGCAGGTGCTGTGACTGATCAAACATATCAGAAGTGGTTTTCCAAATTTCCTGGTACTAATGACATTTTGGCCAAATAATGCTTTGCTGTGGGGCTGTCTTATGCATTGCAAAATGTTTAGCAGCACCCCTGGCTTCAACCCACTAGAAGCCAATAGCGGGAGATAGCTGACATAGTCAAAATATCCAAATCAATAAAGTTATTGGTGAAAATGAAAAACGTGTTTTCTATTTTATGGAAAAAAACATAATGGGCTTTTTGGCCAACCCAACATCTTCTGGCTGTGACTCCTTTTGCCCTTTTCCCCTCCAACCTAAATTCAGCTTTGTTGAATCTAATTTGTGTACAAACATATTTACTAAGTGTGTTAGAATAAGTTTGACCATGCTATAGGCACGATGAAGCAATTAACTTGGATGAAGGGGTGAGAAGATACCCAAACAGTTTTAATACCAGCAGCATCACTAACTGTCTTTGTAATCATGCAGGAGGTAAACTACCCAGAGACAGCAGAAAAGGGGCAATATATGCTTCCAGAGTGGGGAGAAAGGGAACCGTAATGTAAATTCATTTTGTTTGAGTTTTGCTCTGACATAAATTCTGATGTATATTTTTAATTCAACTTACTACATGTGTGTATGTGCACACACATGATTTAAATTACTTAATTGTCACCCCTCCTGAAAAGTTGCATGAAAAGTGGTTACTGCAGAAAGATGTGACCTCTTTGTCCAATGCTTTCACATAATTCCCATTTGAGAGGTATAGGTGCATAGGCCATTGCTGAGGGTTTTCCAAGCTCAAATTCTGCTCAGTTATCTATTCAGTAGGCTTTTATTGAGCTCCTTAGTGTATACCAGGTGATTTACTGAGTGTGGTGTGTTAGAAACATGAAGCGATCTCACTTCTGCCATTTTAGAACCTCGCATACTTCATTCTTCAATACAACATATATGAACAGGAAGCCCATGAGCACACGAGAGAGGTAAACACCAGATGTCAGAGGCTCCGGAACACCTTCCCAAAGAACTGAGTCTTAAAGGTGTAAAGTCAGTAAGTATTTCTTGATAGCCTGAGTGTTAGATACCATGCTAGGTTTTGTGGGTACATTGGTGAACAAGACAGATGTAGTTTGCTCTTATGGAACTTTCTAGGTATTGGGAAGGATATTCAGCAAAAATGTATTGAGCAACTATGGAGCAAAGAAGGCGAATGGAGAACATTCCATGCAAAAGAAATAATGATAGCATGCACAGAGACCTTATGGTTAAGAAATTGGGGACATGAGATGAGGGCTGCTGCTAGCAAGAGAAGAAGCAGAACGCAAGAAGCTTCCAGATCATGAAGTCCCTACTTGTAGGTCTCATTGGTGTGATTTTAAAAGGAGGGAAGGCATTGTATTGATAGTACAAATACTTCTGTTTGGAGAGTGTAAATAGACTTAAAAATGGATTGACATTATTTTGAAGGTAAGATTGGGTTTCACTATCCTCAGGCCAGGTGAGGCAACATTTAAAATCAAGTTAGAGGTACATGTAAAAGATGCATAATCTTTACTGCAAAGGGTGAAAAACTCTGTTCCTGATATGGCTTACATTAGACTTTATTGTGGTTATCTCAGCCCCATGTTAATTCTTGATGTCTGTTTTGCAGCATTTTGCTCCAGATAATATAAACAGTAATTACACATACCCTTCCTTCAGGCATCAGGGTCACTGGCCTCTCTTGGAACTTAACACACAAAGGAGCCACTGCTCTCCCTCAAGGGCACTTTGTCCACTGATTATGAACCAGGCATCTCACCAGGTGCAGTCCCTGGGCTGATCTGACCACACCTGCATTTCTTTATTTTTACCTTTCTGGAACAAACAAGTAAGCTGGTGGATAGAGAGACAGCTTTTCTCAGATGCTGAAGAGAGGAGACTTTTACCACCATCAGTTTGTATATCAAACATATACGTTAGAGGCACTGACCTTTTGGTCTTTCCCTCTGGCGTTTCATGAATTTAGCATACAGTCAATGCTAAAAAGCTAGCCCTGGGAGAAAAGAAAGATAAAAGGCTGCTAGGCTCTAGTCTTCTTGACATTGTCTTAGGCCCATCCATTCATTACCCCAGAGGTTTCTGATGATCCTTATAGTTTTCCTCTGGCTATCGGTGTCTCCCTTCTGTTGCATGTTCTTATGTAAACAATCTAGGTCATTAATAGAGAAATTAAAGGAAATATGGATTAGATAAATATGATTGGGGGACTAGAAAGCTAAGTAGGTATGTGTAGTCACTAAGACAAATCTGGACAGGAAGGTAAAACAGAAGGGGTTGAGTAGGCAATAGGCAGGCAGACAGCTAGACTCTGAAATGCAGCAGTAGATATCCTAGCAGGCAGGGTCATGGAAAAATATTTATGAATTAAAGATTGCCTAAGAATATACAAGTATTTATTAAGTATGTACTATATGGCCAACAGCAAACCAGATGTCCGGCAGATAACAAAGTACCAGACATTCTGCTATACTGTCATATACATCTTCCTGAAAAATCTCTTGTTCTCCAAAATTGCACACCTAAAAATAACAGAGCTCTTGGGGGAAATATGGTTTGGGAAGATCACTTAAATCAAATGCAACTTTGTAATCAGAGCACTAATGAAAACAGTAAGTATGCTGATGAAAACAGTCATGAGATTAAATATCTGCTGGCTTTTTTAACCAGCATCACAGTCATCACTGCGTGGTAGTCCTAATGCTTCTTCTTTCCCAAAGTGGGTCCTCAATGGCAGTCACTTTTAATAGATGTCATTTATATCAAATGTCATGAGTGTATGTTTCACAATATAGTCTTTCCTATAAGTGCACTGGGCAACTGCTTAGCTAGCTGCCTACTGAGCAACGTGGCACCAAGGGTCAGACAAGGTAACTATGCTCTTCACTCAGCTTTTTTTTTTAATGTAGTTTCACTTAAAGTAGGACATCAACATAGATTAATATCCTACTCACACTCTAACACTCTAAGAGAAATATAACACATAAGCAGCAATCAATGGGGAGTAACAAACGCAAGTCCCAGAGTCTCAATCTGCAGGTCTGGGAGACAGTACAGTGGGCAAGGGAACCATCAGTATCTTGCAAGGAAGAATCTCTAGAGCCAGGTGGGCAGTGGAGCAGACAAAGTCCTAAGTCAAGCAGGACAGAGCCTCCAGCTGCCAATGCCAAGGGAGATCAGTGTGGCGTGGAGCAGCATCTTGGTATGTAGAGCTCAGCTATGTCAGCAGTGGTCTGGAGCCTGCCTCAGTTATACCCTTGATGTACTCCACCCTTATGGGTCTCTTTTAAAGTATCTTGGCACCCTTGATGGTAAATGGGGAATTTCCCAGGAGCCTATCTATAGGTGGTCCTGCTCTGCAGACACTGCTCTTTTTACCACATGTGCATATCTATCTTAGGTGTGTCTCCTTGCCAGATATATCTAACATGACCTAGGTAGTTTCCTTCTTGAACCAAAGTGACATGGCTGACTGGTAGCCATCTTGGTTGACACGAGTGACTCCATTTTTTTTTGTATACTTTATCCTATCTTGACTGGACCAACACTATTTCATTGGCCCTGCTCTCCACAATTAACAATCTAATTGAGGAAGACCCAACTTTTTAAAAACATGTAGTGGAAAGTCTTGACAGCTTCATTATCAATACTCATACCTTTATCAGATAATCTAATGTTGTGGAAAATTTAGAATATTTGAAGCCACTAAACCAATCACACTAAAGAGGCAGAGTCTTTATGCAGAATTATTCTCTTTTCCTTAAAGTCTTCATATAGTGCTAATACTTCTCCTTAATTGTGAGAAAGCTCACTCCTGATCACTGCAAAACTAAAACTGTCAAGAAAATTCATCCATGAACTAACCAACTGAACTTCCACCTTATTTTCACACCATTCTTATATTTACCAGTTGCTAATGTGCTGTCCGTGGTACATAAACACTTGTAGCGGGATAGATTGTAAAATATAAAATCTCTGCCATCAACAGGTAAAAAAATCTAGCTAAGAAAACAAATATGGGGAACAGTAAGAGAAAATTAGTTGCCTAACTCAGGGGTATTGACTCTAAATTCAACATAAGATGGTAAAGGGGTAAAATTAGGTGGGCTTAGAACAAATCAAGTTTTTAAGGAGGAGGTAAAACTTGAGCTGCCAAGCTATGAAGCAGAAATCAGACTTGAATAGGCAAAGCAAAGAAAGGAAGTGAGAAGAAGCCCGCATATGGATTGGCCTGGAAACAATACTGAGGAATAATGTGGAGGGGCCAGTGGGGCTTGACAAGAATGGTGAGAACATAGATGTTGAATAATAGTAGGAAACATAGTTATCCTCATAGTGTTTCCCCATTATGTAAACAGATGTGATGTGACATGTAGTAGTAGTAACTTATAAGGATGTTTAGTAGGAATGTTATAAAATAAACAAGTTATTTGAAGGAGCTGGTTTAGCAGAATAACAGGTCTATGCAGAATAACTTGAACACTAATTTTCAAACTTACTCTTCCTTTAGTACAGGTTATTTCTTTCCAAATCAAACTCTTCACAGAAACCCCAATATATACAACAAATACCAATTAAGCTGACCTGTTTGAAGTTAGCATGAGAGCAGAGACCATATTGCTGCTCATGTCCACTTGGTTTCTTTCTCAACCTCTGAGGTGCCCCTTGGAGACACCACTGCTGAACTGTAGCTAAAACTAAATAGAGTCCTACCAGATAAGGTCATGAGGATTGGAACTAGAGTGGAACTAGATTGGAAATGAAGAGAAAGAAATGAATCCAGACCATTAAAAAAAAAACTTTCTCTCCACAGATTACATACAGGAAACAAAGGGGAGAAAATAGAATTACTAAAAGAAAACTAACTGCAAAAACATTGGCCCAGGGAAACAAAAACCTACTGGTAACCTGGGAGATATTATCTCAGCAGGTGCTTGTTATTGGCAGGCAGAACCAGACCAAGGAGCCTGATATCTAGAGTTAAAGAGACTAATTAGGGCAAGACTAGAAAGCTAAGAAGGGCTCTATAATCACCAACAGGACAGGAAAGTGAAATAGAAGGGATTGAGTAAGCAGTGGGCAGGCAGACAGCTATACTCTGAAGTACAGCAATGGATGTCCCAAGAGGCAGGCATAGAATAGAATCCAGGCACTCTTGTGGCGAACAATATGCAGAGGTTGAAGCAAGCAGTATGTAGCAGGAATCTAGACATGGGGATTGAGATTAAGAAACCAATTAGCAATCCCTTAAAAGTTCTGGCAAGACCTCACTAAACAAGGCAGGACACCAGGCTTAAAGGAATTGGCCTGCCCCATGAAGTCCATGAAATGAAGCAGACACAGGCAAATAAAAATGGTACTCAAGACACCCAGTTACTTCAACTAGTCTGTGAGATCAGAATAGAACCAGAAGCAATAGGTCCAAGTGATGCTAACTAAGCCACTGAGCTGCCAAAATATTCAAATCCTCTCTGACTAGGAACAGGATTGGTCCCAGTGGAGGAAAAGTGTATAATGAGGAAACAACTGGAAAAGTAATAGTCACTTACCTGGAAGTAAAGGTTATTGTGTTCAGTTGTGATGATTACAGGGTTTGGGAAGCAGGATGCCAAGCAGCTAAAGCACAGCCCTATAAAAATTAGCCCAAAAGACAACAGTGCTCATTTCTCCTATTGACAAAAGTGCTCAGAGTGATAAAGACTTTGAGAATTCCCACATTCATGCCACCTATAGTTTTATACAGTATGCTACAAAACCAACCCTTTGAATTCTGTCTGAAAAATATGCTTCTAACAAAGAACAATCTTCCCTGTTCTACATTAACCAAAGTCACAAAGTGATTTTCAAGAGTGGCTTAACAGATTATGAATGGTAATTGTCTGATCTATATGTTACTAAGACATAGGTGTAGTAATAAATAGTGAGAGAACAACTTTTAATTTGCTTGTTAAAGTATGGAAATCAAAGAACACACATCAGTCTTCATAGGGATGCTATTTATTTTTTGAAGTTCAGGGCTTTTTTGTAATCAGTATAAACAGTCTCAAAGATGAATACAGTTCAAAAGTGGAAGCAATTGTGCAATTAAAATCTATTATCTCTTTTATTTTGTGGTTTGTGTTTATTTTCTGACCTTTGCAAAATATAATTAATTATATGAAAACTCAGGAACATGTGCTTGACATCTGTAAATAATAAAAATAGGTTTTCATAAGTGGGCATCCACAGTTAGCCAAGTCTTAGAAATAGGTTTATTTTTGTTTTGTATTTTCTCCCACATAAATTTTAATGGCTTTATTGAGATGTAATTCACATGTGATACAATTCACCTTTTAAAGGGTACAATTCATCAGTTTTCAATACATTCACAGAGTTGTACAACCATCACCGCAATCAATTTTAGAATATTTTCCTCACAACAAAAATAATCCCTTCCTCAGCCATCACCCCTTCCCCAGCCTTAGGCAACCACTAATCTACTTTCTGTCTCTGTTGATTTGTCTATTCTGGACATCTCATAAATAGAATCATACAATATATGGTGTTTGTGACTGGCTACTTTCACTGAGAGTAACATTTCCATGTTTCATCCATCCCTCATCAGTTTTTATTTGTTCATTATTACCTATTTGTTTCTTGGACACAAATCAGTTATTTAAGCCACTTCCCCTACCAACACAGTGACAAACATACCTGCATACAATTCCAAAGAATTGATATTCTCATGTGAACACTAATCTTGTGCTTCTTCTCCTGGCAAAAGCAGGAGATTTAGGGTTTGATTTTCTTATACAAAAATATGATAGAAGAATTTCTTTCTGACCCAGGCCTTGTGTCTCATAGTTTATGAAAATGACCACATCTACCATATTAAACCAAGTATACATTATACACCAGAGCAAGTCTTAGAGATTTATATTAATTAAGCAAGTCAACCCAGAAACCAATAACATTAAATTATATTTTACTGAATACAGTAGCAGAGAATATATAGGTATTGTCTTACTTATTTTTAAGTCTTCTATTCAAACATTATTAGAAGTTAAAATATACCTCTACATTGGTGTCAGATTTGTTCAGAAGGCTTTCTTGAGATTTGCACATGAATATTTCAGAAAATTTTGGTTGGAAAGGACTTTTCGTCATTGGATGGTTTCTTGAGAACTAGATGCAAGGATATCTATTTGCTAATGCTTTTATTTTATTTATTTTTAAAAATACCTCCATAACATGGGCATCCTGGCGCCTTCAAAACATAAAGGCTCAGGTGAGCTGTCATCTCATCAGTAGTAGCAGCTTTATCTCACAGCCTGATATTATACAAAGGCAGACCTGCCTCTGAACCCTGTGAGCCAACCCTGATTTGCATGGAAATTTTCATCATTTAATCTCTCACCATGCCGTTGATTTACATCATCAAAATGTCTCAAAGCCTTGGTTTCATTGATGACCAAATTCAAAGACACACAGGGCCAAGCTTAATCACAAATCTATAGAATAAAGCTTTTCCACTGTAGACACAGCCCCATATATGGACCTATGCTAATTATATAACAATTAGGTTGGCCAATATATTCATTCAGTTTTTAAGTAAAAATAAAAAACATATATTTTTTCATTTTCGCCAATAGTTTTATTGAACAACGTATTCACCATTTTGTTCCACTACTCTCTACCATCTTTCAGGCAACTTTATAATTCTATTTTCCCAAAACTTTGTATCTTTCTTTTTATTAATGTCCAAATACAGTTGTCTCCATTTTCCCACCATCACTTCCCCCCCACCCCCACCTCCCACCCTCAATCCTACCCCACCTTTGGCTTTATCCATGGGTCCTTTATACACTTTCTTTGATGACCCTCTCTCTTTTTTCCCTGTTATTTCCCTCCCACCTCCCCTCTGGTTACTGTCAGTTTGTTCTTTATTTCAATGTCTCTGGTTATATTTTACTTGCTTCTTTGTTTTTTTGATTAGGTTCCACTTATAGGTGAGATCATATGATATTTGTCTTTCACTGCCAGGCTTACTTCACTTAGCATAATGCTCTCCAGTTCCATCCATGCTGTCATGAAAAATAGGAGTTTCTTCTTTCTCTCTGCTGCATAATATTCCATTGTGTAAATGTACCATGGTTTTATGATCCACTGATTTACTGATGGGCACTTAGGCTGCTTCCACCACTTGGCTATTGTAAATTGTGCTGTTATGAACATTGGGGTGCATAGGTTCTTTTGGATTGTTGTTTCAGGATTCTTAGGATATAATCCCAGCAGTGGAATTGCCGGGTCAAAAGGCAGTTCCATTTTTAGTTCTTTGAGGAAATTCCATACTGTTTTCCACAGTGGCTACACCACTCTGCATTCCCACCAACAATGTACTGGGGTTCTCTTTTCTCCACAAACTGTATCTTTTTGAACAAAGAACTGTTCCAGGTGCCTTTTGCAGTCTTCCAGGATAGTTAAATTTTTTCCATTAAAAGAATTTTGTAAAGACTGAAATAAATGGAAACCTGAAGGTGCAATGTTTGATGAATACGGAGCATAAATCAGAACTTCCCAGCCAAGCTGTGACAGTTTTTGCCTGGTCATCAAAGAAACATTCGGTCTTACATTATCCTGATGGAAGATTATGTGTTTTATGTTAACTAATTCTGGACCTTTTTGTCAAGTGCTGCTTTCAATTGGTCTAATTGGGCACTGTACTTGTTGGAATTAATTGTTTTGTTTTCCAGAAGAAACTCATAATAGAGGACTCCCTTCCATTCTACCATATACACAGCATCACCTTCTTTGGATGAAGACCAGCCATTGGTGTGGTTGGTGGTGGTTCATTTTGTTGGTCCCATAAATTCTTCCATTCCACATTATTGTAAAGTATCCACTTTTCATCACTCATCACAATTTGTTTTTTTTTTAAATAACAGAATGTTTTCTTTACACTTAAGTAGAGAATTGCATGTGGAAATATGGTCAAGAAGGATATTTTTTGCTCAACTGATGTGGAACCCAAACATCAAAGTGATTAATATAATCAAGACTGGCGCAAATGATTTTCAACACCTGGTGTGGATATTTTGAGTATGTTGGCTATCTCCCATGGTGTATAACATTGATTGTTCTGAATCAATGTCTCAATTTGATCATTATCAATTTCAACTGGTCTACCCATGGAGCATCATCCAGCAAGAAATCTCCAGCACGAAACTTCACAAAACTCTTTTGACACACTTGATCCGTCATAGCACCTTGTCCATACACTGTGCAAATCTTTTTTGTGTGTGTTTCAGTTGCATTTTTACCTTTTTTGAAACATTAAAGCATAATATGGCAAAAAAAATGTTGTGTATTTTCTTCCATCTTCGATATTAAAATGGCTAACAAAAATTCACCAATTTTTGATAAGTTGTTTTAAAGATTTTATTTATTTACTTTTAGAGAGACGGGAAAGGAAGGAGAAAGAGAGAAAGAGAACCATCAATGTGTGAGAGATACATCAATAGGTTGCCTCTCGTGTGTCCTACAACTGGGGACCTGGCCCGAAACCCAGGAATGTGCCCTGACTGGCAATCGAACTGGCGACCCTTTTAGTCCTCAGGCTAACATTCATTCCATTGAGCTACACCAGCCAGGGCTAATTTTGATAAGTTTTTTTAAAAAATGCATCCTGATATGACAGCTGTCACAATACAATCTAACAAAATAGTTTTGAATGAAGTTAAGGACAAAGCTCTACTAGAGCCATCTTACAGAAAAAACTAAATGAACATTTTGGCCAACCCAATATTATTAGAAGATGGCTTTTTTCTTTTACACTATTTTTGATGATTAAATATGATGTATGACTATAAAGTAATTAGATTATATTGTAACTAGCATATTAGAACTGACATATATAATTTTAGTTAATAATATATTAACAGATATTGAGTAGTAACTATGTCCAGGCACTGAGGATGCAGGGACATGTTTTTACATGTATACATTAACATGATAAATTAAGAATTATCTCCATGTGTATCTATTTGTGTGCTTTGTGTATGTTCTTTAATATATAAGCATGTATCTGAGCAAAACTTTACTTACTCTAATTTGCATGTTATGCTATAAACCTCTAGTGCTCAGAGCAGGATTCCAGCATACAAATAAAATTATGGTAGTTAGTCTGCTTTCTGATACATTCTGAGTGCTGCTCCTCCTGGCTCTTAGCTTCAACTTAGCTCTTTGGACCTACCCCATGTAACCCCCTTTACCCTATGTCTGCTCACAGACCAACACCAGTAGAGACTCCCATGGAACAGAGTGAGAGGTTCAAACTACTATAGGAGAGGGAGGATAATAAAAGAAGCTAAGAAGGAGGAGGGGGGGAAAGGGAAACATATAAGCTGACAGTCACAGGTGTATGTCAAGAGTGAGTACTCTGTGACTATGAACTATGGTTTTTGGCTGATAAACTGTCTCAGAAAGCATACACAAAAGTGGAGTTCTGAGCAACATTAGGTTTATTTTAATGTGTGGATAGTCTTCTACGTGTATAGTGTTTCCAAAAAGAAATCTCATCAGTTCCCTAATTTCTGTCTTTAAGGACACCAAAGACCTCAACCTTTCTAACTTTTCTGCTGGCTACCATCCCTTTAAACTTAATGTGCTACTTGTGGGTTACTGAACTCTTCTGTATCCCACCCAACCTGTCTGAATAGTTTTCTTAGCATTCAATATCAAAAATATTTCATGCCCTGGCCAGTGTGGCTCAGTTGGTTGGTGGGTCATCCCACAGACCAAAAGGTTGCTGGTTCAATCCCCAGTCAGGGCATATGCCTGGTTTTCAGGTTAGCTCCCTAGTTGGGATATGTACAAGAAGCACCTAGTCAATGTTTCTCTGTCAGGCTGATGTTTCTCTCTCTCCTTTCCTCTCTAAAAAGCAATAAGAAAATGTCATAGGGTAACGATAAACAAAAGGTTTTTTTCCTGGATTCCTAATCTACATTCTAGTATCATGGTATCACTACCCTCCCTGTCACTCAGTAATGCAATTTAAAAATCTACCATGATCTCCGTTAAGAGGTTTATCATGTTGTCAAGGCAGCTGGCAAATACATATGTAACTTCAAAAGAATGTTACATAAAGATTTAAGAGGAAGAGAGTAGGCAAGTTTCCATGGAAAACTTGGGCCTTTAAGTATAAGTAGGATCCCAAAAGTTTGAAATTAGAGGAAAGAGCATTTGAGGTAAAGGGAACAACATTTTAAGTGTGTGTGTGTGTGTGTGTGTGTGTGTGTGTGTGTGTGTGTATCTGTCTGTCTGTCTGTCTGTTTGTGTGTGTGTGAGAGAGAGAGAGAAGAGAGGAATAAGAATATGAGAGACCATATTTTATTTCAGTTATTCAGGAGCAGATTGCTTTTCATTTTCTAAAGTTATTCTTCCTCTCTCTTACTTCTAGAAAGCTGAACTAGCTTAAGTTGGACAGTGAACTACACTTTAGAAAGATATTTCATGAGCTTTAGAACATAAATCCAACATCTTTATTCTCAGTTCGTACCTCTAGAGAGCACATTAAATTTCTGCCTTTAGGGTAACTCACAGTCATTGGCTCTAATTTAAAGACTTGCCTCTGGCCTGGGCCTCAGAGGATTCTTAGCCACACCTGCCAGCTTTGCACATCAGGGCAATTCACAAGAAAGGGTCTAGCCCCACTAGAGGACAAGCCAGAGATGCAGGCAGGTGTTCAATGTGAACAGTGTTGAGCTAGGACAGTGGTTCTGAAAGTATAGTTCCCAGAGCAACAGCATCAGCATCACCTGGAAACTTGTTAGAACTAAAAGTTCTCAGGAACTAACCCAGGCCTGCTGGATCAGAAACTCTGTGGCGAGTCCCAGCCATCTGTGTTTTAACAAGCCCTCCAGGAGATGCTGATGCATGCTAAAGTTTGAAAACCACTGACAGAGAAGAAAACAAGTCCTGAGCAAGAGGGTCATAGGATGGAGGAAAGAGAAAAACAAGGTACCAGCAAGAGATATGAAACTAAATGAAGGAGGGAGGTACTAAAGAAGTAGTACACTGAATTGTAACACTGGGACTGCCCTTCCAAGAACAACTCTTCTACTCAGATGTTTTAAAAGTGCTGAACTGCATGTTTAGAAATTAACAATAAATGAAGTACAATGTGAGACCAAATGTTTAATGCAAGGCGAGAACAGAGTCAAGGGTAAGGGGTATAAGAGCTGGATCCAATCCTAACCAGCAGGAGCTGTCAGAGCAAAGCACAGCAGTGGCAGATGAGCAGAAGAGGTGAATTGATTGCTTGCAATGGTTTTATGGGAACACTGAGGCACCTGTCACTCAATTCTGTATTGTCAGAGAGAAGAACAAGCAGTCCCAAGGGAGGATAGGGTTAAGGGGAGGGAATACACTTATGTTTCAAAATTATCTGTGTGGGTGCTTGAAGGAAACAAGACAGTTCCTGTAACCCAGGCCCTTGAACTTTCAGCAGGGAGCACAGCTTATTCCATGTTGCCAGCCCTCAGATGTGCATGGAATTTCTAATGCCAACATAAATCCATAGACCTATAGGAAAGGAGATATATTTAAATCTGAGTAAGATGGTTTGTGAACTAGCCATTATCTTAACTTGAATCTACTCTGCTAAGGGGCTTTGTGGTTATCAGTAACACAAAGTCAGTAAGGAGAGGAAACTAGGGCTGGTAGAGACCCAAGTATTTAAGGTAAAAAATCTGGAGGAACCAACTCATCTGTACAGTGTGGCTTGGAGTGGTGGAGAAGGGCAAGGAGGTGGTCAGTCAGATAAGAAGTCTTAGCAGGTTCCACTGCAATGCAAGCTGTAGTCGTTGTCTGACTATCTAATCTTGAAAGTGGGCCAAGGCAGTGAGGGGTCCACACAATAAATATCTGTGTTCATCATCAGGCAAATCAGATCCATCAGCACACATAACAGGCCCAACTTGGAAACAGAGATGTAGTTCTCAACCTATTTTCCACTGAAAGTCACCTGAAAGATGAAGATCTTAGGTTCAAATCTCTGCTCCTCCTCAAATCTCTACTTGCTATGTAATTTGGAACGTTACTTAATTCTACTATGCCTTCTTTCTTTCTCATCTGCAAAATATTACCTATTTCATAATGCTGATATGAGGATTAAATGAGATAGTGCATGTCAAATGATTAACCCAGGGTCTGCCTCAGAAAGCACTGAATACAGTTCAGCTATTATTGTGAGAGGAAGCAAACATATGGTTTACTCCACCTTTTATGAGACTGTGGCCTTGACCAAGTAACTTTGCCTTAGTTTCCTCATGAATAAAATGGGGTTAAGAATAATACCTCCATCATAGGTGGCTTTGAGAATGAGATAGATTAATGCATTAAAATGCTTATTACAGTGCCTGGCACATAGTAAATAATAAATGTTAACTGCAATTATTATTCTTAAAGGTATGTACAATTCCATGAATACTGAGGTATAACTGATGCACAACAAACTGCATGTATTTGACTGTACAATTTGATAATAATTGTATCCAAAATACTCAAATTTCTATAAGAATAGAATGGTGGTTGCCAGGGGCTGGGGGAAAAGGGAAAAGGGAAGTTGCTAATCAAGAGGTATAGAATTTCAGTCATGCCAGATTAATAGGTATGTTAAAATGGAGAGTTTTTCCAGTTGAGACAGTTTTGAGTCCATATACCTGCTCTGTGTGGTTCACATGCCCTGATCGTGTCCTGAAGCAATGATACACCTGACTATAGTGAAAGATCCACTGTATTCTTTTGTACATACCATTTCAGTTATGATTTTAACAAATGTGAGTAAACCATTTTGACTAAAACAAGATTAATAGGTTCTAGAGATCTGCTGTGCAACATCATGCCTATAGATAATCATGTGTTGTACACTTAAAAAATCTGCTGAGAGGGAAAGATCCAGTCAGAAACAAAGGATACAATAACTGAAATAAAAAACAATTTATAGGGAAACAACAGTAGAATGAATGAAGCTGACAATCAAATCAATGATTTGGAACAAAAAGAACCAAACAACAACCACACAGAACAACAAGAAGGAAAAAGAATAAAAAAAAAATAAGATAGTATAAATAGCCTCTGGGGCAACTTTAAGAGGTCCAACATTCACCTCATAAGGGTGCCAGAAGGAGAAGAGAAAGAGCAAGAAATTGGAAATCTATCTGAAAAATAGTGAAAGAAACCTTTCCTAATTTAGTGAAGGAAATAGGCATGAAAGTTCAGGAAATGCAGAGAGTCCCAGTTGTGATGGATGCAAGGAGGCCCACACCCAGACACATCATAATTAAAAGGCCAAAGGTTAAAGATAAAAAGAGACTCTTAAAAGCAAGAGAAAAGAAATTAGTTACCAAATGGTAGTTATCTGAAATTAGTTACCTGAAGGTTGTCAGATGGGAGGGGAAGAATGAGTGAAGAGTGGAGGGATTAAGAAGTACAAATAGGTACTTACAGAATAGTCATGGGGGTGCAAAGTACAATATAGGACATAGAGCAGCCAAAGATCTTATACACATGACCCATGGACATGAACAATGGCGGGGGATTGCCTGAGGGAGTCGGGGGTGCTGGGTGGAGGGGTACAAAAGGGGAAAAATCAGGACAAATGTAATAGCATAGTTAATAAAATCCAATTAAAAATAAATAAGTAAATATGTTTCGTGCAGTGTCTTCTGAAATATTTATTTATTTTTATTTTAAGAATTTCTTATTTTATTTTATTTTAAATGTTGTTCAATATAGTTTTCTGTCTTTTACTCCCAGCCCAGCCCACCCCCAACCCTCCCCACCTCCCTCCAATTCCCCCCCCCAGTTTTTGTCCATGTGTCCCTTACACTTATTCCTGTATACTTTTTTCCTCTCTCTAAAAAATAAATAAGTAAAATCTATTTAAAAAATGGGCAAAGGACCTGAATAGGCACTTCTCCAAAGAGTACATATGCATGGCTAATGGACATATGAAAAGATGCTCAATATTACTAATCATCAGAGAAATGCAAGTCAAAAACACAATGAGATACCACCTCACACTTTTCAGAATGTCTATTATCAATAAATCAACAAACAACAAGTGCTGGCAAGGATGTTGATAAAGGGGAACACTTTTGTACTGTTGATGGGAATGCAGACTGGTACAGCCACTGTGGAAAACAGTGTGGAGTTTCCTCAAAAAAAAAAAAATACAATAAATGAAACTGCCTTTTGACCTGTGATCCCACTTCTGGGAATATATCCAAAGAAACCCAAAACACTAATTGGAAAGAATATATGTACCCCTTGTACATTCATTGCAGCATAATTTATAATAACCAAGTCTGGAAACAGCCCAAGTGCCCATCAGTAGATGAGTGGATAAAAAAGTTGTATTACATTTACACAAAGGAATACTACTCAGCCATAAAAAGAAAAGAAATCTTACCTTTTGTGACAGGATGAATGGACCTGGAGATTATTATGCTAAGTGAAATAAACCAGTCAGAGAAAACCAAACGTCATATGATCTAACTTATGTCTAGGATCTAATGAACAAAATAATCTGATGGACAAGATGGAAACAGAGGCATGGACACATGAAACAAACTGACAGCTGTCAGAGGGGAGGGATGTTGGGGATGAGGGACTGGATAAAAGAAGGTGAATGGATTAAGCAAAAAAAAACAAACAAACAAATAGGTATATGTAATCACATAGACAAAGACAGCAGTGCAGTGATAGGCAGAAGAAAAGGGGGTGGGGAAAGGTGGAGGTGGGCAAAGAGGGAATAAATGGGGACAGAGGGAGAGTTTGCTTTGGGCAGTGGGTACATGATGCAGTGTGCAGATGTTTTGTAGAATTATATACTTGAAACCTGCATGGTTGTGTGAACAAATGTCACTCAAATAGATTCGAAGGAAGGAAGGAATGAAGGAAGGAAGGAAGGAAGGAAGGAAGGAAGGAAGGAAGGAAGGAAGGAAGGAAACCATGTGGTCAGTTTAAAATCTAAAAAAATTGAAAAAGATAACCCACAGAAAATATTTGAAAATCATATAATTGATATGGCTTCAGTATCTAGAATATATAAAGAACTCATACAACTCAACAGTAAAAAGACAATCCAATGCAAAAAAGCAGGATAAAAGATTTTAATAAACATTTATAAAAAGAAGATATGAAAATGGCCAATAAGCATGTGAAAAGATGCTCAGCATCATCAGCCATTAGGGCAATGCAAATCAAACCCACAGTGAGATACCAATCCCACTCACGATGATGGCTACAATCGAGAAAACAGGAAACAACAAATGTTGTCAAGGATGTGGAGAAATTGGAACTCTCATACAAAGATGGTGAGAGTATAAAATGATACACCTGCTTTGAAAAACATTTTGGCATTTAAACATAGAGTTGCCATATCAGACCGATTTCACTCTTAGTTACATACCCAAGAGAATAGAAGATATACGAGTTTGTCCTCACAAAAACTTGTACATAAATATTCATGCCACCATTATCCTTAGTAATTAAAATATTAAAATAACCCAATTGTCTACCAACAACTTACAAATGGATAAACAAAATGTGTTATATCTATGCAACGGATATTATTTAGTCAAGATAAATGAAGAACTCATTCACGTTACAACATAGATGAACCTTGAAAAATTATGCTAAGTGAAAGAAACCTGTCACAAAAAGTCACATATTATATTATTCCATTTACATGACATATTTAGAACAAACAAGTCCACAGAGACGAAAGTAGTTTAGTGATTCCCAGCAGTTTGGGTGAGGGAGGATGAAGAGTGACTGCTAATGGGAATAAGGTTTATTTTTCAGATGATTGAAAATATTCTGGAATTATAGAGTAGTGATGGTTGCACAACTTTGTGAATATACTCATAACCACTGAATTGTATACTTTAAAAAGGTTATGGTATGTGAACTGTATCTCAATTTATAAAAAGACTTTTTCTATGGCAAAGAGCCATAGAAAGTATTCCTCTCCAGAGATTACTGCCCATTATAAATAATACATTCTGAATTCCTCTTTTATAATGTGCTGTACTGTATGGGAAGATATCTTCTAGCCCTCCTTGCATGACCCTGTGAGAATTGGGGCTCAGGGAACTGGTACAAATGCTAATACTTTAGCAACTGCTACTGCTGATATTAATAAACTATCTTTTGTATCTGGCTCTGGAATCTTGTGTCTTCTGCCAGTATCTATGAAACTGTGGCTAACTAACTTGTTAACTTGTACATAGGGCAAAATCTTAGATTCTTCATTGATGATGATCATAAAATTAATTTAGTTCAACTTCCTTATGTTACATATTTCAAAGCTAAGTCATATATTAATGTGTTTTATTTCAAGAAAACCTAGGAGGAAAAAATCAATAGGAAGTAAAAATTGTTTTTTTAATGGAATGCACTTATCAAACCTTGACAACCTTTTGTTTAAGTTGTTAGCATTTGTCATGTCATATTTATTCTTGTTTGTTAGACTTATATTAGAGTACCATTTTAAGTGAAAAACTCCACAGATAGTCTCTGACTTTTTCTTGGTGTCATTTGATGACCTAAAACCTCCTTTTTTAAATCCTAATAGAATCTTTGAAGGACTAAAGAGAAAAAGAGATCTATAATAATAATTCAGTGATGTATAGAGATTTGTGATCAAGTCATCTTTGGTTATCAGAAAAATGGAGGTATTACAAAAAACAATTTAGAATGCTCTGAATGCTCCTGAAAGTGTATCATAACTTCGGGATAACTTTTATGAGATAGGTATCTGCTAAGTTATATCGTACTTGATAATGAGTTGGGTTATCTCACTACTTTGATAACCTGGTTCTTGAATATCATTGCGGATTGTTCTAGTTCTTGTATATAGTTTGATTTTTTTTAACTGTCCTTGGATTTCAGAGTTTTTATGTCTAGCCTTGTGTTCAATGATGGCTTATCTTATAGTATCCTATCAGACTGATTTTTCATTTGTATAACACACTCTGCAAGGTCACGACCATCATATCATGACATAAAATTTACATATTTCTGCTGGATTTTTTTCTATAAATATAAGCAGTATTCTATAAAGCTTTAAAAAATTCTCCATGAAATGGGTTTTAGGCCAAAAAAATCTAAATAGATGAATAAATTAAGTCAAAAATAATAAGCTCTGAAACTTTATGCTGTATTATTAATTGGATAATATTCTAGGGTTTAATATACTCCTTTATCTTGGTTGGGTCACCATGGGTCTAGCTGAATTTGCTCCTTCAACATTTCATTTCCTCTGTAATAATGTTAGCACATTTTATTATACTTGCTTGTTCATATTGTTTCCCTTCCTCCAGATTGCAAGCTCCTCAAGGATAAGAAATGTGTTTCCTTTATCTTTCAAGCTCTAGCGCATATATCACTCCCTGGAACAGAGTAGGTATTCAAAAGTAGATGTCAATTCCCCAGAAGAGCAGACCTTTAGAAAGGTAACTCACAGTCAACTAGATTTTGTCAAACATTTGCACCTCTCCTAATCTAGATGATATATATTTACAGGGACCTTTCTTTGTATTAATGTATATGGAAACCTGAAATAATAACTGTTATGCTCTGAATTGTATCATCACAAAATATATATTTCGAAACCCTAATCCACAGTATCTCAGACTATGACTATTTGAAGATAAGTTCATTAAAGTGGTAATTAAGTTAAAATGAGGTCATTAGTATAGGCCCTAATCCAATGATCCCTGCTCTTATAAAAAGAAATTAGGCCCTGGCTACTGTAGCTCAGTGGATTGAGCACTAATCTGCAAACCAAAGGGTTGTTGGTTTGATTCCTAGTCAGGGTACATGTCTGGGTTACAGGCCAGGTCCCCAGTATGGGTAGGTAAGAGGCAACCACACACTGATATTTCTCTCCCTCTCTTTCTCCTTCCATTCCTCTCTCTCTTAAAAAAAAATAAATAAAATCGTTAAAAAAAGAAATTAGGACAGCGACACACAAGAGACAAGGAAGACCAAGTGAAGACAAGGAGAAAAGATTTTCATCTGCAAGCCAAGAAGGGAAGTCTAAGAAGAAACCAACCCCATTACTTTGACTTCAGACATCTACTCTCCAGAATTGTGAGATGGTAAATTTCCATTTAAATCAACCTGTCTGTGGCAGCCTTAGCAACTGACATAACTGCCAGTAAAATAATACAATAACTAAAAAATTATTTTGGTAAATATGGAATTAAAAAAAAGAAAGAAATCTCATGCTCCTGTGGGAATATTTATATACAGTCTGTTAGAGCCTCTCCTAATCTAGAAAAAATATAACCTCAAAGAAACCCAGTATTCATTCCTTTTCTCCAGTATTTCTTTTACACAGTTTTGCACACCCACTGACAATTCCTTATTTTCTAGCTCTCTTCTCTCTAGGTTTTATTGTTTGATCCTTGTTTGTTTAACAGCATAATCTCTCGACTCCTGGGTGGAATCACAGTAGAAGTGACAATTTATTTCACCATCACACTTCATACTTTCTAAAGTTCCTTCTAACTTCTGTATAACCAGGGGCTATCACATGCTTTTCATGTGTTACTAACTTACTAGCACAACATGTGAGCCAGGAAATGCATCTTAGAAAACTAGGGATGGTAGGTGGAAATAATGGATATACAAAGAACAGTTCTTTCTCTTACAAAATCTTATCATTCCTCATGTTCAATTTTGAAATCAAAATTGACTTAATTTTATGAAAGGAGAGTGTCTTTTCAAAGGAGGCAATTGTTTTTGTAATATGATTTTTCTGGAAAAATTACAAGGAATTCATAGACATATTCACAGAATCCTCAAATCTGCCAAAATAATATGTTATAATCGTTTGCAGTTAGGTGGCATATTTCTAGCAAGATAATACCCAACTCTGGCCATATAAAGAGTTGCTTTGACAAAGTAACAAACCATGTTACCTGATTTCTCAGAATAATATTTCTAGCCATAGCAGAATATTTATATGCCATCAAATTTAGTTTGAGAGTACATCCCTGGGATTCTATAAGGACACAAGTAAAGTATTTCTTAAGAGTAATCTATTTTGCAATGAACTACAGGTAATGTACTTCCAAACATGTAGTTATCCTTTTTACAAAGACATAGATGGAAACATTTTCTGACTGAATAATAGTCAATTAGTTAATTTGAGATTTTTCTCATTTTAGGAAAAAATTATGGGAAACGTGGAAATTTTTATCCCTGGAATTATTGAACAGTTGAAAGGCTAATCATTTAATGACTTCAGGTAAGATGCATTCACTAGGAAGAGCAGAGTATAAAATGCCAGATAAAATAAAATCAGAGGAGTTATTATTGTGTTAACAACTACATTCAATCAACCAAATCAATTTCTTTTTCATTAAGGTGCTTACATGTACTTCCTGGTTGATTTGGGGCCAACTCAGGAAAACTCCTCTGAGCTCTTAGTCTTGTCTGGTTCATTTTTCCTTTTTAATGAAGGGAAACAGATGGAGCCAATTATGTGTATGCAAAACCTGCCTGATCCCAGTTTCCCTACTAGACTTTCCTTCTAAAACTGGCAAGAGGAGAGTAGCAACTTGCAAATAACAATTCTTTGACTCCATCAATCCCAAAGCCTTTTATCTCCATTACATTTTAACTGAATGTTTCCTCTGATCAGGTCTTAGTCTGTACAAAATTTAGCTCTCAATCCATCTGCTTGGAAATAAAAAAAAATTGTTTAAAATGAGGATTTCTCTGCACCCCCAATGATTCTGAGTCACCAGATTTAATGTAGAATACAATAATATTAACTTTGATAAAGCCCCTATGTGACCTTCATGCCACTGAATCGTTGACCACACTTCAAGGAATACTACTCTAGACACAAGTGTATCATGGTGGGGCATGTTTGAAAGAACTCTTATTTGAAGTCTCTATTCTCCTTGTAAAATAGGTGAGTTTGTCTGCTTTCCAGCCCCTCATCCCATGGGTACCCTTCTGTACATCCTTCAGTATTCAAACCAAAGTAAAACCTTTTATGATAACTTCTCCCCACCCAGTTGATCAATCTTATTTTGAATCATTAGGTAATCTATCTCATACATGTCATTATTATGGTATTTATCACACATTGTTACAATTGTTTCTCTCTCTTTGAATCTTGGTGTTTCCTAGAATTTTGTTGTTTTCCTCTTTTCTTACACTTTACATATTCCTGAGCAATGTCATCCATACCTATTGCTTCAACTATCATCCAAAAGTCTGATGACTTTCAAATCTGTAGCTGTATCCTACATCTCTCTCCTAATCTCCAGATCCATAATTCTAAAGGTCTATAGAATATCCATGATTGATTTTTTATAGGCACAGTGTGTCTCAGTGCAAAAAAACTGAAATTATTTTCTTCCTGTGTCCATAACCCCTCCCCCAAACCTGCTCCTTCTTTTCTTTTCTTCTAAATGTCACAACCATGTATTCAGTTGTTGAAATGAGAAACTGAGCAATCATTCTACATCCTTTTCCTCATTTAATACTATGAAATATTCTCAGCTATTTCTCAAATCTCTATTCTCCACTGCTATTATATCAGATAAAAGATAGTTTATTATAGTATATGTAGTTTATGGGAGCACCAATTCTAAATAAAGGTATTACTTGTCAAAAGGCAAATAATTATAGTTATTGATTATTCAAAAATCTTGCATGTTTATTCCATTTCTAAAGATGTTGAAGAGATAATTAAAGAGAGGGAAATAGAGAACAGTATGTTGGCCAAATCTTCATCTTTCACAGCACAGAGTAAATATATAATGACTAAGATCAATAAATCAGAAAATGGCAGAACAACATGTTAAAAATACCACAAGGACACAATCATCCAAATACAGAATGTGGGAAATTCTTTGGCAAAAGTGCCTTGGATTATTAAAATAAATAAATAAAAGGTATTGCAAAATGGGATAAGGAGAATGTTATAGTTTACTAGAGATTTAAGAAACAATTTCAACATAATGCAATATACTAGTTTTGTTTAAATCCTACTTCAAGTTTATATTTTAAAAAAGATACTTTCAGGAAATTTGAACACAGATTAGGTACTGGATGCTATTAAGTAATTATGATAAAGATATTGGGATCATGTTTTTAGAATTTTTGTAATCTGCTAAAGATACATACCTAAGTATTTATGAGTAAAATGATCTGATGTCAAAGGTTAACTTTAAAACACTCCAGGCCAAACCATACACAAATTAATTAAAAATGGATCATAGACCTAAATGCAAAAACCTAAAAGGATACAAATGCTAGAAGAAAACATAGGAAAATTGTTTACAATCTTAGGTTTGGCAAACATTTTTAAGACAAAGTACACAAGCATCCTTAGTATCTCATCAGGAAGAAAAGGGCAGGGTCCACCATAGTCTCTTGGGGGTCAAAGAGAAGGTTTCAGCAAGCCTGGCTTCCAGCAAAGCTGAGCTTATGGAGACATGTGAGGAGGGCAAGATGGTGGAGGAGTGAATGGAAGTCTCACTAACCTCTTCCCAGGACCAATCTGGAATTACAACTAAATTGTGGAGAAATCACCCAGAACAAACAACTGAACAATAAAATAGTGGGAGAGAAGCCTGATAACCTCAGACAGACAGAAGAAGCAGCTTCAGCACTAACTGACTGGTAAGGAGTATGGTGGAGGCTCAAGAAGACTGGCTGGGCACCCACTAGCGACAGCCCCAGAGAGATTATTAAGCAGCCAGTTGGATCCCCTGAGAAGAATGGGTTCTAAACCCTAAACTGGGATCCCCAGCCTAGACCACCAGAAACCAAAAAGTTCAGAGATAACAACCAGTGGCAAAAAGTAGCAGGGTTGTTCTCTGCCAGAGACTGAAGGCTGCAGATGTAAAGAGCCATTTAAAGGGCCAACACACAAATTTTCAATTGCAGCCACTTACCCTGGGCTCTGGCAAAGGTGGAGGTAGAGTGGGTTAGAGATGCCTGAGGAGAGACTCAGAACAGAAGCTTTGGGAGGGAACTGAGATTGTAGCTGCTGGGCTGTTGTGGCTGACTCATCCCCCAAACAGCAGCAGCCATCCTGCTCAGGCAGACCACTCCTCTACAAACAGCAGCCTGAGAGGAAACAATAGCCCCAACCCCAGGAGGGATTCTGCCCTGGCCCTGTGGTATGTAAGACTGACTGCTGAGTACAGAGTGACTAGATTAACAATGGAAGGAGACAGCCACAAACACTAGATCCCTGGTAGTCATGAATAAGCTGCCTAAGGCCAGACAGGGTCACCATCTGACATCAACAGAGGTGGATCCAGATAGAAAAAAACCAGTGGTAAATACCAGAGGCTACCAAGATGGTATCCACTGTGGTCTCATGATTTGCAATATATTCTTTCCTGCATAGGTTTTAAAGATTCATTTCTGGTCCAACAAGTTTATGCATATTGAGTCACTAGTTTTTATACTATAGTTTATTTCAATTCACATATTTTATCCCTCCCTTCTCTCACCCCATTTCACCTACTCCTTTCCTCTCATTATTTTCACTTTAAATTTTGTTTTCTCTCTTACTATAATACTTTTAATCTCTTTACACCAGTATTAATACTGGTTCATTTGCTGTTGATAGTGGGATTACAGGTAGGAGTTATTTTTGCGGATGTGGGTTTGTTTCCTAGGCCTTGTGGTTTTGTTCTGGCAGCAGCTGCAATACAGCACACAAGATATGGTGGGAAGAGTGACCCTCAGTCAGCCAGGTAGAAGGAAGGATCCACCAAAAAATGATCCAACAACAATCAAAACCCAATTACACCCAGAGAGCCAACAGAAATGGTGCAAGGGGAATCCCATGAGCATTAAGTTCAGGAGATCAAGGAGACTGCCCCACTGAATCTCACAGGTCCCCTACCATAGAAGTTCACACCCAAACTCAGGGAGTCAAAAGAGATCAATTTAAGAAGCAGAAACAAACAAGAAGAGTCTCCCAAATAATGGAAAGACAAAGAAACAACCCCGAGTTGAAAGGAAAGGAGGAATCCTCAGAAAGAGTGCTAAATGAAATACAAGCAAGTCAACTATCAGATATTGAGCTCCAAATAGTGGTTATAATGAAGCTCAATGAGCTCAGTGAGAATTACCAAAAACTACAGGGAAGCTATGAGGAACTTAGTACAAACTACATCAGCATGAAAAAGGACATAGAAACAATCAACAAGAGTGAAAAGGAAATGAATACAATTTATGAATTGAAGAACCTGATAGGAGGAATCAAAAGCAGGCAAGATGAAGCAGAGGATCAAAACAGGGAGCTGGAGGACAAGGTAGAAAAAAAACCCCAAGAAAGAGCAAGAAAAGGAAAAAAAGATGAAAAAGAATGAAGAGGGGAGGAGGAAAATGCAGGACATAATAATATTAAATGCAGAAGCATAATAATATCCATATAATAGCGATACCAGAAGGAGAAGAAGAAGAGCAAGGGATAGAAAACCTGTTTGAAAAACCAAAGTTGGGAAACTACCCAAATTTGATGAGAGAATAGGTCACACAAGTCCAGGAAGCACAGAGGGTCTCAAACACGAGGAACTCAAAGAGGACCACTCCAAGACACATCATAATTAAAATGGCAAAATATAAAGACAAGGAGAGAATCTTAAATGCATCAGGGGAGAAACAGGAAGTAACATACGATGGAACTCCGATAAGTTTAGCAGCTCACTTCTCAACAGAAACACTGCAAGCCGCAAGGGAATGGCAAAAAATATTACAATTAATGAAAAGCAAAGGCCTGCAACCGAGCCTACTCTATCCAGCAAAGCTCTCAATTAAAATTGAAGGCCAAATAAGGAGTTTGCCAGACAAAAGAAGGCTAAAAGAATAGACTTCCACCAAACCAGCATGGCAAGATATGATAAAGGGACTGCTGGAAGAAGATGAAGAAAAGGAGTGAGAGAGTCCTGGTTGGTGTGCCTCAGTGGATCGAGAGCAGCCTGCGAACTAAAGGTCGCTGGTTTAATTCCTAGTCAGGGCACATGCCTGGATCATGAGCAAGGTCCCCAGTAGGGGGCTAGTGAGAGGCAACCACTCATTAATTTCTCTCCCTCTCTTTCTCCCATTCTTCCCCTTTGTCTAAAAATACATAAATAAAATCTTTTTAAAATCATGAAAAAAAGAAAAAGAGTGAGAGAGAGAGAGGAACACAGGTACAAAGGGTGAAAATGGCAATGAATAAACACCTATCAATAATAACCTTAAATGTACATGGATTAAATGTTCCAATCAAAAGACATAGGGTAGCTGAATGGATAAGAAAACATTATCTGCATATATGCTGTCTACAAGAGACCTACCTCAGAACAAAAGGCCTACACAGACTGAAAGTGAATGGTTGGAAAAAATATTCCAACAAAACAAAGAAAAAGAACCCAGGATAACAATACTAATATCAGATGAAATAGACTTCAAAAAAGAAAAAGGCCATAAAAAGAAACACAAAAGGATACTTCATAATACTTAAGGGAAGAATCCATCAAAAAGACATAAACATCGCAAATACATATGCACCCAATATAGGAGCACCTAAATACATAAAGAAAATCTTAGAAGACTTCAAGAAAGATATTGACAGCAACACAATAATTGTAGGGGATTTTAACACCCCACTGTCAAAAATGGATAGATCTTCCAAACAAAATATCAACAAGGAGAGGTAGAACTGAATCACACATTAGGTTAAATGGACTTAACTGATATATATAAGAACCTATCATCCCAAAGAAGCAAATCACATTCTTCACAAATGCACATGGAACATATTCAAAGATAGACCTCATGATAGGTCACACAACAAGCATCAACAATTTCAAGGAAATTGAAATCATACCAAGCATTTTCTCTGACCACTAGGGCTTGAAACTGGAAACCAACCTCATGGAAAAAAATAAAAAACAATCAAACTCATGGAGACTGAATAATATGCTATGAAACATTGAATGGGTTAATAATGAGATCAAGGAAGAAATCAAAAAGTTTCTAGAAACAAATGAAAATGAACACACAACAGTCCAAAACCCATGGGACATAGGAAAGGCATTCCTGAGACGGAAGTTCATAGCAATACAGGCCTACCTAAAAAAGATAGAAATATTTCAAATAAAAAACCTAACCCTACATCTATGAGAATTGGAGGAACAACAATGAACAAAGCCCAGAATGAATACAGGGAAGAAAATAACCAAGATCAGAGTAGAATTAAATGACATAGAGACTAACGGAACAATTCAAGGGATCAATACATCCAAGAGCTGGTTCTTTGAAAAGATAAACAATATTGACAAGCCTTTAACTAGACTTATCAAGAAAAAAAGAAAAGAAAAGGGACCCAAGTAAAAAAAATCAGAAAGAAAAGAAGAGAAATTGCAACTGACTCCACAGAAATACAAAGGACTGTAAGAAATTTCTATGAATCACTATATGCCAAAAAATTTGAAAACCAGGGTGAAATGGACAAATTTATAGGTAAAAATAATCTTCCAAAACTGAGTGAAGAAGCAGAAAGCCTGAGCAGACTGATAACAGCTGGTGAAATTGAACTAGTAATCAAAAAACTCTCAGCACCCAAAAGCCCTGGACAGGAGAGTTTCAGAGTAGAATTTTACCAAATATTTAGGGAAGATCTCCCTATTCTTCTCAAACTATTCCAAAAAACTCAAGAACAAGAAAGACTCCTAAACTCTTTTTATGAAGCTACTATTACCCTAATTCCAAAACCAGACAAAGACACAGCAAGGAAAGAAAACTACAGGCCAATGTTGCTGAAGAACATAGATGCTACAGTCCTCAACAAGACATTGGCAAATAGACTCCAGCAATACATTAAAAAGATCATAAACCATGATCAAGTGGGATTCATCCCAAGGATGCAAGGATGTTATAATATTCACAAATCAATAAATGTAATACACCACATAAACAAATGAAAGATAAAAATCACATAATCATATCAATAGATGCTGAAAAAGCATTTGATAGAGTCCAGCACCCATTTATGATAAAATACTCTCAGCAAAGTGGGAATAGAAGCAGCATGCCTGAACATCATAAAGCCCATAATGAGAAACCTACAGCCAATATCATACTCAATGGGCAAAATAGAAAAACTTTCCCCTTTAGATCAGGAACAAGGCTAGGATGTCTGCTTTCACCACTTCTGTTCAACATAGTATTGGAAGTCCTAGCCACAATGATTAGTCAAGGAAAAGAAACAGAAGTCATCCAAATTGGAAAGGAGGAAGCAAAACTGTCATTATTTGCAGATGACATAGGGTACATAGAAAACCCTATAGACTCCACCAAAAAACTACTTGACCTAATAAGTGATTTTGGCTAAAGTAGCAGAATACACAGTCAATATTTAGTAATCGTAGGCACTTTTGTACACCAACAATGCAATATCAGATACAGAAACTAAGGAAAAATGCCATTTACTACAGCAACAAGAAAAATAATGTACCTGGGAATAAACCTAACCAAGGAAGTAAAAGATATGTACTAGGAAAACTACAGAACACTGAAGAAAGAAATTAAGGAGGATACAAATAAATGGAAGCATGTACCATGTTCATGGATTGGAAAAATTAGCATCATTAAAATGCCCATATTCCCAAAAGCAATCTATGGATTCAACACAATCACTATTCAAATACTAATAACATACTTCACAGATATAAAACAAACATTTCAAAAATTTAAATGGAAAAAAAATTGACCCCGAATAGCCTCAGTGTTCTTGAGAAAGAAGAACAAAGTAGGAGGGATAACAATACCTGATATCAAACTATATTACAAGGCCACTGTAATCAAAGTCTGGTACTGGCATGATAACGGACACATAGATCAATGTAACAGAATAGAGAACCCAGAAATAAAACCATTATCTATGGTCAATTAATATTTAACAAAGGGGATAGTTGCATACAATGGAGTAAAAATAGCCTCTTCACCAAATGATATTGGGAGAACTGGAATGGTTCTTGGAAAAAAATGAAACTAGATCACAAACTTACACCATACACCAGAATAAACTCAAAATGGATAATATAAACATAAGCCATAACATAGTAAAAGTCTTAGAGGAAAACATAGGCAGTAAAATTTCAGATATCCCATGCAACAATATTTTCATCAATATATTCTAGGGCAAGAGAAAAAAAGGAAGGAGTAAACAAACAGGACCACATCAAATTAAAAAGCTTCTGCACAGCTAAAGAAAACATTAGCTAAAGGGAACAAACCTTATGGGAAAACGTATTTGCTATGATACCTTGGACAAGGGTTTGATCTCCAAAATGTATAAAGAACTCATATAACTCCAAACCAGGGAGGCAAACAATCCAATAAAAAAAAATGGACAAAGGAACTAACAGACACTTCTCCAAGGAGGACATACAGAAGGCCCAGAGACATATGAAAGGATGCTCAACATCACTAGCCATCAGAGAGACTCATATTAAAACCACAATGAGATACCACATCACAGCATACAGAATGACCATCATAAGCAAATCAACAAAGAATGAGTGCTGGCAAAGATGTGGAGAACAGGTAACCCTAGTGTACTGTTGGTGGGAATGCAGACGGGTAAAGCCACTGTGGACAACTGCGAAATTTCCTAAAAAAAAAAAAAAAAAAAAAAAAATGGAGCTGGCTTTTTTGATCTGGCAATTTCACTGCTGGGATTATACCCTAAGAATCCTGAAATACCAATCCAAAAGAACCTATGCACCCTTATATTCATAGCAGCATTATGTACAAGAGCCAAATGCTGGAAACAGCATAAGTGCCCATCCGTAAATGAGTGGATAAAAAAAGTGTGGTACATTTACACAATGGAATACTATGCATCAGAGCAAAAAAGTTACTCCTACCTTTCATGACAGCATGGATGGGACCGCAGCATATTATGCTAAGTGAAATAAGCCAGGTGGTGAAAAACAAATACCATATGATCACACCTGTAAGAGGACTCTAATGAACAAAACAAACAAATGAACAAAATAGAACCAGGGCACAGAAATAAGGAACAGACTGTCAGTGACCAAAAGGGAGGAGGGAGGAGGATAAGGGGGAAAAGAAGAGGAAGGGTCTAGTCAAAGAACCTGTATAAAGGACCCATGCCATAGACAACAGGGTGGCGATTGACTGCAGGAGCCAGGGATGGGCAGGGTAGCGGAGAGTAATGCAGGAAAATTGGGAAACTGTAATAGAACAACAATTTTAAATAAATAAATAGGACTTTGTCAACATTAAAATTTTCTGCTATTCTAAAGATTCTCTTAGGAAAGTGAAAGGATAAACCCAAGACTGGGGAAAATAAACCTTTCCTTTGCAAAACCTTTGATAAAGGATAGTATATAAAATATATAATGAACTAAAATTCAATAGTATGTAAACAAACAATTTGATAATAAAATGGTTGTGAGAAAATAGTTAACACAGCAGGTCTTACTTCTTACTCCTTCAAGAGAACTTAGAGTCGTTACTAATCATTGGACAGCCTCTGAAAATGTTGTACTTGGATGGTTCTTTACATTCAGGATTGAGGATTTTATCGTGTACACCTGGAACAATGGACTATGTTATGCTATCTTGCCAGAATTACTTTGCACAAAAATCAAGACTGGTGATATGCACCTGATTTTATTGTTGGCGTCCTGAGTTTGGGTGCCGTAGCTAGTGGCCTAGCACAATATGCCTAGGTGTCCCACCCTCCATAAAAACCTTGGATTCTGAGACCTGAACAGGCTATACACAGAATCTTCACATATATCCCTGCAGTTCACAGCCAGAAAAAAAAAATTATATCTTGTGTGACTCCAGATGGGAAAGGATATGGAAGCCTGTGTCTAACAATAGTAGAATCCACGCAATGGATAGCTTGTTCCTGTTTCTCTTGCTCTTTGTACTTTTTCTGTAACAAATGTTAGCCATGATTAAAAACCTATTTTGATTCTTGTGACTTCTAGTGAATTAGCAAACTTGAGGATGGTCTTGCGATCCCTGATGCAATAGGAAAAGAATTTAACCAGAAATGTCACCAAAGAAGATGTAAGGGTGGCTAATAAGTACATGAAAAGCTGCTTCATAACATTAGTTATTTGGGAAACTCAAAATAAACCACACTGAGATACTATTTTTTACCTGATAAAAGTGCAAGAATGTAGAGGAATTGAAACTTTCATTTGCTGCATGTAGAAATATAAAATGGTACAATCACTTTGGAAAAATAGTTTGGTAGTTTCTTAAAAAATTATACAGACACCTATCATACAAGTCAGCCATTCCATTCCTAGGTATTTACCCAAGAGAAAAGAAAATTAACCCATAATTATCTATAACAGCTTTATTTGTGATAGCTAAAAACCAGAAACAATTGAAATGTCCATCAAGAGGTGAATGCATAAACTAATTGTTATATATCCATTCAATGAATAACTACTCATCAACTAAAATGAAAGAACTATGGATCCACACAATGTGGATAGTGCGTGAAGGAAGCCAAATGAAAGGAGTACGTGTTGTATGATTCCATTTATTGGGTTGGCCAAAAAGTTCATTTGGTTTTTCATAAGATGGCTTTTAGTAGCACTTAGTTGTCTTTAACTTCATTCAAAATAATTTTGTTAGATTGTATTTTGGCAGCTGTGATATTAGCATGGATTTTTAAAATGTTATCAATATTGGTGAATTTCTGTGTAGCCATTTTAGTATTGAAGATGGAAGAAAATAAGCAACATTTTTTGGCATATTATGCTTTATTATTTCAAGAAATGTAAAAATGCAACTGAAGCACAAAAAAAGATTTGTGCAGTGTATAGAGCAGGTGCTGTGACTGATTGAGCATGTCGAAAGAGGTTTGCGAAGTTTCGTGCTGGACATTTCACACTGGATGATGCTCCATGGTTGGGTAGACCAGTTGAAGTTGACAGTGATCATATCAAGACATTAATTGAGAACAATAAAAGCTATACCATGCAGGAGATACCTGGCATGGTCAAAAATATCCAAATCAATAACATTATTTGTGAAAATGAAAAATGTGTCTTTCATTTTGTAGGAAAAAATCTTATGGACTTTTTTGGCCAACCCCATATTTAGAATACTAGAAAATGTCAACTACTCTATAGTGTCAAAAGCAGATCAGTGGTTTCTGGATTGAGAAAAGGGTGTGTGGAGAGGCAGGATGATATAAAAAAACATTTTGGAGTAAGGGATGTGTTTATGACTTTGTGTTGATTGTTTCCCAGGAATATGCATATTTTAAAACTTGTCAAATTGTGCAGTTTAAATGTGCAATTCACTGTATCACTTACACAAAAATATAAAACTAATAAATGCCATTTACAAAAAAAGTGGCCCAGTGTCAGACATTCCACCTTATCTCCTATGTTCCAAGCAACCGAAATTGTTTCCTTTGTAATCAACAGAGCAAAGGCATAGTTTCCACGTATTTAGCTAGGCTTCAGAGCTGCATGTTGGAGCTAAAATTACAGTTGATCTCTGCCCCGAGACTAGAGTTAACTAGGGAGATAAACCTTGAAACAAAAAGAAACTCAAGGAAAAAGAAGGGGATGGGTTCTAGATGAAGTAATTTTGAAAAAAGGTTCATAATGTGTGTACCTAAATGATGGAATATGAAATTTATTATAGAAAACATGTTATTAGCTTAGTATATGAGTTAACAGAAGAACTAGGTATATTTAAAAGTGGTTGCCTACTGGGAATGGAGCTGTGGGAAAAAGGGGGCAGCCATTCTTTACTTATTAAATTTCTGTGCAGTCTGTGTATTGCTTTGTTAAAAATAAAAGCAATTTTGCAAAAAGCCCACATCACGCTTATGTTAAAAAGTGTTCTTCTATTATGTGAAGTTACTGAGTTGTATTAATCAGTTAATGATTTATGCAGTAAATTTAGCCATTTTGATAATCACTTGAATTTTGAAAGTTGAAGATTTTTTAAATTCTAATTTATTCTTATTTTTAAAGTTTGGTAGAAAAAAGATTCTAAAGTTAGAGGTTATAAGTACTCAGATGTTTGAAAGGTGCTAGGCTTTTACTTAAGAATGTATAATTTTGGTAGGGTTTTATGAGATGAAAGAAGTTCTTTATACATATATATCAAATATCTTATACTTCTGGCTGAGAAGTATTTTTGTTATATTCTACATTACTATTATCCTTCCTTGCATAATGGGGAGAACAATTTGAATGCAAAGAATTCAAAAAAGGAAAAAGAACATCTTTCTGCTTTCTCCCATTATCACTCTAGTTCAGGGAAAACTTTGACTACCATAAAGGAAATTTAAAAAAAAATATGTACCTTAAAGTCTATAAATTTGGGAAACTTGATGTTCTGATGATTCAGAAAAGGGTTCTGAATTCATAGTGAATTTGAGAGAATTGCTCCAAATGGTACCCTAACCAACTAAAGAATTAGTTGCTGAGAAACCTAAAAAGATAGTAACATAGGAAATGCCATATTGGATCAAATCAGTGACTCTCCCCAAGATACCAAGGAATATTTTGGTAGAACACTAGCCTGAAAATACTTTCAAAACACCCTAATATCCTAAAACATCCTTTCATGTGTCATTAATGGTCTGCAATCTGTGAACTTGCCTAAAAATCTTCCTTTGACCTATTTTTAATGGTGGCTGTGGGGCAGTGATAACGGCACAACCTGCAGTCAAACCAGCTTGGGCTGGAATCTTAGATCTCGGACAAGTAATTTTTCTAAATCTCATTATTGTGGTCTGTAAAATAAAGACAAATAAAGCAGCTATTCAGAAATGAATTGTGAGTATTCAATGACAGGATCTATGTAAATCATTTAGCATAGGGCCTGATGATAATCAATACATAATAACTTATTGTTATTTTGAATTTTCAGCACGTATATTTTCTTAGTGTTTCCTATCATTAGTATGAGGTCCATTCTGTTCATTAAAAGAAAAATCATTTTTCATGGTAAGGACTGGACTTCCAAAAGTTGAAATAGTCAAGCATCTATATTGTATGATTTTAAGAGTGTCAGGAAGAGTCCAACCCCTTCACTCTCCCTCTCCCCACATAAATACAGCATACTCTTCTACTCATTTTCATTTCACCAATAAAGTTCCATTTCTTTATTGACTTGCTCAAAATTCAAGTCACACTTCAGGGGTCACCAGGGTGGATATTTTTGTACATTTAAAAAATAGACTGAATGAAGACTCTAAGGCTGATATTGCTTCCCTGGGAAGGAGAGACTAGGAAAAGCACCAAATGCAAGAGAGTGAGTCGAGGAGTGCTAGTAACTACCAAGGAAATGGAACTCTCCTGTCCTTTATGTCATGGCTAGGGAAGGTGGTTAGTAGAATGTGGTTTCCCCAAGAGGCCTGCTAATAAGAATCACCAGGGTCATACATATATACAATGGGATATTACTTGGCATAAAAAAGAATGAAACCTTGCACTGTGACAGCCTACATGGTCCTAGAGGGTATTATGCTAACTGAAATAAGTCAGTCAGAGAAAGACAAATACCATAATATTTCAGTTATATGTGGAATCTAAAGAACAATATAAATGAACAAACAGAACAGATACATAGATATGGAGGACAGATGGGTGATTGCCAGAAATGAGGGGTGTTGGGGGGCTGGGTGGAAAAGGTGAAGGGATTGAGAAGTAAAGATTGGTAGTTACAGAGTAGTAACAGGGATAAAAAAGAACATCATAGGACATACAGTCAATAACATTGTAATAACTATGTATGGTGCCGTGTGGGTACTGTAAATATCCGTGTGGAAACACTTTGTAAAGTACATGATTGTCTAACCACTATGCTGCACACCTGAAACTAATACACAATAATACTAAATGTAAACTATAATTGAGAAAAAAATTATTCCTTAAAAAAGAAGTCAATAAAAACCACTAATTGTTTTTTAAAGGTTTTTAAATTTTTATCTCAATGGAGGACATTTTTCATTGGTTTTCTAGGGAGAGAGAAAGAAAGAAAGAGAGAGAAGTATCAATTGGTTGCCTTCCATATGTGCCCGGACAGGGAAGGAACACACAAGCCAGGCATGTGCCCTGACTGGGAATCGAACCTGCAACCCTTGGGTTATGGGATGATACTCCAACCAACAGAGCCACACCAGCCAGGGCCCATTGATTGTTTTAGCAATCACAAAAAAAAAAAAAGAAAAGAAAAGAAAAAGAAAGAGAAAGAGAAAACAAAAGAAAAATGAAGGACAAACTCGTAAACCAGTCTCCTAAACTGTGCCTTGGGATTTGGTAAATTTAGGGTGGGGTCGAGGAATCTGAAGGGTTAATCAGCATCCAGGGGATTCTTAAGGTCTGATGTGTTTGGAAAAAGCTGGAGAGTTTAGGAGCCTAGGCTTTGGAATCAGACAACTCCCAGGCTCAAATCATACCTCCCATCCTTAGGGATGACTGATCTTGAAGTTCATTAACCACCCTCAACCTCAGTTTCCATCTCAACAAAATATTTGAAAATTGAATATATTAACATATACAAGACATTTGTCTCATGGTAGAAGTTAAAAAGACAGTTGGCATTGTTATTATTATTATGTATCTTTAGTTTCAATTGATTTATACTTACATATGAATCCTTAGAGTCTCTTGGGCAAGGTGCCAAAATGGTCAATGATTTTCTAAAACTTTTCCTTCACTTTTTACTGTTTGGCTTATCTTTGAAGCCAGAGTTAGAGAAATTAGCAGTTATTATGATTAGCTGTTGTGAGTCACCTTTTATGCCTTTATACTTTCACATTGTAAATTAAGAATTTGGAGTATTTGAATATTGTTATTCAAACACTTTACTATAGACACTGATGTCACCTGTCCCTGAAGAGTTGATTTTCTTCAGTTACAGGGCTTTCAGACTTTAGCCTTCTGAGTTCCAACTTGAAAAGTCCCAATAATGCTCTACTTTGAGTTACAGTTTAAGCGAGGCTTTGAAAGAGCTTCAGAGATTGACTTCCAAGTAAGAAGGGGGCAGAGTGTCAGAGAAATAGAAATGGACAAACAGAGGAAGACAATGCAGGGCAAACTTCAAAGGCATGCTGAAAATAAAAAGGAAAAGATCGTGAAAAAAGAGACAAAGATAGATGGATGGTGGGGAAGGGCAAGGAGACATAGAAAGAGACAAAGATAAAGCTACAGAGAGAGCTAGGCATAGGGATAGAGAAAGACAGAAAGAAAAGGAGACCAAGACAAGTGCTTGGATGAAAGCTTCTCTGTTATTAATAAAAGTTTGTTTATTTTAGAGAGTTTCCCCAGAAGCTGAAGAAGGGGAAATTTATTCATTCAACACAGTTTTAAAGTAATTACTCTGGCAAAAGTACTGCTGGGCCTTGTGTGGAATTACAAGACTTCCATCCTCTAGGTGGGGGAAGTGTGATAAGGCAGAATCTGGTAAGCATCACTAAAAATGACAAGTGCGTCTTACTTCAGAGAAAGAAAGAATGCATTCAATAGGAGGCTCGAATCTGAAGGGTGAATAAGGATTTAACAGGAGAGGGAAGGAATTTTCAAATAACAGGAAGGGCATTAGCAAAAATGTTAAGCAGGAAAACAAGGAGCATGTTTAGGAAAGAAGGAATGGTAGAGTTTGGCTAAAGCTTAGGTTATACGTAGGAGGATAGTTGAAGAAAACTAAAAAATTATTTTGTGTGCAGGAGGAGTGGTTGAAGTTAAGCCTGAAGGGCAAGTGATGGTTTGGGGGTAAAGAAGTAACAGTTTGGGGGCAGGAACTATTAGGAGGAAAGAGATTAGAAACCTGGAAGTGTGAAGAAGACTGTTTCAGGAGGTGAATCCTATCAACTATCTCCTGAACATCTTTCCACCTTTCTGTCCCCTAGTGTCCTAGTCATTACTGCTTAGATTGGTAATAGTCTAAAGTCTTTATTAAAGGTAGAGAATAAAGTCAAGGGAGAAATTGAAGACAACCTGTAGGTTTCTAACTGGGAGGATGGTAATGTCATTAACAGAAACTTGTTAGGAGGAGATAGGTTTTTGTTTTTGATATGTAGTGTTAGAGATGCTAGGGCAATATTTCAGTGATATCCAGAAGGTGATTGCGTTGCGGATGTGGACATTTGGAGAGAGTTTGGTGCTATAAGGTCTGGAGATTGACTGAAATGGGCTCTGTGGGAAGAGTTCTTATATATTTCCATTTAGCACTGAGTTCTTTTGTAGTTAGTCTCAGGAAACATATGTTAAGATATCATGACTCTCAGTAGTAGATTTATATTAGTTTTGCCCTTCCACTTGATTGTCACTTCCACCCTTAAGACACCCTTCCAGACCCAAAGGGAAAAGAGAAAGGAAATAGACAGTCATGTGATATAGGCAGTGGCATGGGATGAAGTGTTCTCTTTTTTCTGGGAGAGCATGGCACCTGCCTGCCTGGATGTGTTACTCCAACTGATGAGCACAGAGTAATTAGCAGATGGTATGAGAATACAGGTGACAATGTGAGATGGCTCTATGTCTACTCATGCTATCCTACTTTACTCTTAGAGCCAGAAATAGGGTATTCTGATGATATTAACAGAATTGATAAGACTACTTAGAATGACTGAGTGTAGAACCCTACTGTTTCCATGTGGGTACTTGCTTCTTCCTTAGTCCTGGGCTCTTCATGATATGGGGCTGGGGGGAAGGAGGTGATTTGCTGAGAATATAAAGGGGGTGAGGTGCTTATATCTGTCTTCACCTGCCTTTTACCATGGTATCTTTTAATTCCTTCCTCCTTTCTTCCATAATATTGTGGACATTTGCTTCTCTCCATCCCTAAGGCCTGTAGAGTGTTTAATCCAACCACATTAAGTGTAAAGTATCATTTATGCACTTAAAAATGTGTGTAGCCTTGTTCTTTAAAACCTATAGACTCCAATAGTAGGGAACAAGTGGCTGGATCTTCTGCAAGTAACCTCTTTCATTCTGCTGGCTGCTGGGTACCTTGAAGTACTTAATCTAATGCAGTGGATCCCAAATATTAAACTACATCTGAATGACCTAGGAGAGCTTTTTTTAAAGGTTTATTTTATTTTCATTCGAGTACATGTTCATGGATTTTCAGAGAGGGGGGAAGGAGAGAAAGAGAGAGAAACATCGATGTGAGAGAGAAACATCAATTGGTTGCCACTTATACATGCCCCAACCAGGGACAGAACCTGCAACCTAGGTATGTGACCTCACCAGCAATGGGACCAGTGACCTTTCAGTATACAGGACTACTCCAACTGAGCCTTACTGGCCAGGGCCACCTAGGAGAACCTTTCAAACATACAGATGCCCAGGCCCACTTTATAATTCCTTTGTTTTGGGGGAATGGGACCAAAGATAGGACCCTTGTATGTTTAATAAGCTTCCTGAGTGATTCTTTGTCACATTAAATATGTCACCACCTAATTAAATTATTCCCATCCAGTTGGATCCTACAGGCCTTAGGTCTTATTCCCAAAACTATATTAGCATCATCAGTCAATTTAGTGAGCATGAGATTCACAAAGAGGAACACGTCAAAATGCATTTTCTCAGGCTCCATCCCATAGCTGCTCTATCATAATCCCTGAGACCGGGGCCCTGGAATCTGCAGTTTTACAAACACCATAGTTATTTGCAGTACACTAATCCATAAACCACACTTTGAGATATAGATCTAAGTCTAGGAAGTTAAAGTTGGCCACTGTTGGCAGGAGTGATGAAGTTTGGGGCACAGTGGAAAGAGAAGAAAGATTTGATCAGCTGTTGAGTCCCTGCAGTTCAGTGGACAAAAAGGTCATACGTAGTTGGAGTCTCACCTTCAGTAATGTACCTCACTGTGGGTACAGCCTAGGCAAATGAGGCCAGGTGACAGCTGGAGAAGACTGCTAATTAATTAAACTTGGTGTAAGGTCAGGACACCAACAGGCAGACACAAGTTCTTTTTGCAGTTGGAGAATATGGATGGGAGAAACAAGAGAGATCTTAAATATAAGTACATTTCCCTTGACTTCTCAAACCTCTCCTCTTGCATATTTCTCTCCGGGCTTAAGTAGTTTCCTCTATAACAGTATTAGAATTGACTTCTAAATTATTATTCACTGTTAAATTATGTTAGGAATTCATTTGAAATGCAAGTGCAAGGTGTACAGTGTAGACACTTTTTGAAAAGACCCTTTGACTATTTTTAAATAAGGGAGAAATTTTTTTCAGGGATAGTTGAAAAATTATGGAAATGTTTGTATTTGTCACACTGTATATTTTGTGAAAACATGTCATTACTCTATAGTAAGTGTACTTCAACTGTGAAAAGCCATGTAAAGTAGGGCTGGTTGCTTTTCTATTAATGCAGGAGCTAGAGGGCATAGCTCCTACTAGCAGTTAAACTGAATTTGAGATTTTTCTATTTACTGTGGTTTTCTGTTGTTGTCTAAGCCTTTGACTATTAATTATTATTGAGAGTACTGTCACTTCTTCAAGTCAATAAGATGGTAAGCTTCCTCAAGGCAGATACCTTATCTCAGACTTCTCTCTAGTCCTCTATCTAGCACAGGAAGGTGCACATACCAGGCTTTTAATAAAGATTTAACTGATGTGAGAGTAATGAGAAGAGTGAAAGGATTGTGCATGTCTACTCCACGGTGCTTTGTTGTATTCTAAGACATAGAGAAGCATGGGATAAGGGATGGTATGATTTAGGAAAATCTGCCCTGGCACTTGCTATTTATATTATGAACACTTAAGCTGTGATCTTTAGAGTTGATTGTAACTGGATCATTATTAGCAAAATGGGTGGAAGGCTAAGAAAATTAGCAGGTCTCATTCACAAGAGTTGAAGAGAAGAAATCATCCTATGCTTTGTACTAATAAAATTAGTGTCTAGGCCACAGTGTATGAGGTATAGAAACTTGAATGAGTCTTCCCACTTCCATAATATTTGCTAGATGTGAATTATCTGCCTCCTACCCCTAAACATATTATTTCAGGTGAATCTGTGTATAAACATACTAGAAGTAAGGAGAAAGTGCCCCTATATAGACAACTGGGAAACCATCCATATGTAAAGAAGAGAATTTGATTTTACATATAATGATATTTCATAAAAAGGCAGATATGTTATATTTTTTGTCTTCTTATTGATACTACCACTTTACTAATAATTAACATTAGAGAAAACATGGTAACTGGCTATTCTGAAAAACATTATACTCTTTCCTGCAGCTACAGCCATAAATCTGTAACAGAATGTTTGATGGTAGCCACCACTTGTATGAAAAAGAAAATGCAGTTGTTAACTTCCTGAGACATCTGTTTTTAACTCTCACCCGAGCATATATTCATCAATTTTAGAGAGAAGAAGGGGGAGAGAGAGAAAGAGAATCATAGATGTGAGAGAGAAACATGGATCTGTTGCCTCCATATGCTCCCCGACCTGGAATTGAACTTGCAACCTAATCATTTACCCGGACAGGGAATTGAACCCACAACATTTTGGGGTATGAGACAATGCTCCAACCAACTGAGCCACTGAGCCAAGGCAACTTTCTAAGACTTTTAAGAAACAGAAAGCATTATGCAACTTAGCTGAGACAGTGATATATTCAATAAAGAGTTTGTTTTCACTTAGCTATCTGAATATTTCTCAGAATTCTTGTCAAATATTTGCTTTTCTCTTTGATTCCAATTATTCTCTGACAAAGTAATCCTTAGGTGAACCTGGCTCCCCTCATAAATGTTAGAACCAGGCTTTGGTCACACTGACAGAAGGGGCCACAGAAGGAGAAAACCAGCCTGAGAAGCTAAACAGACTTAGAACACTCAGGCAGGCAAGGAGGCAGTCAATCTGAAAAGTTCCCAGCAGCAGACATTAAGAAGAAGCCCAGACATGTAAACAGAGCCCAGATAATATGTTGACGTCCAGACAGGCCAATGATTTGTATAAAAGGGGTCCAGCAGCAGATGGGAAAGGAGAAGTCATGAAGATAAGGTTCAAAGCAGACAGAATCGAATCACAAAGAAAGATAAATTCTTGATATGGATTCTAAGTTAGATGTGAAGCTCAAATTAGGTATAATAATGCAGGAGATAAGAATGAGATAAAAAATGGATGGCTGTACTGAGCAGTAAGATTATGGTTCCAGCCCTGGCTGGTGTGGTTCAGTGGACTGAGCACCGGCCTGCGAACCAAAGGGTCCCTGGTTCAATTCCCAGTCAGGGCACATGCCTGGGTTGCAGGCCAGGTTCCTAGTAGGGGGCACATGAGAGGCAACCACACATTGATGTTTCTCTCCATATCTTCCTCCCTCCCTTCCCCTCTCTCTAAAAATAAATACATAAAATCTTTAAAAAATATTATGGTTCCATAATTGGAGTTGAAGTTGAACCCATGGGCAGAATTACAGTGGCTTTAGCTATTAGGGTTAGTTAGCTGTTGGGGTTTTAAATTGGACACTAAGATTAGTATATTCCTGTGCTAACTTAATTTATATAGATGCCTATTGCCACTCTCCAACACAGAGGAAAATTTAATCTTTGTGTCTTGAATGTGGCAACTTGCTTATACAATCTCATCTTAAAATGTGTTCTCTTATATAGTCATCCAACCAAGCATTTAAATGATTGCTATATTGCAGAAACTGTGGAGTACCTAGATGAATAAAACACAGCCACTGACCTTAGAAAACTTGCAGTTTTGTGATGGAGCAAACATCTAAACTGATGATTACAATATACAGTGCTAAAAGCATAAGAAATAGAGGTAACTTTATTCACTCATTCATTCATTTATTCAATCAATCAACAAAATGTACTGAGTACCTTTTATTTTCCAGATACTAGTCTGGGAACACAGAGGAGGACCCTGAGCCTAAACTTGTGGTGCCATGGAAAGCTTCCAAGAGAACATGAAGCTTAAACTGAACCTTATAAGAGGCAGTGTTCACTCTTTCCTTCTTGCATACAAATAGAACCCTCTAATTTTTCTATAAAAGTACAGAAGCTTTATTTATTGCTTAAAAACACAGAAGGTTTATTTATGATTTTAAAATTATGAAATTAATTCTTTAAAAATACTGAGTTCAGAAATAGTGGATTTAAAACCAATTAAATTAATTTCATTGATTTGAAACCAAATAAAACCTTTTTTCAATTTATGAAATTTTTAAAAATTATTTTATTGTTGTTTAATTACAGTTGTCTGCGTTTACTCCCCACCACTGCCCCCCTACCCCAGCCAAACCCATCTCCCTCCCTTCCTTCCACCACCCCCCGTGGATTTGTCCATTTGTCCTTTATAGTTCTGTTCCTGAAAACCTTTCCCTTTCCCCCATTCCCCCGATTATCCCCTCCCACCTCCCCTCTGGTTACTGTCAGATTGTTCTTAATTTCAATGTCTCTGGTTATATTTTGCTTGCTTTTTTCTTTTGTTGATTAGGTTCCAGTTAAAGGTGAGATCATATCATATTTGTCCCTCACCACCTGGTTTATTTCTCTTACCATAATGCTTTCGAGTTACATCCATACTGTTGCAAAGGGTAGGAGCTCCATCTTTCTCTCTGCTGCATGGTATTCCATTGTGTAAATGTGCCATAGTTTTTTGATCCACTCATTTACTGATGGGCACTTAGATTGCTTCTACCACTTGGCTATTGTAAATTGTGCTGTTATGAACATTGGGGTGCATAGGTTCTTTTGGATTGGTGTTTCAGGGTTCTTAGGATATAATCCCAGCAGTGGAACTGCCAGGTCAAAAGGCAGTTCCAGTTTTAGTTTTCTGCATTTTTGTGCACCAACAATGAAATATCAGAAACAGAAATCAGGAACAAAATGCAATTTCATATAGCAACAACAAAAATAAAGTACCTAGAAATAAACATAACCAAAGATGTAAAAGATCTGTACTCAGAAAACAACCATGTATTTTTTTGAGGCAACATTGTGTTTTGTTAAAAACTACTTACCCCCTTCATATACCATTTTAGATATGGATGATCATGTAAGTAAACATCTATTGGATGGGGCTTTGTTGAAAACCATTTTTTCCTGATGAAAACAAACTTAACTGACAGGTTTTTCACTCTTCCCTCTCTTCATGCTTAGAGTGCAGGTATGAAACCCAGAGATAGAATCTTCATCTGGCAGCTGTGAGTACAAAAGCCTCATTATAATAATGGTACAATTAAACATAATAGGAGTCTGGGTCCTTGATATTGCGCAACTTCAATTTCCTTTGGACTTTGTGTAAGCCATTGCAGTCATGGACATTAAACACAATTCTAAATAATAAAAAGACTACTGGGTTTTCGTAATAGGGGGTGTGAGAAGTTTCCCAGACATAGGAAACAATAGCTCATGTGGAAGAGTGGAGAAGCCAGAGGAAGAAACTGTAAGAAGACCAAACTGGTTGGAGTACTGAAGGAATAGTGGCCAGACATGAAATTGGAAAGGTAAGTAAATACCAGTTCCTTGTATCCCATAGTGTGGACTTTGCTGTAAAGGTAGAAAGAGTCTCTTATAGAGTCTTTTTACCTTTTTTAATTGATGTTCAAATACAGTTGTCTCTTATAGATTTTTAAATGACCTAATATTTGCATTTTAAAGAGAACACTTTGTTAGATTCCTTAGGAATGTTGAGGAAAGGAGAGACTGAGGGCAGGCGGACTACATAAGAGATTTAGAATCCTTCAGTTGGTTAGAAAGCAAAACTAAGGTAATAAAATAGTAATTGATAGACACAATTATGGTTATTAATTATACATCTCTAGAAAAAATTCAAAAATATCAAGGAGGTAGAATCAACATAGACTGGATTTGTAAATTTAAAGAGAAGAACATCTCAATGATGATTCTCCAGTTTCTGTCTTGGGTGACCAGCTGGGTTCACCAAGATAGGAAACACAGAAGGAGATGGGGATTAATTATCCGAACTCTATCTTAAATAACCAGAGGAAATTTAAGTATGTTTTGCCAATTGTAAAGGTGTCCTCTATAAGTAGTGCTACTACGGCCTCAGCTCTTAAAGATGACATTTTACTCAATAATTTGTTTATTCTGTCCTTTGTTATTTGTTAGAACACTTAGAAAAAATATAAAAACAAAAATAACAACACCAAAACAGCTACACTACAGGAACAAAAGTCATGGTTTGTTTTGTTTGTTTGATTTTGAGTTAGAGAAGATTTTTTTAAAGTTTTTTTTTATTGTTTGTCTATTACAGTTGTCCCAATTTCCCCCTGTTTGCCCTCCTCCACCCTGCCCACCCCCCTGCTCCCACAGTCAATCCCCACACCATTGTCCATGTCCATGGGTCGTTCATACATCTTTCTTGACTAGTCCCTTTTGTTTCTTCATTTCCTATTTCAGCCCATTTCAAAACTCAGTGAGAGAAAAATGATGAATGGAAAATAATAAAAAGGAAAGAAATGTATCATCAGAGACATTTAGCAGATATTATTTTAATGTGTCTGACATAGCTCTGCATAGTTTTACACCTTTATGAGTTTAATTATAATGGTGGCAGGAAGATGCAGGCTCCAGGCACTGCCAAGTAATAATACAATTTTGAGTTTTACTTGATACTTCAATTAAATTATTCTCACATATTCAGTGTTCTTTCAATCCATCCTAAAGAGTAATCACCTAAAAAGCCCTAGCAGTAGCAAAGGGAATCAAAATTACCCCCATTCTTTTCCATCTAGATGTCCTCTCTTTATTTTGGCTAAGTCTGAATAAGGGGCAGAGTAAGTTGGCACTTACAGTGATAAGTGATATCCAGAGTCAAATTAGAATGATTGGAAAGGGTTGGTGGCACTTGGACTTCTGTCCTTGATTGCATAAACCAGAAGCCCAAGTTTGGACACCGTAACTAGAGAACAGTAACCTTCTGAATGAAATGGATCTGAAGGGGGCACTTAAAAGACTTAAAAAATTTCCCGTTGTCACAGATATGCTGCTGCTATTTAATAGTGGAAGATTGCTTTTAATACATGGAAGGATATTGGTGTGATGGGAGAGAAATGGGCATTTCTGGAATAACTAGGTTCTTATGAGCTAAGAAGTATGGATTAGAAAATTGTTGACTGGTCACTTGAGCTGTATCAGCATTCCAAAGGAAAAACTGAAAAATAAAGGCTTACTTTACAAAATTTATTGTTTTGGAGGCCATCCTCATAAGTTTGTAAAACAGTCTTTGCAGTAAAGTGAGACACTAGGATGGTATTTACTAAATTATCATTTCAAGGCCTAGAGACCTAGCATCAAATGTGTTCTCTATTTAACTGTTTAATTCACAACTTTCTGATAGTGCTCAACCTTGTGGGGGGGGGAGCATAAATCCCACACACAAGGATTGGATAATAAAAGATTCCAAGGGAATTTGTTTCCTGATACCATATTACATTCATATTATACCCAGAAGGACAAGGACTCAATGGCTTTTAACTTTTCTCTTTCCCTACCACAATCTCATCACAGATGGTTTTCATACAAATGTGTGATCTTTATTTGATATACATCATCTATTGTTTCTACCTATCACTTCCTACAGTACTTTGAAGAATCCCAAGCTATTTTAATGCCAAAGCAGTTTAGTTATATATCAACACCGAATCAAAGGCTCACCAATCAGAAAGATAGGAATGAAGTGAGCGTTTGCCTGTGAAGTCATTATAGTGATTTGGGGCCAGACCAGGTGGTAAGGTAGTAGCCATTATGACCAAAGATGCCTACTGTGAACGCTTTGTATGGAAGCAGGAAGTACAAGGAGAAGCAATAATGGCTTCAGAGGAGTATAACAGAAAGGAAAAGAACAAGAAATAAAGCTGAACTCATAGAAATAGCCTTTAATTTGCTTTCTATTATATTTAAAGGCTTCAGAATGCCATCTGACATTTCCTCTAAAAGAAATGGTAAATAAAAGGTATGATTAATTTTCATTTATACATACACTTTATACCCCAAATATGGAAATCAGCCCATTTGAACATGCCTACAACTTCAGTGAATTCAGAATCAACTGTACTGTCAACCAGCTTTGAAAGAGTCTATTTGTTTCTAAGTCATGTTATTTGCCCTTGTAAGAAGAAAAATAAACAAAGTAGTTCAAAAGAAAGTTGTGAGATATGCAAGCTTTAAGAATTTAATAAGTTCAAGAGGTAAAAAGAGTGTATTCAACTTTCTTTTTGCTTTGTGGGTGAGTGTTTATTCTATTTTTTACAATCATAATCTGATGGAAGGAAACTTGACTTGGGGTGGTGAACACACAATACAATATATAGATAATGTATTAAAAATATAATATATAATAGAATAAACCTGAAACCTATATATACTTTTATTAGCCAATGTTACCCCAATAAATTCAGTAAAGAAGAAAAAATAAAAATAAAACATAGAAGTGAGAATCAATAATTGATTTCTTTCACAAGCACTGATTGAACACCTTATATGTGTCATTTGGTGATGGGCTGCTTTCTAGATATATTAAAAATGAGAAGCAAGCAAGAGATATTTTCACTCCAGGAGAAAAAGAAGAGAACACAATGACAGGGGAGTACATGAGATTTTAGGACAAATGTAGCCTTTAAACATCTCCCATATCCTACCATGTATGTAGCTACCTGCATAAAGACCACCCCTACCACACAAGGTAGAAAATAAATAGAGGCCACCCTGACTGATGTGGCTCACTTGGTTGGGCATCATCCTGCAAAGTGAAAGGTCACCAATTGGATTCCTGATCACAGCACATACCTGGGTTTCAGGTTCAGTCCTAGATCCAGGCGCAGATGACAGGCACATATGATCCATGTTTCTCACATAGATGTTTCTTTTGCTCTCTTTCTCCCTCCCTTCCTCTCTTTCTAAAAATAAATAAATAAAATCTTAAAAAATAAAACAAATGGAGGCCTAGAGTTTAATTTCCAGATTTCCCCCTTTATTCTTAGATAATGAACACAATAAAAACATAATTTTAATCAAGAGCTGATAGGTCCGAATAAAAGCTTACATGCTTACAAAAATTCCTGCAATATTTGGCCTTTTACTATTCTTATGACAAAGCCCATTAATGGCTACTTAACCCTCAGAAAACATTAGGTTTTGCTTTACTTTTTAAACATTATTTTATTTTAAATTTTTATTTATTTTTATTGTATTGTCCATTACCATTCATTCTCCTTATACCCTCCCCCGCCTTCACCTAACCCAGCCATCCACAGTCACCACACTATCCATGTCCACGAGTCCTTTTTCACTTTTTCTTGATCCTCCAATCCCCAAACTGCCCTCCCCAGAGCTGTCACCCTGCTCTCTATGAGTCTGTTTCTATTCTGCTTCTTAGTTTAGTTTGTTCATTAGATTCCAAACGAGTGAAATCATATGGCATTTGTCTTTCTCTGACTGGCTTATTTCACTTAGTGTAATGTTCTCCAGGGCCATCCAGGCTGTCACAAAGGCAAAATTTTCTTCTTTTTTATGGCTGAGTAGTATTCCATTGTGTAAATGCCCCACAGGTGTTTTATCCACTCATCCACTGATGGACACTTGGGCTGCTTCCATATCTTGGCGATTATAAATAGTGCTGCAAAGAACATAGAGGTGCTTTTTTATGTTCTTTTGAATTAGAGTTTTGCATTTATTCAGATAAATTCCCAGAAGTGGAATCACTATGTCATAAGGCAGTTCCATTTTTAACTTTTTGAGGTATCTCTTGCACCAATCTGTAGCCCCACCAACAGTGCCAAAGTTTTCTGTTTTCTCTACATCTCTGCCAGCACTTGTTGTTTATTGATTTATTAATGATGTCCATTCTGATAGGTATGAGATGGTACCTCATTATGGTTTTAATTTGCATTTCTCTAATGATTATGTTATGTGAGAAACTCTGAGACACTCAGTTCTTTTCACCAACACAGTAAAAAATTACAGATCAGCAAATCTATTAGTGTGCAAGCAGGGCTTATTGGTGATCAATTCTCATGGAAGAGACTGGGCAGAGCTAAGGTAGGGGGTGAAAGGCATAGGCAAAGCAGGGCAAGAGCTGTGAAACTAAGGGAGGCCGTGCAGCCACAGAGCCAAGAAACAGTCCTTTGTTTTCACGACTTACATAGTTGACAGGATGGGGGTGAAGAAGTTACATATTGCTTGGTTGGTAAAGGTGGTGCCAGTTTTCCTGGGGAGACATGACTGCCCAAACGTAGGTATGTGTAGGGATCTGTTAGCCCTAATCCTTATGTTGGTCCAGACTACATTCAGCCATCTTGTTGTGAAACAGATGCATGACAGGAGGCAGTTAACTAAAGTTGGGGCAGCTACCCAAAGTTATTTATGGGCTCTTTCTGCAAGCATTAGGGACTCCCTCATAAAATAGATAGTGACTACAGGTAGGCAATTAACCAAAGTTGTTTTATGGACTTCTTATTTAGGTACTGTGGATTCCCACTACTTCCCCCTTCCAGGCCTTGGAATGAATACACAGTTTCAAGGCTTTCTTTCCCAGATAGTGTAAATGATACACAGAATTTCAAGGGCTTCCCTCCCATACTAACATAGTGTTCCTTGTGATGTTGCAAAACCTGGCAACATTATTGGACCAGGTTCAGGACTGCTGAGTTAGTGGATGAGATCTGTCTCCCTCCTCCTACCTGCCTTGGTTTTTCTATCTATCCTCCCTAAAATTTAGAGACGCGAGCATCTTTTCATGTCTATTGTCCATCTTTATGTCTTCTTTGGATAAGTATCTATTCAGATATTCTGCCCATTTTTAAAATTTGATTGCTTGTTTTTTTGGTGTTGAGTCTTATAAGTTCTTTATAAATTTTGTATATTAACGTCTTATCAGATGTATTGGTGAATATGTTCTTGTGTTCAGTGGGTTGTGTTTTTTAAGTATATTTGATTGATTATGCTATAACAGTTGTCCCAATTTTTATCCCCTTTATCCCCCTCCTCCCTGCATCTCCCCACTATCTAGCATTCACTTCCACTTAGTTCATGTCCATGGGTTGTACATATAAGTTCTTTGGCTTCTCCATTTCCTATCCTATTCTTAACCTCCTCCTGTCTATTTTGCGCCTACCTATTATGCTTCTTACTGTCTGTAACATTTTCCCTCATTCTCCCCTTCCCCCTCCCCACTGATAACTCTGTACGTGATCTCCATTGCTGTGATTCTGTATCTGTTCTAGTTGTTTCTTTGGCTTTTGTTTTTTAGGTTCAGTTATTGATAGTTGTGAGTTTGTTGTCATTTTACTATTGATATTGTTGATCTTTTTTTTCTTAGATAAGTCCCTTTAACATTTCATATAACAAGGGTTTAGGGACGATGAACTCCTTTAACTTGACTTTATCTGGGAAGTACTCTATCTGTCCTTCCATTATAAATGATAGTTTTGCTGGATAGAGTAATCTTGGATGTAGGTTGTGTTGCCACCGTTCAAGGCCAGGCAAGTCCATGGTATTCTTGCAGATGGAAAAATATTCACAGGGCCATTGGGATGTCTGGCATGCCTTTATTCATGGGTGGGCAAGCTACCCATGCTGTAAGCTACATGTCTATCTGCATGTCTCATGTCATGGCCCCCGCTCCCCAGTGTGGCACCCATTACGGCACCTGTCCCCTTGTGTGTCTCTCATCATCATCGCCCCCAGCAGGGAGTCCCTATCTCTTTAAGTACTAGAGGGGAACAAAGTCAGAAAACTGCCAGAACATTACATAACATAACATAATCCTGTGTATGCAAGCTCACTTCATCTTATGGGAACAGTTTGTCAGACCCAGTCTCAAAGTTATGAAAACACTAGTTATCAGGCCACTCCAAGGCTATGGGAACACTGCTTTCCTTAGTTACCCAGACACCTGGGTGAGGAAGCCAGACTGCCTCCACTTACCCTACATAGGTCCTTGCCTTTCATGACTTGGAATACTTCTTTCCAGACCCTTCTTGCCTCCAAGGTTTCTTTTGAGAAATCAGCTGATGGTTTTCTGGGAACTCCTTTATAGGTAACTGTCTCATTTTCTCTTGCTGCTTTTAAGATTCTCTCCTTATCTTTAATCTTGGGTAATTTAATTATGATGTGCCTTGGTGTGTGCTTCCTTGGGTTCAATTTCTTTGGGACTCTCTGGGCTTCCCAGACTTCCTGGAACTTTATTTCCTTTGCCAGATTGGGGAAGTTTTCCTTCATTATTTGTTCAAATAAGTTTTCGATTTCTTGCTCTTCTTCTTCTTCTGGCACCCCTATGATTCAGATGTTGGAACATTTAAAGTTCCCCTGGAAGTTCCTAAGACTCTCCTCATTTTTTTTGAATTCTTCTTTCTTCATTCTGTTCCAGCTGGATGTTTATTTCTTCCTTTTGTTCCAAATCATTGATTTGCATCCCAGTTTCCTTCTCTTCACTGTTGGTTCCCTATACATTTTGCTTTATTTCACTTGGTGTAGCCTTCATTTCTTTGTTTATTTTGCATCCAAGCTCAATCAGTTCTGTCAGCATCCTGATTTCCAGTGTTTTGACCTCTGTATCAGATACTTTGTCTAGCTCCTCATTGCTTATTTTTTTTCTGGAGTTTTGATCTGTTCTTTCATTTGGGTCATATGTCTTTGTCTCAGCACACCTGTTAAAGGGGTGGAGCCTTAGGTATTCTCCAGGGCAGGGCGACTCTCTTTGCTGCCTACTGGTACTGTCTGTGGGGGAGGGGTGGGAGAGGGAACAATGCCTATCACTCTGCTGTAGCCCCACTTTCCAATGAACTCTCCTGTAAGACTGGGAGTTTCTCCTGCCCTGGCAACCCCCACAGTATTTTTAAGCTAGCTTTGGATCTTTAGTTTCCCAGTTGGCCAGCCCCTCCTTGCCCGTGTGGTCCACTGCCTTGCTGCGGGTCCTTTCTGCTTGCTCGGCTGCCTGTCTCCGCCCCTCCTACTGGTTTGTTTGAATGTTTCTTTAAATCCTTGGTTTTTGGACTTCCATGCAGTTTGCTATTCTGGCAGTTTTGGTTGTTTATTTTTTTTAATTGGTTGTTATCCTTCTTTTGGTTGTGCGAGGAAGCAAATTGTTTTGCTCTACATCTCCATCTTGGCTGGAACCCCAGTTGTCTTTTTATCTTGTTGATGATTTCCTTTGCTGTGCAAACAACGTTTTAGTAGCTGTAGTTCCATTTGTTTTTTTTTTTTTTCCTTGCCTGAGGTGAAATTCAAATTGGATCAAAGACTTAAATGTTAGACCCAGAACCATAAAAATCCTAGAAGAAAACAGGCAGTAAGATCACATTTAAACAAAATAGACTTTATTTTTTTAGAGCAGTTTTAGGTTCACAGAAATACTGAATAGCATGTACAGAGTTTTCCCATCTACTCCCTGTCCTGACATACACACAGACTTCCCTACTATTAAAATCCTGCACCAAAGTGTTACATTTGCTAAAGCTGATGACCTGGCATTGACATATCATTATCACCCAAAGTACAGTACACTCTTGGTGTTGTACATTCTGTGGGTTTGGGCACACATATAATGACATGTATTAACCATTGCAGTTTCATACAGAATAGTTTTACTACCCTAAAAATCCTGTGTGTTCTTCCTATTTCTCTCCCTCCCCCCTAGTTCCAGGCAACCAGTGATCTTTTTCCTTTCTCTATAGTTTTGCCTTTTTCAGAATGGCATATTGTTGGAATCATACAGTATGTAGCCTTTTCAGATTAGCTTTTCACTTAGTAATATGCATTTAAGATTCCTCCAGTCTTTTTATAGCTAAATAGCTCATTTCTTCTTAGCACTAAATAATGTTCCATTATATGGATATAGCACGGTTTTTTGTACATTCTCCTACTGAAGAACACCCTGATTTTGTCCAAATTTTGTCAGTTATGAATAAAGCTGCTACAAACATCCTTGTGCAAGTTTTTGGGTGGGTATATGTTTTGACTCATTTGGGTATATACCAAGGAACAGGATGGCCCTGACTGGTATGGCTGAGTGTGTTGGGCATTGTTTCAAAAACCAAAAGCTACAGGTTAGATTCCCAATCAGGGCACATGCCTGGGTTGTGGGTCAGGTCCCCAGTTGAGGGCGTGTAAAAGGCAACCAATCAATGTTTCTCTCCCTCTCCTTCTCCCTCCATTCTCCTCTCTCTAAAAATAAATAAACTTTTAAAAATTAAAAAAAGGAGCAGGATGGCTGGATTGTATGGTAAGAATATGTTTCATTTTGTAAAATCCTATGAAACTGTCTTCCAAAGTACTGTACCATTTTACATTCCCATCAGCAATGGATGAGAGCTCCTATTGTTCCACATCCTCACTAAACTTGATGTTGTCAGGGTTCTGGATTTTGGTCATTCTAATAGATATGTTCTGGTATCTCATTATTGTTTTATTTCACAGTTCCCTAATTACATATGATGTTGATTCTATTTTCATATGCTTATTTGCCATCTGTAATCTTCTTTGATGAGGTGACTGTTCAGATCTTTTGCCCATTTTATTAATCAGGTTGTTTCTTTTCTTATTGTTGAGTTTTAAGAGTTCTTTGTATATTATGGTGATAGTTCTTTATCAGGTATGTGTTTTGCAAATATTTTTCCCATTCTCTGGCTTTCCTTCTCAATCTTTTGGGACTGTCTTTTGCAAAGCAAAAGCTCTTAATTTTAATATCAATAATTTCTTCCATGGATCAAGCCTTGGTCTGAATAAAAAGTCATTGTTAAACCTAAAGTGACCTAAATTTTTCTCCTAGGTTATTTTGTAGACATTTTATAGTTTTGCTTTTTACATTTATATATATATATTCTATTTTGAAGTAATTTTTGTAAAAGGTCTGTATCTAGATTAATTTTTTACATGTGCCTGTCCACTTACTTCAGCACAATTTGCTGAAAAGATGGTCATTCTCCATCACATTGCCTTTGATCTTTTGTCAAAGGTCAACTGACCATATTTGTGTGGGTCCAATAATAGGCTCTGTGTTCTGTTCCACCAATCTACTTGTCTATTTTTGGACAATACCACACTGTCTTGATTAATATAGCTTTATAGTATTTTTTTTGCCTTTTAATCATTTTTATTTTTTAGTTATAGTTGACATACAATACTATGATGGTTACCAGACACCATAAAACCCACCAAGTGATCACCCTGGTAAATCTTACACCCATCCGGCATCCATCTCACATCACACTTAGCTACCAGTATACCATTGACTAAATTCCCTGTGCTGCACTCCACATCCATGACCATTCTATAACAACCAGTTTGCAATTCTTGAAGTCAGGTAGTGTTGGTCCCCTGAATTTTTCCTCTCCATGAATATTATTGTGTTGGCTATTCTGGATCTTATGCCTCTTTTTATAAGTTTTAGAATTAGTTTGTTGATATCCACAAAATAACTTGCTGGGTTTGCTTTACTTTGAAAACTTTCTATTATGAAACTTGAGCCTGAGAAGTGAAATGGGCAGTAGAAATATAGTCAATTAATTATATTTAGCATGCTGAATTTTGCTTAACCTGGATAACCAAGGTCTCACGCCATTGGTTTTCCTTTATAAAACAAGAAAATTGATTTAATATTAAATGATGATAACTACCAGCATTACAAATTTAAAAAAAAATACATTCAAAATCACTTGTTGGCTAGGATGTGTAGCAACTGGAATTCTTCTTTTAAAATATTTTATTTATTTATTTTTAGAGATAGGGGAAGAGAGAGAGAAAGAGGGAGAGAAACATCAATGTGCAGTTGCCTTTTATGTGCCCCTACTGGAATCCTGGCTTGCAACCCAGGCATGTGCCCTGACTGGGAATTGAAACAGCAACCTTCTGGTTTGCAGACCAGCACTCAGTCCACTGAGCCACACCAGCCAGAGTGCAACTAGAATTCTTATACATGGCTGGTGAACATATATATTGGTATCATCACTTTGGAAAACTGCTTCTTTGTCTTGAATGAAGATGAATATGTGCTTAACTCATGATCCAGAAATTCCATACCCAATAAGTGCATACATATATTCATCAGAAGCATATACAAGAAATTTCACAACAACATTATATCAGGGCCAGAAAATAAGTTTTTATTAACAGGAGAATGGATTAAAAAACTAAGATATATCCAAGTTTAACGGCTATGAAAATGAACAAATGACCACCACAAGCAACAGCATAGATGAATCTCACAAACATAATGTTGAGTGAGAACTGTCAGAAACAAAACACTATATACTCTTTGATTATAGCCATATAAAGTTCAAAAACACTTTATATGATCATAAGTAGTGATTAGCTTTGGAAGAAGGAAGATATGAGTGGGAAGGGGAATGAGGGAGACTTCCTGAGTTTGAGTAATATTCTATATCTTGTGTTGGGTGATGGTTACACAAGTGTTTTCATTCTGTGAAAATTCACTGAACTGTATGTTTGTGATTTCTTTACTTTTTGGAAGGCATGTTGTTATATTTCAGTACAAATATTTATTAAACAAACTTATAAACAAGTCAGTTGGACCTACTGAGATTTGTATGATCTATCAGACTATTATGACAGGAAAACCATGTTTTCTCTAATTAATTCTCACTTATTGGGAATCATAAGCCAAATAATAGATTAATCTCATGAGCTAGGGATTGCTATTTTTTAGATGAGGTGAAATTGGAAGTTTGATGTGTCCAATTTCAAAGCCCATGCTAATAGCCAATATCTGGTACTACCTTCTGTTATGATTAGATATTCTCATCCTTACCTAGTGGGTTGGCCAAAAACTTCATTTGATGTTTTTCTGTAAGATGGTTCTTAGTAGAGCTTAGTTGTCTTTAAATTCATTCACAACAATTTTGTTAGATTGTATTGTGACAGCTGTCATGTCGGCATGCATAAAAATATATCAAAAGTAGTGAATTTTTGTGTAACCATATTAATATTGAGGATGGATGAAAATGTGCAACATTTTCAGCATATTATGTTTCATTATATCAAGAAAGGTAAAAATGCAACTGAAATGCTAAAAAAAAAGATTTGTGCAGTGTATGGAGAAGGTGCTGCGACTGATCAAACATGTCAAAAGTGCTTTGTGAAGTTTCACGCTGGAGATTTCTAGCTGGAAGATGCTCCACAGCTGGGTAGACCAGTAGAAATTGATAGCTATCAAAACGAGATATTAATTGAGAACAATCAATGTTATATCCCTTGGGAGATAGCTGACATACTTAAAATATCCAAATCAATAACTTATTGGTGAAAATGAAAAATGTGTCTTCTATTTTACAGAGAAAACCATACAGACTTTTTGGTCAACCCAATACTTATGCTAAACATCTGTGGTTTTGTATATTTTCTTAACCTATTATATTTTATGACACCAAGGGACAAAGAAATGCTAAGGATACCCTTAATTGTGTTTAATGATACCAAAATAAAGGTAAAAAACATTTGCTTGCTTAAAAAGTTGAAAACATATGTATGTTTGTATTATTTTATGTATGTGTTATGATCATATAGGTATATGTATGTGGTATATCATATCTTTTTTTATCCTCACCTGAGAATATGATGATTGGTGTTAGAGAGAGGGGAAAGTAGGGTGAGAGAGGAGAGAAATATTGATGTGAGAGAGAAAAATTGATCAGTTGCCTCTGGTATGTGCCCCTACCCAAGATCAAACCCACAATCTAGACTTGGGCCCTAACCAACAATTAAACCCAAGACCTTTCGGTTTTCAGCATGATGTTCCAACCAACTGAGCCACACTGGTCAGGGCTCATTATATCTTTTGAGTAAGTCTTTACTTGTTTCAAAATACTTAATATTTCATTCATCGTTTGACTAAAGCTGAACATTGAGCAGGCAATCTCACTGAAATGTCTGTATTGGACATTTAATGGTTTTTCTTTTTCCTTCTCAAGAGGTACAAACTAATTCAGAATCTTTCAGGGTATGTGAGTAGTTTAATTGTTTCCAATGTGCATTGACTTGTACCCAGAGATATTAAATCGTATCTGTCACTGTTCATCTGCTGCCCAGTGATAACATTTGCTTAGATCCCCAGGAGTGTTTTATAATTCCCCTTTCATCTTGATTAGCTCTCATATTCATCCTTCTTCTGGTTCTTAATAAATTAATAAAACTGCAACCTCACCAACCACATATAGGACTGTAGTACTTTTCTATTAACGTTTATATAGAGTGAAATTTAGTCATTCATTCTTACTATTAGCTTTCCACCTCTTAAACACTTTATAAACCATAGGTAAAGTAGCACATATTCATCCTTTAGTTACTAAATTTAATATGTAAGCACCAAAGGATGTGAGAATAGCATGGTTTTCATACATGTATTTTCCTCCTAGAGGTGAGCCTTTCATTTATCTAATGAATATCATAGATGATAATTCTCTGACTTTTTCCCATTAAGAGTAGTTTGTACGGACCTGACCAATATGGCTTAGTTGGTTAGGCGCCATCCCACAGAGTGAAAGGTTGCCTGTTCAATTACGGTCAGGGCACATGCCTTAGGTTGCAGTTTGTCTCAGGTCCCAACATGTGGGAGAGGCAACTGATTGATGTTTCTCTCTCTCACATACCTATGTTTCTCTCCTTCTCTCTCCCTCCCTCCTTTCCACTCTCTCTAAAAATAAATACATAAGCTTTTGCTAGATTGGGCTGATTGACTCCTGTTACTACAAAGCAACATGAGTGTGTATTTGGCTTCTCCCCAGAACCTGCCCTGCCCTGAAGCATCCAGTTCTAGGGAACCTTCACCAGTGCCTGTTATGTATGAGGCTGAAGAAAACTATGCATCCTTGCAAATGTCGTCTGCTGAGACACTCCACCTGAGACTGAACAGCCCTGATTCTTCCACCAGTCCCAACACAATATTATCCACTTCAGTTGAAAACAGTACAGTGAAGGAGGAAAAAGGCCAGGTTAAGAAAGAGAAGAACAGAACCATGTTCTCACAGACCCAGCTCTGTGTTCTCAATGAGAGAGTTTAGAGACAGAAATATCTCAGGCTCCAGAAGACACAAGAAATTTCTAACATTGTGTACCTTAGCTACAAAAAGACTAAGACCCTGTTCCAGAAGCAGGGGATAAAATATAAGAGATGGCAGAAATATAACTGGCCAAAGAACAAAAAGTGTGTGACTCAGATGAGCTCAGCAACTGCAGAGTACCTGGCCTCTCTTCCTATCACCAGGGATGGCTTGTGAATGCTTCTGGAAGCTTTTCAATGTAGAGCAACCAGATCTTCAGTAACCTACCTTGTAGCAACCATTCCTAGAACAGCCCATCTTGGAACTACCATTCCTGGATTAGTCAGACCTGGTGCCTCCAAGCCTGGAATAACCAAGCTTGGAACAATCAGTTCTATAGTTATGGAGAGGAATCCTTGCAACCCCATATCCAGTTCCAGCAAACTCCCATCATTGATTTAGAGGTTACCTTGGAAACTGCTGGGGAAAGCTATGATGCAAAACTTCAACCCCCTAAGTATTGTGGTACCCAGCAATCCACGGGTTTATTCCTGTATTACTACATAAACATGTAGCCTGACTCCATGAACATATAGACATGAACATTTGGTGTAACAATGGGTATATTATTCAATCTAAATTTGAGCAGTGGCTACATCTGTCCTAGGATTTTTTTTTCTCCTAGGATTTTTCAGTGTATCTCTGCCTTGATATGCTGTTCTCATGCTCGTTATACCAATTTGGAGAACTGGAGATGGGGTGTAATCAGTCTAATCAAACAAGTTTCTGTAGCCTTGCTACTATAGACAATCATTACCAAGCCCTTGTTATAGGAAATGTTAACAGGATTTATCCAAGAAAAAGATGATCAAAAATATGAACAGTAAAATGACAACAAACTCACAACTATCAACAACGGAACCTAAAAACAAAATAAAAAACAGACTAAGCAAATAATAGAAAAGGAACAGAATCACAGAAATGGAGATCACATGGAGGGTTATCAGCGGGAGACTGGGGGAAAAGGTACAGGGAATTAAGAAGCATAATTGGGAGGCACAAAATAGACAGGGGGAGGTTCAGAATGGTATAGGAAATGGAGAAGCCAAAGAACTTATATGTACAACCCATGGACATGAACTAAGGTGGGGGAATGATGGTGGGGGGTGGATTACAGGGCAGAGGGGAATAAAGGGGAGAAAAATGGGACATCTGGAATAGCATCATCATAAAATATATTTAAAAAATAAAAATAAAAAAGTTAAATATTTAAAAAACTGGTTTACCCTGCATTCCAGCTCCATTCATGTATTTGCTATTGTTGCTTTAACTGACTAAATGTATGTGACATGCTCATCATTAAAGATGCATTCATAATGCACTTTACAGTATAAATGTTTCACTTATTTTTCATATAACAATACTTTTGAAAACTAGATCTGAATTTAAGGTGTACATCTTTGCTTGTGATATAACATACCAATTTTCTTTACTTAATTTTTTAGAGGCCATACTACACCATTCCTACAAGCACAAAACCAAAGCATCATTTCCTAGAGAAAGGTTTACAAAATTGATAAATATGACAGAGTAGTTAATTTTTTTGTGTCCTTAACATTGTAATGCATAGAGCTAGCTCAGAAGACCATTAAGTGATCATTATCTATCTTATGGAGAACAGTAGATCCTCTTTAGGTAGATGGCAGTGAACTAATGAATATTCCTTTATGATAATGTCTAGGTACTAATCATAGAGGAGCTACCAAAGCTTAAAGTTGTTCAAAGTTATAAAAAATGATATAGCCAGGTACAATTTCAGCCACCTTTCAGTAAACTGCCTCTTTCAAACCTTGGTAGTGAAGCTCATATTATTAGCTTTTACTTTCTGTTTTTGCAACATACTGGGGAAAGGTGAAATAGGATACAAAATCATTACAATTCAATGGTGTTTCTACATTGCCTGAAGGTTTCCTGTTTTGACTTGTTTCTCTAATAGACACTTGGTTATAAATCTAAATGAATGTTTTGAAATCAGTCTTGAAAGAGAAATATCTCATCACAACTTATTAAGCTTTATTTGTGAAAATGTAACAACTTTTAGGAAAGAGGAAGAGACTTAAAATACCCAGATTTTCATGAAAATTAACTTAACTTATTGCTAGACTCAAATTCCAAGTCTGGGTTTTGAAAGGGACTCTCTATGGCATTATAGGGAATCTGCAATAACTGTTACATAAATAGCTTTTTTGCACTACATCAAATACAAAATGTTTCTATTTCCAAATCCCTGAAAAACAATTTGTGATGACATTGAATGAACAAAAATCCTTTTAAAGAATAGGCCACTGCTACAATAAAGTCAACTGCAACATTCCTTTCCCAGAACTACTTCACATATTGGGTCATATACCAACAGCTTTAGTCCTGGTGACTGTCTATTTTGGGAATTCACCTACAGTCTGTTGACATTATAGGAAAAGTATGAAATTAGAACTGTAATATGAATAAAAAAGTCAAACACCCAGAGTTTAAAAGATTACTTTGGTAATTAGCTGCTTTTCATTTATAAAGGTGCTTCCCCCTAGTTTGTTTGTTTGTTTGTTGTTTGTTTGTTTGTTTTTATTTAGTTACAGTTGTGCTGCCTTTTTCCCCATTGCTCTCCCCTGCCCTGTCCCCCACCCACTCTCACAATCAATCCCCCCATTGTCCATGCCCATGAGTTCTCTATTTGTGTACCTTGGCTTGCTCCTTCCCCTTCTTCATTGTTATCCCCCTCCCCTTCCCCTCTGGTTACTGTCCATTTCTTGTTTATTTCCAAGTCTCTGGTTCTATTTTGCTAGTTCATTTTTGTTCATTAGGTTACACAGTTAGGTGACATCATATGGTATTTGTCTTTCTCCAACTGGCTTATCTCACTTAGTATGATGCTCTCTGTTTCCATCCATGCTGTTGCGAAGGGTAGGAGCTCCTTCTTTCTTTCTGCTGTGTAGTATTCCATTGTGTAAGTGTACCTCAGTTGTTTGATCCATTCATTTACTGATGGGCACCTAGGCTGCTTCTAGCACTTGGCTATTATAAATTACATGGCTATGAACATTGGGGTGCATAGGTTCTTTTGAACTGGTGTTTCAGGATCCTTAGGGTATAATCCTAGTGGTGGAAATGCCAGGGCAAAAAGCAGGTCCACTTTTAGTTATTTTGAGGAAATTCCATATGTCTCCATTCCCACCAACAGTTGTACCACAGTTTTTTGGTGCACTCATTTACTAATTTGCATTTTAGTCTATTTCCAGCACTTGGCTACTATAAATAACACTGCTATGAACATAGAGGTGCATAGCACTAATTAATCTGCTTAAAACCACAGTGAGCATGGCTGGACTAGGAGAAAATCAGAGTTTTGAGGAGAGAGAAATGAGAAGTTTCTAGTGGAGTTATGTTTTTTCATAGTTTATCTCCAACTAGAATACCCTAAACAGATGTCAGTTACATTCCTCTCATCTGAACAGTCAGGCTGTTGAGCAGATTAAGAAATTCAGTTTGCCCAAAACTCTTATAACCCAAAACATTGATCCACAGGAAGTCAAAATCTCAGAACTGGGAAATCAAGGAAGGCCAGAACTCTCCTGGATATTCATACAACTGCAGGATCAGTTATGGACTGATATAAAAACCTAACTGCAGTGGTTCTAACTGAAATTGGACAGATATTACTAAGAAAATAACCAGTTGACTCACCATGTCTAATTCCTTGCAGGTCAATAATTCATTTCTGACTGTGGCAGTTTCATTCAGACTGTTGGGGTTAAGGAATGTATGTGGATGTCACTGGCTGCCACTAGCAGGGGCCTGAGACATAAACAAGAGAGATGGCTAAATAAAGGGTAAGAAGTAGTTGAGGTAGAAGATTGCAAACAAATTCTTAAAATGTCTTCCATAATTTCTACCAATGACCCTGAGGGCAGGAAGATAAATGCACTAGCTGTTAAAACAATAAAGTGAGTAAGAATAAATTCTAGGAATAGGCTATGCTAGAAAGTACAGGAAGATCACACCATATAGTAACCAATCTATGGGGAACCATGTTAGAAACCATTGATGTAGAGAAAATCTATGACATACAAAACACAATGCAAGAAACTTGTGATAATCCAAGTATGACATGGAGGTAGGAACAACAGTACAACTGCACACACACAATATTTTTATAGACATATATGCACACACTCCTAACGTCCCATCTCTCATCTCTGTTCTATAATTTTTCTTTTTTTAAGGAGAAAAAAGGAGAACTTTGTTCAAGTACAATTGTCCCCATTTTCTCCTCACCACTCTCCCCTGCCCTACTCACCCCTGCCTCCCACTCTGAATCCTATGCTCTCATTGGTTTTGTGCATGGGTCCTTTTTTTTTATTGTTGTTCAAGTACAGTTGTCTCCATTTTCCCCCACCACTCTCCCCTGTCCATTACTTCCTAACATGCATCACAATTGACTTATTATGTATTCTCTCTCCCCCTATAGAATGTAAACTACCAAGGTAGAAAGTTTTGTCTGTTTTGTTCATTGATGTATGCCTAACATATACAACAGTGTCTGAGATATAATAGGCTCTCAGTAAATATTTGCTGACTGAATAAATGAAATGAGTGAGTTTTAAGAAATGAGTATGGGATGTTCCAGGGTGCATGAGTAAAGGTTACAAAGTACACCGAGCTCATTGCAGTGGGTTGTTTAGTGACTACTGCTTCCATAGCCATGTAGAAACTATGTTACAGTACCAGTTCTGCATCGATGCCACTTATTAGGCAAATAGAATGGAGACCAGTGTAGTTGAAGTGAAGTGAAAAGTGGGGAGAGCAACAGAATAGGGGTTCAAAGAGAATGCTTAAGGGCTTAGGGGGTGGGTCCTGTTGTCTATGGTAAGGATTTTGGTTTTGACTCAAAGTGAGATGGGATGCCATTGAAAAGTTTTGAGGAGAGGAGTGACTTAATATGATAGATAATTTAACAGAGTCATAGGATGTTGTATGAAGAATAAACCAGAGAGTAAAAAGACCAAAGGATGGAAACCTGTTAAGACACTACTCCAATATTCAAAACAGATGACAGTGGTTTGGCCTGGTTGGTAACATTGGAGGTTTTAAGAATTGGTCTGATTAAGGCTATATTCTGAAAGCATAGCCAATGGGATTTCTTGATGGATTGGATATGGCTGGTGAGAAAAGAATGAGTCAGGGATAATGCAAAATGTTCTTGGCCTGAGCAAATGGAAAGATAGAGCTCTCATTTACTGAGATGAAAAAGACTTGATTGGTTGGAATATTGGGTATGTTAAAAATGTTTTGGAAATTTCAATATAGTTTCAGATAATATGTTTCTTTCATGGGGCATGATGGTGGTGGTGGTGGATACTAGTCATTTCACTGTTCACTATTTAGATAAGTAAACAGCTGTAGGTAGGAACTTTGGGGGTTTGTTTTTTGTTTTTACACCTGAGACTGAATATGGTGCAGTACAAAGAATGTTCAAAATATCTATCAAAGAAGGAATAGATTTTTTATTACAGTAGTTTAATGAGTATGTTAAAATAAGTTCATTTAGTGTTTTATTGTGGTAATTCACCAAGAGAAATTACATAATTTTAGTGCTTATCTCTTCTCTTACGTTGATTGATACCAATAAACTGTAAGGATTAAGTGTGTGCACGTGTGCAAGAGGGAACCAGTAGCCCAAACAAGATCATGGTGACAATGACTCCATCATACTAAACTTAAACAGGTTGCACACACACACACACCTACCTCAGAAGTTACACTGCTTTCTGAATGTTAAATTCTAAGGAGTATATTACTGATTTCACTCTTGTGAAAAATATGTACAATCTTAGTATGGTTAGTATTAGGACATTTGTTAAGTCAAAAAAATTGGAGGTGTACCCATATCCTTTGATTCAGAATTTCACTTCTACTAATTTCTCTTGAAGTAATATGATGAACATGCAAAAAGATTTACACCCTAGAGATTTTCTTATGGCTTTGTTACAATAACAAAAAATCAAGGCCATTTAAATATCCAACTCTAGAATATTTAAATAAATTATGCACACTCATAAAATGGAATACTATGAAGCCAATTCAAAGAATGTTGTTGAAGTATATTTGTTATTGCAGAAAAATCTGCCTGACATATTGATGAAAAAAAGGTCAGAAAACAGTATTATGTACCACTTCACTTGAAGGGTGGTGTATTAATCTATTAATGAACAGAAAAATTCTGCAAATGTATACTACAAAATAGTAACTGGTTATCACTGGTGGGGTTAAGGGCATTTTTTTATGATTATTTCTAAAATAAAACTAATTCTTAAACAAAGATTACAATAGACTACAGATTTAGAAAGGTACAGGGTCTTGAAAGGATTTAGAAAGATACCTGGGTCTTGTTTTTTCTGGAGGCACACCCTTACTCATGCATCATATGCTAAACCTTTAGTTGTATATTGTTACTGGCACTCCCTGCCTTACAATATTTCTCATTGAAATTAGTATAAGTAATGAGTTGCCAAATTAAATATTTTAAGCACTCACAAAGAGCCCTTCAAATGTGAGAAATGTGGCTAAATACCCACATGTCTATAAGATTACTTTCAGGGTTTTACTGATTACAGTAATAATTTAAGCAAATAACAATTAGTATGAATTCTCATAGACCCTTATGTGCTTTTTAGTTTGCTATACTAAAGGAGATTAGGGAGAAAATTCTCAACAGAGACAGGACAACAGATAGCCAGTATCTTTAATGTTCCACTTTATTCTCCATATAGTAAGGCAAGTAATGTAGATATGGCCAACTCTAGATTATGCAGAGTCATGAGGGGCGGAAATAATGTAGATAATTAAAATCCACTGATAATCCAGAAACCTAATTTTACCTATAGTTGCAACCACCTCCTGGACAGAACCCTTCAGTAGAGCTGTTAATGAGAAGCATAATCAAGTGGTTTGAATTCATCTGCTTTCTGTTCTTCTTTGCAGGTGTTAATGAACAGTGAAATGATCAAAAGGCTGTCAGCCAGAGGAGTCGGTAGTAGAAAAAGCAAGACATGGATAACCCAGAAACTAGATAATCAGCCTCAAAAGGATCGACTTCACTGCAGTGAGGATCAGCTATTAAATATCTGCTTAACTAAATTCCATGAGGATATACATTATGAAACCAGACCTTCATGGCAAGGGTTTTCACATATGCATAGTCTATTTTGGTTATCGTGAATTATGATATTATGTTAGAAATGCTCTATACTGTGGTGATTTTCATTGGTAGCAGTGATAGGATATTTATTGTCAGAGCACAGCTAGTCAACTGCAGACTCCTCTGCTAAATATGGCCAACAGGCTGCTTATGAATCCTGCTTTTAGACCAATGGGAATGTTATTGACTCACTCCCACGCCTTTCTGGAAGAGAATATAAGCATTGCTGGTATCTAAATAATTTTGTTTATTATTGTTTCAAATTCATGTTTTAGTGAACGGCATGTTGAAAGTATTGTTATGGTGAACATTTTGTGGTTTATGTTAAGCATTTGGTTTTCAAGAATTGTTGAAAATAAATGTTTTTACAGTGCAATTATTTTAAGTATTACACAATAATCTCTAATATTTATAACAAAATTATATCTATGTTTGATTAGTAATTAAGCTCCCAAATGGTTGTGAAAGAAATTTCTCTTTATAAGATTATACTTTAGGACAAATTACTTGATATACTCACTGCTATTATGAGTTTTAACTATATCTATATATGATCAATAATGTAGCTCTCTATATTGGCAGTAACGTGATTTACATTTCTGGCAGTAGTTTAAAACAAAGTACACTGTAACTATCTGATATTTGTAAATAAAACTGTATCTGCACATGAATATTAATTGTGTTCTCTATTACAATTTTGAGAGTAATCTTCACTTAGTCATTTTGAGTAAATGGCATTTTTAATCATTTTAATATCAACAGTTGTTTCTTAAACTTATCTTATGATAGTGTGCATCTTTGTCCATATTGTGAGAAAAAGGGCCAATTAACTAGTTTTATATAATGTGAGTTGTTTAAGCCACTTGAATATTCTTGAATACTCCCTAACTTTTGCTTAAAACTAAAGAAGTACTTTTCAATTTAATTACAGGTAACATTCACTAAACTCTACCTAACTAAAAAATACAAGTCTCTAAATTTCTTTTTAGTGGAACTGTGCATAAACTCTAGCTCAATTTACTTTTGTGAAATACAATGACATGAATAGATGAAGTGTAAAATTTATTTATATTGAGCACTTGGCATGTGTCTGATGTGATAGTAAGTGCTTTATATGTGTTGACTTATGTAACACTTGCAAAAACCCATGGGGAAGATGGTACTATTATATCTCTAATTTGTCACAGATGAAAAACTAAGATTAAGTAATTTGTCAAAATTCAGTTTGAGCTATAAGTGGTAGGGCTCAAATTTAAACCTAAGTAATTGAGCTCTGGAGTCAAGCTTTGTAATTCCCCATCTATATAGCTTCACTTAGGTTTCTATTACCTAAAGTGAGTAGGCTGAGTATGTCTACAAATTCAGGTACTACAGAATCATCTTTCAACTTTATCTCTGTTCATTTGACAAGTGTCTAATGCATTCAAATAGGCTCACAGAAATTCTATTTAGTACATAAATTTTGAATTCCTATCCATGTGTTTATCAACTTCATTTCTTCTCCAATTAATCATTCCTGTCTTTTTTTAACCTTCTCTATTTGATGCTTTCAGTTCCCCCATGGATGTAGATTTCTATTAAACAAACAATAAAGAATTAATTATAATACATTGCATTTGCAAAGCACTTTCACATGCTTGCTCTCATTTTGTTCTCACAAATTTATTTGTTATTCTTTAATTATAAAAGCTGCTCAAGTGTAGCAGGAGTCCTAGAGTGAGAGGCTAAATTGTGGAAGTACCCACTGTGTATTCAAACATGTCCAGGCCTATCTAGATTCCCAGGAGGACAGATCCATTACAGGTTTATTTATATGTGGGCCTAAGGACTCTGGTATGAGTTACAATAACTGAGAAAGTTGAAATTGATATTTTGCCCAAGCACTATGACTCCTCCCCAAGTTTTATAAAAATAAGAACACTCCTTTGAACAATAATTCAGTATAATAGATGGGGAAGAACCAACTTTGAGAGAAGATATTGAGATAAACTGGTTTGATCAGAAAAAGAAATGGTCTGTGTTAAGGGGAAGGGGTGGTTGAGTAGAATACATGTGGATCTGTGCTGTAGTTCAGGCTCAAGGTTGAAGGGTGGTGCTGGCTCTGATAGATAATAGGTTAAATAAAAGGGTTCTAGCATTAGAGTCATTGCAAGAACTTGAAAGCATGAAGCAGTGCTATTTGTGGCTTAGTTATACACTGATGTACAAGTAAGGACAGAAACAATTGTTGGAATGGAATGGGAAAGCAACTAAGGCTACAACATTGTGGCTGACATCCAGAAGTATGACAAGCAATAGTTTCCACTAGGAACAGGTCTGGAGCAACAGAGGCAGACATAAAAACACCATAAAGGGGAGGAAAACTATCACCATTATCATAAATCAGGACCACTCCTTGATTCTGCTCCACCCCCTTGAATTGGAAGGGGGAATGGATTCCACAGACACAGCTATTGGAGGCTGAGAGATTAATTGGATTTAACTATTAAATACTCTTCTCTCCAGACTCATTACAGAATCTAAAGAAACTAAGATTAGACACCTGTTATAGATATTGACAATTATTTTTCTATCACTACCAAAACCCAACCAATCTAGACAAATCATCGTTCAATTGATCACATCCCAATCTTATGTAAACACAATTCTTAAGTAGTTATCTTTCTCCTCATTATTGATTTTCTTCTTTTTTGGTCTCATAGTTTGTTTTATTATTTCCTTCTTTATTTTACATATTTATTGAGTGCATATACATGTATAATACTCTGCCAGGCCAGGTGGGGTATACAAAGGTACATAAGACATAGGCACCTTCAGTGAGATGTACCCACAAAATATAAAATAGAATCCAAAAGACAAAAAAGTTCAGGAATGGTACTGAGTAACTTCTTAACCTAAAATCTCTCATGTTCTAGGTCCAAGTTGGTGGAGGGGCCATGTTGTATTCCAGTCTAGTGGCTTATTCAGTACTTGTCCTGTCTGAATTGGAGAGTAAGAGAGGCAAGTGGTTACTTCATTTTTCAAATTTCTTTTTTTTTCTTTTTTCTTCTTTAATTGTAACATTTTAAAATTGTTGTTCGAGTACAGTGTTCTGCCTTTTCCTCCCACCCCTTCCTAACACCCCAGCTTTCCCCACCTCTCAAATTTCTTTAATGCTTATAAACTTCAGAAATTTTGCTATGTCAGATAATCTTCATTCTGAAGATCATAAATCCAAGGAGCCTTTTTAAAGCTATGTCTGGACACATAGTGAAAAGTTAGATCTGGCTTCTGGCCTGCACAGCATGGAGTCATTGGAACAAAGCTATTGTGGAGAATCAAATAATTCATATAGAAAGAAAGCTCACTCAAAGGAGCAGGGAAAAGAGGTTTAACAAAAAAGCAGGAATTAAGCAATGTGACAGCAATCAGAAGACTGACAAGATGGAGGAAGCATGCTGAGAGGCAGGACAAGGAAGAGTTCCAGAAAATATTATCTGTATGTGTTAGAATACAAAGGCAGCAACCCTTTGTGAAGTGTCTGTAACCTCATCTGTGGGTAGGAAAGGAGTTACTCAAACACCAAGCCTGAACAAATTCAGTCTACATTATTATTATCTCCTGCAATTTGGCCAGATGACTTTTAAAATGTTTTATTTTGGCTCATTTAAATAACAAGAAGTGATATACAGACTCCATACAAACTTCTTTTAGAATGAGGCTGGATTAAAAAAAAATATGTATATATACACATATATACATACACACACACACACACACACATACACTTTTGAGAGAGAAGGGAAAGGAGGGAGGAAAAGAGGGAGAGAAGCATGATGTGGGAGAGAAACACCCATCGGTTGTGTTTCTTGCATGCCCCATCCGGGGATGACACCCAACCTACTGAGCCACGCTGGTCAGGGCTAGACTGGATATGTTTTACTAACCTCCCTTCCAACTTCAGGGAAAGATGATAATGGATGATGAAAATTCTCATACTGAATATCGAAGGGAATATCCTCCAACAATGTGCCTCAGCCATGTGCTATTTATCAGAGATCCTAAAACTCAGCCATCTAGAAAAGTCAAAAATAAATGGGCTAGTGAATATATGTGGACAATCACATCCCCAAGGAAAACTGTTGTTAATACCGATGTTGGATAAAATACAATTTAAGAAAAAAATTATAAAGGATGCATGCACAATAACAAAGGGGGTGGAAACAGGGGAAGGAAGTAGGGAGGGCTGGGGTGGTGGGGAAAAGGCAGAAAACTGTACTTGAACAACAATAAAAAAATAAAAAGAAAAAACACTTAGTGGGACAAAATAAGTTTATATTCATTTAAAACATCCAAAATGAAGGTTTTTAGTTATAAATTTTACACACTAAAAAGCAATACCAAAATTCATTAAGCATATGATGATGATGTTAAACATAAAAAGAGAAATGGACAGAAACAGAATTACACAAGCTCAACATACCATCATTAACCTCTAACTATAAAGTAGAATAAAAATTTGGAAATACGGGGTACAAGAATATTCACTGTATTATAGTAAGTAATTTCAAGAAATTTGAAACCTAAATGCCCATCAAGAGACTATTGGCTAAGTACATTATGCTAATACATATAATGGACCATCATAAAACCCTTTAAAAATGTGGTGTCTCTCTGTATAAAGGTACAGAAAGATGATCTTGTTATGTTATGAAATAAAAAGAAATCAGAGCAATATGTTTAGGATAACAGTATTTAAAAAAAATCCACAAAACTACATATAATGTACGTATGTACACATTCTCTCTGTAAATACATAGAGAAATGACTGTCAGAAGTGTTTACTTCAGGAAGAGGATAAAAGAAACTGTCCCTTTTTACTCTCTCCATATCTAAATAGTTTGCATTTTACATGTGTGTGCTTGTGCTTTATTTTTGTAGATTTAGAAGATAATTTTAAAAATTATAGAAAACTTGATAAGAGCAATAATCATACACAAAACAAAAACAACTATCCAAGAATTTCTCCCAGGAAATTTTCTGGGCCTTGGCCACTTTACAGGCCATCTCCCATTGAGATCATCAAAAATAATTAAATCATCAGGAGTAGGCTTTAGTTTTGTTTTGCTTTTTGGAGGAGGGTTTCTTGCATATGTTTTGTGGCTGCCCAACATTTGAACCTCTTTTTAGGTTTGAGAAATTCCCCACAGAGTATTGGGAGCAGCCAGGTCTTACTTGCCTTCTATTACAGAAACTAAAAATGCCACGTACTCACTATCTTTGCCTCCAAACCCTAAGTTATAGATGCAAGCTAAATCAGGGACTAGGAACTAAAGCAAAGAAGCAGGAAAAGGGATGACTTCTGACAGTAGCTGTGGGCTGCAATATCCAGTATTTAATAATAGAAATCCCAGTGGCATGTTCACCAGACCGTTCCAATGGCATGATGTCAACTGAAGTGATGACTCCCACGGTCCCTGTCTTCATACGAATCCTAGGCTGTCAACCTTCCTGTGAACTCTGTGAAATATCCAGCATTCTTCCAACAAACTCCATGTTTGTTTATATTAACCAGTGTCTTTTCTGCTGTTTGAAATTAAGACCCCTAACTGCATACCTACTCAATATATTATAGTCAGCACAATTCTGGTCCAAAAATGTAAACAAGATATACAAAATTCAAAATATACATGAAAAATAACTACATAAAGTATTAGTAGATCATATTTGGTATTACATGGAAATAACAATCTATCATAACCATAGAGGACTTGTTTAAAGACAAGCTAATTATATGTAACATCAGTAGATTAAAATAAATTTATATCTCTATATGTATCTTATGTAAAATTTAATAACCATTTCTTCAATTCAAGAATAATTAATAGTGACTTCCGGCCAAGATGGAGGTGTAGGTAGACACACTATGCCTCCTCACACAACCAAAATAAAGACGACAAAAATTTAGAAACAAAAAAACAACCAGAACTGACAGAAGATTGAACTGTACGGAAGTCCAACAACCAAGGAGATAAAATAGACACATTCATCCAGACCAGTAAGAGGGTAGGAGTTGGGCTGCCAGAGAGGGGTCACAGCAGGAAAAAGCAGTTGTTAGCAGACCCCGGGTGTGCAGGCAGCAGCTGAAAGACCCTGGGTGCGGGGTGGCAGTGGGCAGACCCAGTGAGGCGTGCAAGGCAGCTGGCTGACTAGGTGGTCCCAGATTCACTCACAGATAAACCAGGCAAAACTGGGCGCAAACAATGATTGAAAACACCTGTGGAGGTTGAGTCAGTGGGAGAAACTCCCAGCCACACAGGAGAGTTCAATGGAGAGACCCACAGGGTTCTAGAACATACACAAGCCAACCCACTCTGGAATCAGCACCAGAAGGGCCCAATTTGCTTGTGGGAAGTGGGGGAAGTGACTGAAATCTGAGAGCGGAGCAATCACCATTGTTCCCTCTCAGACCCCTTCCCCACACACAGTGCCACAACCCAGCAACATGGGTTACCCCGCGGGGGTGAATACCTAAGACTCCACCCCTCACTATGTAACAGGTGAATCAAGACAAAAAAAAATGGCCCTAATGAAAGAACAGATCAAAGCTCCAGAAAAAATACAACTAAGCAACAAAGAGGTAGCCAACCTATCTGATGCACAGTTCAAAACATTGGTAATCAGTATGCTCACATAATTGGTTGAATTTGGTCGCAAGTTAGATGAAAAAATTAAGGCTATGCTAAGTGAAATAAAGGAAAATGTACAGGGAATCAACAATGATGGGGAGGAAACTGGGACTGAAATCAACAGTGTGGACCAGAAGGAAGAAAGAAACATTCAATCAGAAAAAAATGAAGAAACAAGAATTCAGAAAAATGAAGAGAGGCTTAGGAACCTCCAGGACATCTTTAAATGCCCCAACATCCAAATTATAGGGGTACCAGAAGGGGAAGAGGAAGAGCAACAAGTGGAAAACTTATTTGAACAAATAATAAAGGAGAACTTCCCCATTCTGGCAAAGGAATTAGACTTCCAAGAAGTCCAGGAAGCCCAGAGAGTCCCAAAGAAGTTGGACCCAAGGAGAAACACACCAAGGCACATCATAATTACATTACCAAAGATTAAAATTAAGCAGAGAATCCTAGAATCAGCAAGAGAAAATGAGACAGTTACCTACAAGGGAGTTCCCATCAGACTGTCAGCTGATTTCTCAAAAGAGACCTTACAGGCAAGAAAGGGCTGGAAAGAAGTATTCCAAGTCATGAAAGGCAAGGACCTACATCCAAGATTGCTCTATCCAGCAAAGCTATCATTT
>PVKU01002934.1:154277-201845 GCA_004027475.1 Anoura caudifer | reverse complement strand
CCTACCCTTCGCGACAGCATGGATGGAACTGGAGAGCATTATGCTAAGCGAAATAAGCCAGGAGGTGAGAGACAAATACCATATGATCTCACCTTTAACAGGAACCTAATCAAAAAAACAAACAAACAAGCATAATATAACCAAAGACACTGAAATTGAGAACAAGAGAGGAAAGGGATAGGAATATCCAGGGAAAAGGGGAAGGGATTAGAGCAACAAGTATGAAAGACATATGGACAAAAGCTAGGGGGGGGTGGAAATGGAAGGGAGCTGGGGAGGGCTGGGGCGGAGGGATGGGATGGGAGTAGAAAACAGAAGACTGTATAAGAACAACAATTAAAATAAAATTTAATAAAAAAAATAAACCATTATGGCCAGAGTAGATGCTTGATATAATTTTCAATCTTCTTAAATTTATTGAGAATTATTTTGTATCATAACATGTCATCTATCCTAAAAAAATGTTCCATGTGCATATGAAAAGAATGTGTATTCTGCTGCTTTGGATGAAATGCTCTGAATATATCAATTATATACATTTGATTTAGTGGGTCATTTAAGGCCACCATATCCTTGTTGATATTTGTCTGGAAGATCTACCCATTGATGTCAATGGGGTGTTTAATCCCCTTCTATGACTGTATTATAGTCAATTTCTCTTTATGTCAATCAAATTTGCTTTTCATATTTAGGTGCTCCTATGTTGTATGTATAAATGTTTATGAAGCTTATATCCTCTTGTTGGATTGCTCTCCTCATCATTATGTAGTGTTCTGTTTGTCTCTTGCCTTTATTTTAGAGTCTATTTTGTTGGACATAACTGTTGCTACTCCAACTTGTTTCCCCTTTCCATTTGCATGAAATATCTTTTTCCAGGTCTTTACTTTTATCTTGTGTGCATTTTTCATTCTGAGTTAGGTTTCTCATAGAGAGCATATACATGGGTCTTGTTTTCTTATCTATTCAGCTACCTTACATATTTATATTAGAGCTTTTAAACCATTTACATTTAAAGTGATTATTAATAGGTACATATTTATTGCCACATTATTCTTTATCTATGTTCTTCTCTTTTTCCTACCCCACTCTTCCCCCTTCCCCTTTGTTCTCCTCCTCCTTCTCCTTTTTCTTCAAGTATGCCCTTTAACATTTCTGGTAATACTGGTTTGGTGGTAACAAACTCCTTCAGCTTTTTCTTGTCTGGAAAGCTCTCTATTTCTCCTTCAATTTTAAATGTTAGACTTTTTGGGTAAAGTAGTCTTGGTTGTAGGTCCTTGCTTTTAATCACTTTGAATATTTCATGCCAATCTTTGTGGCCTGAAATATTTCTGTTAAGAAAACAGCTGACAGTTTTATGGGAGCTCCCTTGTAGTTAACTATCTTTCTCTTGTGGCTTTTAAGATTCTCTCTTTGTCTTTAATCTTTGCCATTTTAATTATGATGTGTCTTGGGGTGGGCCTTTTTCAGTCCACCTTGTTTAGGACTTTCTATGCATCCTGGATTTGTGTGACTTTTTCCTTTGCCGAGATAGGGAAGTTTTTGGTCATTATTTCTTCAAATGGTTTCTGGTTGCTTTCTTCTCCTTCTGGTACCGCTATGATGCAGATGTTGCTATGCTTCATGTTGTCCCAAATGTTCCCTTAACTATCCTCCTTTTTAAAATTATTTTTTATTTTTTGCTACTCTGATTGAGTGTTTTTCCTCTACCTTGTCTTTCAAATCACCGATTCAATCCTCTGCTTCATCCAACCTACAGTTTATTCCTTCCAGAGTATTCTTCATTTCAGATATTGTATTCTTCATTTCTGAACAGTCTTCTTTTATCATTTCCATGTCCTTTTTTATGCTGTTGAGCATTTTTATAACCATTCCTTTGAACTCTGTATATGATAAATTGCTTGCTTTCATTTTATTTAGTTCTTCTTCTGGAGATTTCTCCTTTTCTTTCATTTGGGTCCTGTTTCTTTCTCTTACTATCCTGGCTGCTTCTTTGGGTTTGTTCCTATGTATGAGCTATCTCTGCTATGACTCTCCATCTTTGTGGGGTGGCTTCATGCAGTAAGTGTCAGTAAGTGTCCTGTGGGTCCCAGTGGTGGAGTGTCCTTGATCTCCTGGGCTAGGTGCTCCAGGAATATTCTTTGTGTGGATTATGTGGTCCCTCCTGTTATAACTGAATCTTGATTGCTATTGGCCTGTTCATGCATGGGTTCAACCCTCAGACTGGCTAACTTTGAGGTAAACCCTGACTATGGTGCTACTTAAGTGCTAATCACAAGAAGCAGAATTTGCCTCAGCAGTGTTTGGTGCCTGCTGAGATCTCCCTTTGAATATGCTGCTTGTGAAGCTTATTGGATCCTTCTCTAACGTTTTCTGAAGCTGGTCACCAGGTATGTTGGTTCTGGACCTCTGGTACAGACCAATGTTGGACACTGCATGTGACTGGCCCTCAGCAACCTGTTTGGAGCTACAAATGATTCACAGTTTGTCTCTGTCTCCACTGAATCTGGTGTGCTTGGGAAGGACCAAGCTATGCACTAAGGCCAGCTTTACCAACACTGGGCCCAGGGGCAGGTTAGCAAGTATCCAAAAGCACCTCTAGATATACTGCCTCAGCTGGCCGGCTGCCTGTTAGACTCAGTCACTGATAGACCCTCTGGAGGTACTCAGTTGCCTGAGGTAGGCTCTCAGTGAGGCAGCAGGTAGAAGTAACTGGTATTCACCAGACTGATATAGTTTCAAACTTGGTGCTGGTGCTGGGTCTGAGGCCACTCAGCAAATGTCCTAGGGTATACCAAATCAAGCTGCTACCCACTGGATGCTTGCACACCTTTATGGTGGGGTGAGTATAGCAGGGTTTACCAGGTCTAAACAGACCAAGATTTGGTTGTGTGAAGGGAGTGCTCTCACCAGTCAGGCATGTGAGAGGAAAATGGTCCCAGTTCTAGAGCCACACAACTCAGTCTGTACCAAATTCTGCAGGAGCCCAATCTCTGTAGAGCAGGGCTGTTTGGAGTCAAAAGGATGGGGTTAGTGGATTTCCTGTGAGGGAGAGGTGCCAGTCAGACTTGGAAGATGGTGTGGGGAGTGGTCCTAATCCCAGAGCCACACAACTCTGTCTGTCTGGGAATCTGCCCAGACCTTGTCAGGGTAGAGCCAGCAGAAGTCAGGAGGGTATGGTTGCTGGGAGCCAGGGTAGTGGGGCTAATGAATTTTCTTTGAGGGGGAGGCAGCAGTAGGGTTCAAGGGAAAGTGGGGCAAATGGCCCTGCCCCAAAGCCACACAACTCAGTCAAAGACACCCCTGAGTCTGCCTAGATGTCTTTATTCTAGCTCAGGCAGTTGACTCCTCAGTAGGGCACAAACTCTTCAGGGTTGGGTGGGAGGGCATCTGGTGGGTGGGGTTATTGCTTTCCCTCAGGTTGATGCCTATAGAAGGGAGTGCTTCACCCAAGAGTGATGGTGTTTGCAGTGTGGGAGAGTAACTCAGCGCAAGGATAGTGGTGCTATCCCTTCAGCTCTCTCCCCAGAGCCACAAACCCCAGTCTCTTCATGTAACACTAGTCTGCTCTACCCTCCTGTCAGGGGCCGGGGTGAGTGGCTGCAAATGAGATTTTTGCATTGGCCCTTTAAGAGGGTGCCTGTGACTCTAGCAGACTCTTTTCTCTCTCTTCCTGGCAGACAGAGTCCCCGCTGGTTTTCATTGCCATATGCTATGTGTGTGTCTCTACCTGATTGTGGTGCTCTGGGCTGAGGATCCCAGAGTGAGGTGAAACCCTATGCTTGTTAGCGAGAACCTTTGCTGCTGAGATATCTCTCTGGAATCTTAGCCACTTCCTGTTGGAGAGGTGCAGCTCTTTTCAAGTCTCTGTCCTTCCTACCAGTCTCAATATGGCTTCTTCTGTAAATCCTTGGTTATAAGACTTTTCTTTAGCTAGTCTTCAGTTGGTTATTCAGGTTGCCTGTTCTATATTTTAGTTGTAATTCCAGTTTGGTTTTGGGAGGAGAGGAGTGTAATATCCACCTATTCTGCTGCCATCTTGAATCCCAACACAACTTCAATTATATTTAAATGATCATAGGTAAAGTTGAGTTATTTGATACTTTTGTGATCATATTTGCATAAGTTTCCTGTACATGTTTAGCTGTTGTTTCATTTTATGATTCGTTAAATTTTGTTTTATTTAAATAGCAGTTTCAAAATTATTTTCATTGTGTTGAGATTGTTTTCCAAAACTCATAAATCTAAGCTTAGTGTTATAGCATGTAATCCTTGGTAATACATTTTAATGATATTGTGTTCTGATAAAATAGGGAAAATGCAATATCTAAATTGCCACATTCTTTTTTTTTTTAAGAAAATTTTCCTTGCTGACTTTTCAAATGTGAAATCTTCAGAACAGTAATCATATATCCAAAAGACCTATAAAGACTAGACAGGTCACACATATAAAGGAAAGAGGCCAGGTATGAATGATAGGGATGAGGCTAACTGGGAAGTAGGTGTGCGGTTTAAAGGGGCAGTTACTTCCCAGCTTTAGTTCACTGATATGGGAATGTAGGCCTGTTGTTATCAGATCTTTCTTTTACCCTCAAAGGAACTGAAGACATAGAAATTTATGTGAAATCTCTCAATTTTTAAAAATGTAGGCTTGCCATGGTGTGTGGCTCAGTGGTTTGAGCACTGGCTTGCAGACAGCTTGCTGGTTCGATTCCCAGTCAGGTTGCATTCCTAGGTTGTGGGCCAGGAGGCTACTGATCAATGTTTCTCTCATCACTGTTTCTCTCCCTCTTTTCCTGCCTCCTTTCCCCATCTCTAAAAATAAAAAATAAGTAAAATAAAAAATAAAAATGTAAGCTTAAATAAAATACCATGTGACTGCTCTTGTAGAAATAATTTTTATCATGATTCCTTCACTTTGTTCCATATAGCTCTGAAATATTTTTCCTTTCTTTTATATGATAAGCTTTTAAAGATAAAGAGTACATTATCTATAATTTCATTTTAAATCTCTTTACAGAGAATTTCTGTAACATTTAACACTAACATTTATAAAGAAATGTTAAATTTGAAATCCAGTGACAGCAACCCACCTGGTTAGCTAATCTCCTGTGAGTGGAAAGAGCAATTTGCTACAATTTCCTATGTTTCAGTAATCTCCAGAAGCATCTTCCTCATAGCTAACAATGCTGTATGCTTCACTACAGCATTGTATAATAGAAATATAATGTAAGCCACACATGTAATTAAAATTTTTCTAGAAGCCACAATAAAAAAGACAGAAGAAATTAATTCTAATAAAATATTTAATTTAATTCAATATATCTAAAATATTACCATTTCAACATGTGATTGATATTAAAATTACTAATAAAATATTTTGCATTCTTTTCTTTCACATTAAGTCTGTGAAATCCAGTATGTGTTTTGTGCTTATAACTCATTTTGGTTTGGACAAATCAAAATCATACTTCAACTGCTTAATAAACACATGTGGCTAGTGGCTACCATATTGGAAAACTCAGGTTTGACACACCCTGTTGTGCTTAGGTGCCCAAGGTCCCACAGCTAGGAATTTGGTCTGTCCAATAGTTTTGCTCAGTATTTTTGCCTCATTGCCCTTCATACTACATTGACTTCTCCCTAAGTGCAGAATTCTGACACTTAGCATGAGCTTGGCAATTGCAAGGTTTGAGAAGATTCATGCAGAGAAGTAATGGAAATAGAAAAATAAAAGATGTGACTAACAGTGGTCACATTTAGAATTTCCAGGTGAAAACTTCCCATAGACGCAGAAAATGTTTGCCTCTTTCTCTCAGTGAGAGATGTATAAGGCTAGTCATGTGCAAATAACTATGGAAAAAACAGGCCCAGCTGAGAACTGACATTATAACACAAGTGGTTTGAATGTGAGGCAAGCAGAGCTTCTGCAATGGGGCAGATAAAAAAAAAAGGGAAGAAGCATTTTCACCTCTGGTTGGGAAAACCTATTTAACTGGGCTTTGAGGGATGACTAGGTTATTTACAAAATCCACTAGGTGTGGAAAACTCAAGTATTGCTCTGGGGATGCAGTGATAGTGTGCCTCAATGCAGTGGTCAGGAGATGACAAGTGGAATTTGGGGGACAGCCTGTGGTTTCTAGGCAGAGACTCCTTGGTGGGATCTGGAGGTAAGCCTGAGGCTTGGTGTCTTCTGAGTCCCTCTGCTCCTGGTGATAGTGGTGACTCCTGACTCCACACTTACATCCCTGAGGAAAATACTAATGAGCCATCTTGTGTTTTACTAGTCCAAATTTTACCTTAGAATATGTAAAATTTCTCTTTTTTCCTAAAAAAAAATATATATATATATATATATATATATATATATATATATATATATATTACATCTCAACACTATTTTGTGAGCATTTGCTCAGAACTTTGCACTAGTTTCCATCAATTGTACTTTTCACTAGCTTGGTTCTGCATCTCATTAGTGTCGATGATTTTGCTGCAGGTTGAAAAACATAGCTATTTGGTTGAAAATTCTGTATTTTGGGTTTTGAATCTTCTAAGCCACAATGGGATGGCTATATCCAGGTAGCTCCAGATATAGAATGTGCTTAGGGAACTGGAATGTTGATTTGGGGGTTGGGTCAGGCTGAGGAACACCCTTAGGAACTTTGGTTCATGGATGAGTTGCTAGAGTTGGCTACATGACATTGTAGGGGCATCATCATGACCCTGAAGAGAGTTCAAGTTGCTTGAGGGCTTTTACTCATGTAATTTCTCTTGCTTGGAACTTACTCCCTTTCATCCAATGTTAATTTAAAAAATTAGTAATTTCTCTAATTCATCTTAAATCAGCTCATTCATTCACTCATATATTTATGAAATATATCCTTTCAGTGTGAAATGTTTATTTGGCTCCAAGTGCCCAGCACTGATCTCAGTGCTGGAGATTCAAAACCAGTGAGGTCTTTGTCTTCATCCTCCATAAGCTCACTACTTGGCAAATTCTCACAGCAGTCCACCTGGATTGGGCCACCATAGTCTACTCAGTCATGCTTCAATATTCATGCAATTGGTGTTATGTTTAATTTGTTGTTTTTATTTCTAGGATAGTGGCCTTCCTCCCCTGAGTAACTAGACATTTTTTATTATCAGAAATTATGCTTACTTTTTTGTTTCTTCATAACTACTTGTAGAGCCTGATACTTTGCAGAGTTGGGCTCAGTATATATTTCTAACCTTCCTTCTAGGGTGCATGAATGGTGTCAGGTGATAGTTATTTTTACACATGATTATTAATATTGTTAATAGGAGTTGGAGTGGTTTTGGAGACAGATTCAACAGACATAAAAAGGGTCACCCCAACACAGCCTCTGGAAGTTGTTTGTAGACTAAACACAGCCTCTGTTGTTCTTTTATACACCAGATACCTTAGGACTCTGTTCTGAATATACCACAGTATGTTTGGCATTGGTTTCTGGTGACAGGGATTAAATGAAGGCCCTGTCTATCTGGGCATTTTTCTCTGTGTTGTGACTGTTCAAGAAGTACAGCATCAGAGAATGCCCCTAATAATGTGCATAAGTAGTGACTTTCTTTCAAGCCATCAGTGAAAAATGCTATTACTCAAGTGAATTTCAGTTACTCCCTTACTCTAGAAGGAACCGAATGTGGGAACAAATTTTTATGTCATACACTGTTTACTTTGCCATGTTGATAATTTCCTTCTGTCTTTGAGGCTGTTAAATAACCAGGAGGCTCATTGTTTCTTAGGAGAAAGGTATTTGTAGAGGAATTGATCAAATTATTATCATTGATAATCTCATTACTGAGGCATCACCAATGCATTTGTGCATTTGAGGCTACCAAATAGATTAAAATTTTATTCTGAAAATGATGGAGGCATACAGGAACAAAGAAGCTTATGAGCAGGGGATTGGAGGCTGGTTGTTACACATAGCCAGGGCACACTTGTGTTTGGGAGAATTGCTGCCTTATTCCTAAAGGAATGCACCGCTCTGGAAGGGGTCTGCTAAAGGTAGTCATCACTGTGTGTTTGGGCTACCATTGTTAATGAGGGTTTTTTTTTTTTTTTTTTTTTTTTTCTGACAAGGACACTGACATGTTCCTTGAAAAATAAAAGGACAAGGAAAGCTCATTATAGCAACAGACATAGGCTACTAACAAATAAGATGAGATTTTGCCCTTTGCTTTCCTGGGAATCAGGAGGAAGAGGGGGAACTGTGATGGGAGGGAGAGAAAAACTCTCCTCCCTATATTCATGTTCATAGCATTCCATTGCAGGATGATGGATGCAGTGTACCTATATTTCATTCTCACACATGCTTTTCCTGTCTTGGACTGGCTGTTCAAGTGGCTAGAACATTCAACCAAAGAGGCCAAGCCTGAATCTCTTCCCATAGGGAATAGTGAACTTCATGGTCACATCCTGCCCCAGGAGTCTCTGCCCAAGTGGAGCAAGTATGTTCCAAATATTGCGTGGATATATACTTGAAAGATGATTTGCAATTTATCTAAAATTCAAATTAGACTGGGATCCCACATTTTCATTTGCTAAATCTGTTAACCCTACGTAGGGGAGAATATGAGAGGTAGAGGCTTCAAAATACTATCCTTCTATCTTATAAGAGCTAGCCATGGATCACCTGTCCTTGACCTCAGTGTTCACCACAGATTAACTTGGGAGAAGATACGTAGGTAGATCCTGTTTTTTCCAGAGAGCTTCTGGGTGAATGCTCCCATCTTTTCTGGGTTTACTCTAACCACCTCAAATCACCACACCCACCTGAAAATGGGTATAAGATTGGCATAAGAATATACCCTGTTGGCTTGAAGGTGTGTGGAGGCAGCAATGGCAGCCTAGATAGCTGGGGAGTGTGGACCTCAACATTGTGGAGACTGATCTAGGTGACATGTCTACTCAGTCCTCGGGTTGGGGGCAGAGTGGGGGCGCTTGACTGGGGATGCAGTCCCAGTGCACCTTGGGTACACCAAAAAAGAGAGACTTGTCCTTCTCTCTCCCCTTTTCCTCTCTTCTCTCACTCTCTAATTCTTTCTTATATCCCTGCCTATTCCTTTCCCGAATATCCGAATAGTTTCCCAATAATTTAAGACTGTTTCTCACATCAGCAGTGTTTATTCTGGAAGTTTACGGAGTCCATCAGGGGAAAGACTCCTTTAAACCAGGTCTTCCAAATGCTCCAGAGGTGGGTGGGGATGAAGTAGGGCAGGGACCTACTTTCTCTGTTTTAATCCCAGCAACCTTACACACAGAGCCAGGCTTTAGTAAATTAAAAGCTAAACAACAACAAAAGAGCACAAAAGCCTAACATTTACATAACACTTCAAAGCTTATGAGCACTCCCTATATAATATTTTACTTAATTCTAACAATTTAGAAATTGTTACAACACTAGAGGGGCTAAAGGACTTGCAAAGGCCATAGAGTAACAGAACTGATTTTTAATATTCAGGCCAATACCCTTGGTCTGCAGGGAGGAAGGTATAGGGCACAAGGGTGTGTGAAAAGTTGGAGAGTTGCAAGTGGGGCCTAAAGACCACCCCCATTTCTCAGTTTCATGATGAATAAGCATTGAGCTCTTGAGCACCTGACCAGCTACAGGAGAGTATAGGACAATGGAGCACAGAGTCTCCTGGAGAGAGAAGCTGCCCAATGTAAGCCTCCCTGTCTGGGTCTGGACAGCCTCCTGTTTGGCTTCTTTCTCCTACCTGGAGCCCGCAGTGCTGAGTGCTTCAGGTACAGAGCCCTAACTGAATTTCCAGGGAGCAGAACATGACTGTTCCCTCCTTCGGCATGAGTTGTTGAGAGAACTTTGTCTAGAAGTGTAAACTGCAAGGGGGAGAACCTGGGCAATAGCAACTGAAGAGGGAATCACACCCTGGGGAGAAAGACAGTTTTTAAATGGAGTTCCCTGCCTTACTCTGGAGAGTGGAGCTCAGTGAAATGGGCCACTAGAAGTGGCTTCTGGGCAAAGGACGGGGGTTGCCTCCCTCCTGGGACCGACCTCAAAACTCTGTCTCATCCACAAAGACTACTTTGATACGGTTTCCTTCAAGGAAGTAGCACATTGGAAATGAAATATTAGGCTTGAAAAAGTACATTTGAATTAATATTTGGCAGGAGATAACCAGATCAAAGGGCAGCTGACAGAGTGGGGGCTCAGTGACAAGGTGTGGAGGTGACACAGGTTCCTGGGTGTCCTGACCCTCTCAGGGCCATCATGTGCTCCCAGGTGACTTCCTCTTTCTCCACAAACTGGCCATGGGGAAATCCCCACTGGGCACTATAAAAAGCCCCTGAACTCTGGGCAGAAGCCAGCTGTTCCAGCCAAAGCACAAGATGAGGTCCTGCCTCCCCTTCCTTCAAGCCCTTCTTTTCTTCCTCAGCCCACCTGCAGGGGCTGCAGAGGATTTGGAGCCTTGGGGGACCTTGGCCTCTTACCCAAGCTCTAGCTCCTTACCTCTCACTGAGTTCACCTCTAACTTCATCTCTGGCTCTGGCTCCAGATCCAGGGGGACCACCAGCCACAGCTCTGGATTTGGCTCTAGCTCTGGCTCCAGATCCAGGGGGACCACCGGCCACAGCTCTGGATTTGGTTCTAGCTCTGGCTCCAGATCCTGGGGGACCACCAGCCACAGCTCCGGATTTGGTTCTAGCTCTGGGACCCAGGTGAGTAGGCCTCAGAGTCTGAGAGCTGCAGTCATTCCCTTCCTCTTGCTTTTTGGGGACCCGAATATAATTTCATGGATGGCTAGACCTGAACACTCCAAAAGATTTACGACTCCCTTTGTTAACTGTAGGTGCCAAGGAAATGAATTAAAACCTGGGTGAAATAATTAAATTGTTAGCAAGAGAGATGACATCTCAGTTCAGGAAACAATCTAAGCTTTACAGAGGCTCTCTAACCTGGCTGCACTTTAGAATGGAGAGAGGGGTGGAAAGGGCACTCTAAAAGTAGAGATGCCCAGGTTTTGTCCTGGATGAGAGCTGTTAGGGAAGCAGCCCTGGCACTAGTAGCTCCAAAAAAATTTGTCCAATTGATTTACTGCCCAGCAGAGACCCTGCAGATGATGAAGGATAGCCTGGAGGGAGTGAGAGCCACAGTGGTCTGGTTGGAGCCCTGGCAGTCTCCTTGAGCCTGATTTGTAAAGGAGATGGGTGACAGAAGTAGGGAGAGGGGACATTGGTCTCTAGGAAAGTTCTATTACACATACATATTTCCCTGAAGGAGTAATTGTTCTTTTTCAATCTTACTTATAGGGAATTTTTAAAGCCATTTCCAGCTCAAAACAACAACACAAGTAGCAACAAACAAACACATCAACAAAGCCAATCATGTACTAGAGGCTACATCACTAGAATGTGTAGTGAGCCCAGTTTTTGGCAATGAGTCCTATGGACCTACCTTAAGGAAACAGAAAAAGGTGTGGAGAGATGAGAAGTTAGGGAGCAAGAAGAAGTTCCTCATTCTCTGCCCACATGAGCTCTGGGCCTTTCATTAGGAGCTTCGTTCTGCAAAACCTAGGCTTTCCATGCTAAGGGGTGACTTGGGGTGGAGGAGTCTTAAATCCTCCAGAAACCATATCCCTGCATTTCTATGATCTTTACTCACAAGTCAGGTCTTACACGATCATGTCTGAACGGAGGGGCCAACAGGAAGAGTGGAGGAAAAGGCTTTTGTTTGTTGCTTTTACCATCAAGAATATATAAGCAATAAAAATGTGTTGATTAAAAGTAGTTTGGTAAGACCCAGATAAAAATGTTAGCAGTGGTGTTCATTGGGTGCCTAATAAGTGCCAGGACTTTGTCAAGTGCATAGTATATATCATCTTACTTAACTCTAAGACATAGATAAAATTAATGATTCCATTGTAGAGATGTGAAAATCGAGGCTTAGAGAGGTGAAGTCATTAACTTAAGGTCACTAAGCTAGCAAGTTCCATAACTCAAACTGTCTACCCATGTTCTTCCCCATCTCTGTGCAGCTTACTGTATTTTCAAGACAGATAAGTTGAAAACTGCTTATTTTTAAGAGGAGACTGCTTTGGGAATCATGAATATGTCCAAAGTTTCTCTGTAGCCAGAACTGAGATGCATCATTTTATTTCATTTAAATACATGATTTTCACAGAGACAATTAGACTTGTTAACATTTTTTAAGAGATAACAATAATAATTTATTTTGAAACTTCACCACCAATCAGAAATCAGTATTTAAGTAGTTGGTCAGTTAAAATAAATAGAAAATAAAATGTAGGTCAAGAAACAGAAATCTAAAGTGCCTGTTATTTGATAAGGTGATAAATATTTAAAAGTAGATAAGAAGTGGTAGTTAAATTGCACTTAGAGGTTTCAATCTCTTTCCTGGTTTACTCGTCTTCCTCTGGTGAGTCAGTATTACAGCTCCAGCTTCTCTTCTACAGCAGACTATAAGGTGTCACTTCCACTAGAAACCCGGTTTTCTAGGGCTGGCTGTCAGCTTGATGAGCTCTTTGGAAAGTGGTGGAAAACCCCTTTATAACTGTTGTTGAGGAAGTTCCAAATGTATCATTTTTTGTACTTTGAAAATGTTGAGGACCATTATTTTATGCCTTGAATCTTCACAGGCACTTAGACTTGGCTGTTAATTAGAGCCAATTGCCACCTCAAATCACAAATGTGAGTCACACTTTCTGCTGTGGTGCTCAGAGACTCTACATGCTTCAGATGCTGCGCCCCCATCATGAAGGGGCCGCTCTCAGGGTCCTCATTTCACAGATGAGAAAATGCTCCATGCTTTGCTCCACACAGTAATTGGCAGAGTCAGAAACCGAATGAGTCATGTGTTTTTGTCTTCAGGCTAAGGGGCTTGTTAAAAAAAAAAAAAAATAGACATCTCTCATCATGAAAATGGGCCTGATTCACAGGGCGGGAATCAGTTCTTGTTGTCTCCCTACCACCAGAGCCTGGCACGTTGTAGACACCAGTAAACGTGAATCGAACATATGCCGAGTGAGTGAGCACCTACCAGAGTATGGTGTCTTGTGGGGCACACAGGGTCCTATTTGCCCTCCACAAGGGGAGTCACAGACCCTCCCAATGACCAAAGGGACAAGACTTTGCCTTTGTCTTCCAGGCCCTGTGTTATGCACACATGGAGTTTAAGCATTCACCACAGAGAGAGACCCATCACCATTAGCTTCATTGTCTTTGAATGCAAGGAGCAGAAATATCTCTAATGGGAGACACTGATCAAACTTATGGCCCATTTTGATGTCAGCTGAGCACGCTGGACTGATGATAAGCAGGATGGCAGCTGGGGAGTCCACAGCCCCGGGACAGAGATGTTCAACAGAAGCAGGGCAATGACTGTCAGCAGGGCTCATAATGATTTGCCTGCCTTTCAGGTGAACTTCAGGACTAAAAGTTGTTAGCTAGTAGTTTCTAGTTGATTGTCTGAGACTGCTTGATGATCTCCAGTGTTCTCTGAGTTGACAGAGCTTTTCAGAGAACTTGAAGAATGGTCCAACTCTGTCTTGTGCAGCTAATTAACATTCCCTTGTCAAAATGCAATGCAAGATTTTTTTTGGCAGACAGTTATTATAATAAGCTATTTCTTCAAAAGTCCATGATATATTGGCCCTTCTATAAAAGCCTTGGCATACTTGAGTTGGAGCCTTTCTACCTTCAGAGGTAATGATAAAGCTGGTTCCAAGGGAAGCTGGCCTCTGTGACAGGTTCCCAGTATGGCTTGTCCAGTCCTTATTCGTGTACCCGCCTCCTAGCCCTGGTATTCAGCATAAACCTGCTTGCTCCTCCTCCTTACACTGCAGGTGTGGGTGTGATTGGCAAAGAAAATTGAAGCCATTGTCAGGAATTCACTTGGCATAGACAGTTTGGGGTACAGGATTATATATATATCTGCTCAACTTAAAGAAAGATTAGGTTAACTTAACAAACAACTTAGTTGCAAAAGCCAGAGATCACTGATGGAATAAATCTTGATTATAGAAGTATCTAGGTCCAGCTTGCTTGGGAATCATGGAGGTCAGTGGACATTAAATGCATAGGACACACAACTGCAGCCAGCTGACCTCCTCAACTTTGGGGGGTGTAGCTTGGGTCTCTTTCAGACTCCGCAAACCATTGCTCTCCTCTTGTTGGTTTCAGACACAGACACTTCCTGTCCATGTTCTACAGGTGAGCTTTGGGCTGGCTGTCACATGAGACCATTGAAAGGTACAGCCAGTCAGCTGCCAAGAGTTACTCTGTAAAGAAATAGTAGTAATAAAAAAAATGTTAATTGTGGTGGGATCCCCTTAGAGAAGTTCAAAGGGGACAAAAGAGAAACAGGATATTTCAAACCTGTCACTTTAAAATATGCAGCAGCACTGAAGTGTGAGCCTGAATATTTTAAAGAAACATTAAATATTTTAAAGTGACTTTTCTGAAACTGAATTTTTTTTTATCCTTGCCTGAGGACATGCTTACAGAGGGGAGAGGAGGGAGAAAGAGGAAGAGAAACATCGATGTGAGAGAGAAACATCGACGGGTTGCCTCCCATACACACGCTGACCAGGGACAAATACAACCTAGATGTGTGCCCTGACTGGGAATTGAACCTGTGACCTTTCAGTCTATGGGACAAAGCTGCAACCAACCGAGCCACACTGGCCAGGGTATAAACTGGGAAACTTTAAAAAAATTTTCCTAAAACCTTCAAACTCATACATTGTTCAGTTTTTAACAAATGGCTGGTTTGTTTCCATTTTGAAGGATGTTAATTATACAATTTCCCAGGTGAGGACAGGATGTGAATTTGCATTGTATATTTGCACTGTAACCCATATCCTTGATGTTTTTCTCATTCCAATGGGGATGAATTGGGTTGGGTTTGGGTAAAGTGAAGAAAAAAAATGAGTAAGTGGAAGGAAAAGGAAAGTAACATTTACTTATCACCTACCCTGTGCCAGGGACTTGGTTTACACTATGCACTTAGTCTGGAGGATAATCTTGCGAAATAGGTTATCTTCAACAGGTGGGGAAACTGGAACTTAAAAAGGGTTCATGTACAGTAAGTGGTAGTCTTGGAATTTAAAGTTAGACTCTCATCCATTCTTTATGTTCCTTTCCATACATGGGGACAGTAATAATTTCTTTTAAGCTCCTCAAGAAAGGCATTATCTTTTAGATAAAGGTGGCTGACCCAGTGGTTTAGCCAAACAGGTGAAGGTGTGGCTAAAATTCTAAGAGTATTTACTGCCTGTAAAACGTGGTTTTAGCTAGTTCCTATGATTCTATTCATTTTTGTATTGGATTCCACTTGCTTGCCTCTAAGCACTCTTTTGACAAGCCAATTTCTGTCACCCCAGTTGCCAAAAAGCTCATTTCTCCACTTGTTGCTGATGTTGAACTTATTTCTATTTACAGTTCTCCAATTTCACCGGCTCCCAGGATGACCGCGGAACCTGCTTGTGCTCCGTGGCCCTGCCAGACACCACCTTTCCAGTGGAGAGGGTGGAACGCCTGGAAAGCACAGCTCTCATTCTCTCCCAGAAGTTTGAGAAAGAGCTTTCTAAAGTAAGCAATTTTCCCTTTTAGAACAGTATCTCAATAAGAACAAAATACTTTACAAATTAATTTATTGGGATAACATTGGTTAATAATAGTATGTAATTTTCACGTGCACATTGTAATTCAACATCTGTATACTCTATTGTGTGCTTACTACCCAAAGTCTAGTTTCCTTCTGTCAGCATACATTTGACCCCCTTTACCCACCTCATCCCTTTCCCCTCTGAAACCACCATTTGGTTGTCTGTCTGAATTTGTTTTTGTTTCATTATTTCACAAAACACTTTTTATTCAGGACTTTCTAAGCAGCTGTTCTTTACTGAATCAAAGACAGCATGTTGGCATCCTGTGGAGGCTTTAGCGTTTATTCCCGTACAGTTATGGAGTTCTTTCAAGCAGGAAAAATGAGGGCACAGGGAAAAAATGGATTGAGATTATTCATGCCGCGGATAGACGCCCGTTAGCACTGTGGTGCTCATTCAGTTGGAAAGAGGCCTTGAGCTCTCCCTGCAAACCCTAACCCTATATTTGGTTTTGTTTTGTTGTTTTTCTTTCTTTCTTTTGGTTTTCTTGGTCTTCCCTCTAGCTTTGCTTTCTTTTCTCTCCTCTATCATCTTTATGTTTCGTTTTATGTTCCTTCTCTTTTACTTTTTTCCTGTTCCTATTCCTTTACTCCTTCCCTTTTGTTCTTTACTTCTTCCCTTGCCTCAGTCCTTTCCCTTGTGCATCCTCTTAATCTTTCTTTCCCTTTCTTCTTAAGTTTTTGAAACTCCTTTTGGTTTTCTCTTACTTTTGGAGGCCCCTTCTCTTTCTCTTCCTGTTTCTTCTCCTCCTCTACTCCCCCAAATCTTCTGTCAATTATCCTTCTTCTTTACTCCCCTTTTTTCTTTCTGTTGCTCTTATTTCCTCTTTCCAATTTACTTCTTTCCTCCAGCCAGTGTCTTTTTCGGGTGATTATCATCTATTGTCTCATGGGAACATGACTTAGACATGTCCAGCATTAGAGCAAAATTGAAGGCCTCCCTGGGAATTTGAATCAAAACTAATAGGTCACTCAGCCTTGGTAAATAAAGACCTTGACTCAACCCCCCTGATTAATGCTTTCTTCTCGTGGAGGAAGTTCTCCTACAGGGCTTGCCTTTCTCTGAACTGGCTGGTGCAGGGAGACTTTGCATTCCAGTATTGACCCTTTCTACCTTTTAAGGCAAGTTAAAAATCAGTTTGAAAGGCTCCCATTTTCTGCACAGGTGGAGCTCATGCTAGGCAATAATCACATTATTATTTAATAACACTCCATTAATTTACAGGGAGCTCTCTCTGGCCTTCCTATAAGATTCAAAGTAAATTTTCCTGAGATATTTAAGTTTAGCTACCACAACATCCAGCATAGTTATCTTTAAAAAAAGTTTGGTGAAGCTGAAACCCTGCTTTCAACCTGAATTGGTAGATAAATATTCTAATTTTAAATGAGTGTCCAGGAAAATGTGTTTAACTACTTTTGGAATCTAGCTTTCTTTTTAAGAAATAAATGTCCTTGAATTAATCAGCAGAAAAGGTACAGCACTAAATTATAAATTCCAATCATTAATATTCATAGCCTTATTCCAGCATAATCAAGTGCAGATAAGAAGTTATGCATAAAAACATAACAAGTGGAGGATAATCCTAGGTAAAGATCTTTTCAGTTAGAGTCATTGGTTTGAAATGGTGCAGGCCACCGATTTGCATGTCTTTTCTGCTGGCAGCAGTGTGAAGGGCAGCGTGAAACCTCATGCTGCTTCAGGGAGAGCACGTATCTTGCCAGGTTTGTGAGTGTGGGGCGTTTAATTCCAGTTCTGTGAGTGGGGCAGGTGGTATCTGCCTTGCTAAGAATTGGCAGGAAAGAAGTGCGGAGTAGGTGGGAAAACTTTTGATTCTGAAAATGTCAGTAGCTGGTCCTAAAAAAAACTGGTGATTGAGGCCTAGGAAAGGAATAGTCCTGATTGTTGAAATTTGCATAATAGATCAGTGTGACAGGTGATAATAACAATAACAGTAACATGTTATGTTTGTGCTTTTCTAAATGCTTCCATTTCTATTCTTCTTTCAAAGCAGATATGTTTGTGTTCTGCTTCTCATTTTAGGGATTGAAAAACTGAAGTTCATAAAGGTAAAGAGACATAAATGTTAAATGTCATTCCTCTCTGGGCAGGTTAGGAATTTGGGTCTTCAGAATTAATCCCAGTTCTCTTTTCTCTCAGCCATACTGGTACCATCCTCCAGTGCAGACCCAAGAGGAGAGGCCCTGGGCCACTAATGACTTCAAATCTAAAGTTATCTCTTCAGCTAAGAGCTTTTGAATTTCCAGGTGAATTATTATAGCTGTCTCTAGGTTGCCTTGGAAATCACCGTTTATCTAGAGGCCTGGGGGAATACCCATTTGGGCAGGCCAGTAGAAAGGGTTTTGACTGCTTTACATTAATTCATTATCTGCCAGTACACAGAGAAGACTTATGCCTCTGTCTGAGATGCTGAAAGCATGTTATACCTTTCTGTTGTTTATAATATGTCCTCTCGTGACTATCCTTTGGAAGGGGATGACAAAAAAGGCAGCTCAGGATTTTCTTTTCTCTGGAAGGTTATGTTCTTTGGGGCAAGTTATTTAATATCAAGCATTTGCTAATAGATTCTCATGCATGAGAAGGTTGAGGCAGCCTGTGAGGCATTTAGGCAACCCATAAACAGACAACATTGATTGAGCAATGTTTTGTGTAGTGAAATATAATAAATTAAAAGGTCAGATTGAAAAAAGCTGAAATACTGTTTCTCTATCAATTGCTGTAACTTACATGGTACCCATTATACTAGGCACTAATATGTATTGTCTTTAGTCTTCACAATAATCTTTAAGCTTGATACCATTACTCCCAATTTATAGCAGGAAACTAAGGCTTAGAGAAATTAAGTGGGCAAATGCCCACTAAGTACTGGTCAGATTACAGTTTAGGTAGGTGTAACTCCAAAGTGCTTCATGTGTCATGATGGTCAATTCAAGATTATTTATTCTTGTTGCATTTATTTTTGCTGATATATTAAAATGAGTATGCTGTAAAGTACATTTACTTATTTCAAATAATCTGGCCATAGTTACAATCACAGATTTTTGGGGAACTGAGAGAAACATGAGCCAGACTAATTCTTTAGCTTAATAGCCTGCTGTATTGTACTGTATTTATTGCAGGACCACATTTATTGTACAGAACAACACAAACATTCCACAAAAAAGAAACTAAACAAACTTTGATTCTTAGAATGCATCAGTGACATATACTTGCATAGCAAATATAAGCATGGAAGCTCTGAATGTAAGGCTGTGAATTGAAGGCAAGCAGAGATAAATCTTTAAAGCTCAACTTGTAGTAATGAGGAGCCTTGGGTAGAGATGTTGACACAGGGATGTGTCCCCTTAGGGCTATACCCATATTCTTGCTATACATTCAAGGGCAAATTGGGCTGCCTCTGCTAGGACTGCAGCCTCTACCGCAGGGGTATCAGACTCATTTTCACCAGGGGCCACATTAGCCTTGCAGTTGCCTTCAAAGGGCCAAATATAATTTTAAGACTGTATAAATGTAACTACTCCTTAACAGTTAAGCAAGAGCTCAGTGCTGCCACTGGATAGAAAAAGATGGAGGGCTGGATTCGGACCACAGGCCTTGTGTTTGCCACCTGTGTTCTCGAGAGAGCTGGGATGTTCTCAGAATTTTCCATGCCATTTTAGCATTAGAGATCTGTACAATAAGCTTATATTAGTAAAGTTTACATTGTCAAGATTTTCTAGCTCATCCCCAAATTCTCCCCTGTTTTCCATAACTCCATGGATGATTCCAGGTTTCCCAAACATCACTGAGCTTTTCTTTAAATGTCAGCTGAAAGAACCTAAGCCTTTTCCCAAACACATATTCAGAGACCTTTCCTTTCATGGCTGAACTAGTACAGGCACACCAAGTATTCTCATAGGAAACAAACTCCAAGTTATGCCTTGGTTTCCAGTGAGAGCCACATTTTATTTAGCAGTGATGACTTTTGAATCACTCTTTTTTGTAGAACAACAGCTGCGATTGATCTGCCACCAAAATGTTCCAGGAGGCAGAGGGTGTTTCATTTATTACAAGAGCTGGCAAGGCTAAATTCCAACAAGAATATTCATTTTGTAAGCTTCCATTTCTGCAATGGATTGGCACATTATTATTATTATTATTATTATTATTATTATATCATAGGCAAGGTTTTATGTCTGATTATTTTTATTTTAGAAATTGAAATATACTTACCTTATATCTGTGTTTGTATTTTTGAGGGGAACTTGTTATATTTTATACATATGTATGCATATGATGATGTCTGTCCAGAAAAAGTCCAGCCATTGTTAATATAACAAGAAGGGTTTGTGTGACATTGATGTAACATGGCAGCCAAAGAGAGTGGACTGGAATGCACACGTGTGAACAATGATGACTTCACTATCCTAGTCAGTGGGGGTGGTAGATGCTGTTGAGTGAGCACGTGTACTATGTGGTTGTCACATTCAAAATGACTGAATGGGTAGAGCAATGAATCTGCATAAAATTGTGCATTAAGCTTGAACTTTCCTCCACAGAAACTATTCAGATGATTCAAAGGCCTCAGTTATGGACAACTGGTGAAGGGCAGCTTCATCATGACAATGTGCCCACTTATGCATCATATCTCGTGCACAGATTTTTTGTGAAACATTAAATCAGCCAAGTGACTTAGCCCCCCTACACCCCAGATTTGGTGCCCTGTGACTTCTGGCTTTTCTCAAAACTAAAATCACCTTTGAAAGGGATTTCAGAGTGTCAATGAGATTCAGGAAAATATGATGGGGCAGCTGATTGCAGTTGGGAGAACTACGTGAGGTCCCAAGGTGCCTACTTTGAAGGGGACTGAGCCATTATTGTCCTTTATCCAATGTTTCTTATATCTTGTATCTTCTTCAGTAAATGTCTTTTTCATATTACATGGCTGGATACCTTCTGGATAGGCCGAGTATACATATATATAATTTTTAACCTTCCTATCTGCCAAAATGTCACCAGCTTTATTATCCTCTGATTGATGACACGTCTGATGGCAGTGAGCATCAGTTGCCCGAGGAAATACACCAGCAGTGCTAAGGACTGCATTTTCAACTTTCATTAAAGTCCTCTTTGCCTGAAGCTCTGGCCCTTCAGGATTGCAGTCTATGAGTCTACACTAATTTGTGAGGTGGGGTTGAGTGGAAGGGCTAAAATGACAAAAGTTAAGGCTGCCTTCATTAGTAGAAGGATTAGAGACCAACATCTGGCTCTGAATTCATCCAGGCATTGTGGATCAGCTACTTGACATTAGCATAGTTTAGGGGAAAGTATCACTTGTGTTCAATTTTTTTGAAAAAAATGTAAAACCAGTAACTTTTAATGAACAGGTCCTTTAAAAAGCCATGACATTTCTTTTAGAGATCAGACACAGAAAGAACCACCAACTGTGTTTATTGAAATATCCATTTGGAGATTCCAATTACACAGTAAACCATCAAGGGAATTTTTGTAAGTATTTTAACTTAATGATCAGACATTCAAATGTATGCAACAAATGTGTAATTTAAAGGTCTGATTGCAATAATCAGTTCTTAGAATAAATGTGGGTTCACTTAATGAAATGAGCACTTCACAGTTGCACATACACTCACATATTGTGTAGTAAGCTGGGTCTTTATGCCATTTTGTAAAAGGAAAAGGGGCTCAAAACTCTTTGCATATGGTGAACAAGGAAAGAATTCTGCTTAGCATTGGTCCTTCTAGAATGTATGTAGAGCAGTGGCTCTAAAGGGAGGAGCTGGTGGTGATTTTGTCCCAGGGAACACTGAGGAATCTCTGGGACATTTTTGGTTGTCATGCCTGGGGGGTGGGTGGGTGTTACTGGCATGTAGAGGCTAGGGATGCTGCTAAGCATCCTATAACACACAAGAAAACCTCCCACAAGAAAGAATGATCTTGCACCAAATGTCAGTAGTGCTGAGGTTGAGAAACTCTGATTTACAGCATGTGCATTAATGGGAGGAGGGAAGGCAAGAGACTCTGATTCAGACCAGTTTAGTTTGGAGAGGTAATATCTTTAAATATTAAATTAGAGATGAAAATTACTTGTGAATGATGATGACTCTGAAGCAAAATTATTTTAGTCTATGCAAGTGCAATATCTACTCTCTCCCTGTTGTAGTAATAAGTTCTTTTTAGTTTGTATTTGGCTAGGTTAAAAATATATTGTGAAATATATTTTTGATCTATTTCTTAAAAAAAGTGATTGACAGCAATCAAATTGCCTCAAAGGGTGTGGTAGTGGAGGAAACTGTATCATATTACTCTGAGAACTGACTTGAGCTTTTGACTTCCTTTCAGGTGAAGGAGTATGTCCAATTAATCAGTATCTATGAAAAAAAACTTTCAAACCTAACTGTCCGGGTAGAGATCATGGAAAAAGATACCATTTCTTATACTGAATTGGACTTTGAACTCATCAAGCTAGAAGTGAAGGAGATGGAGAAACTGATCATCCAGCTGAAGGACAGTTTTGCTGGAAGCTCAGCAATTGTTGACCAGCTGGAGGTAGAGGTAAGAGGTGAACTTACTTCTCAATGAATTGATGATAAGAGTCTTCAGTTATCAGTGCTAGTAAAAGAATATATGAATCTCTCTCTTCTGACTTCTAAGTCTGTACTCTTTCACGGCCACGTGAAATATTCCAGTGTTCTGCCAGAGCTGGACACCTGTCTTTGACTAGAATGTTAAGCACAATTGGAACATATTGACTGCGGAGCAGATGTCAGTTAATAATCAGGGTCCTGTCCCAGAACCAAATGGCCTTTTAATGTCTTTAATGTCTCTAGAAAGGAGATGATATGAACAACTTTATGGCTGAGTTAGGTCAAGTGCCTTCTCTGTTCTGGATTTATCCTCATGGGACTAGAAAGCCACAATTTACTTGATTTTGGACTTACTAGGTCTGTTTCTCCTTTTGAATGTTCGATCACATAATCTTTGATCCCCCTTGGAACTTCTCTCTATATACTGGCAACCCTTTTTCCCCCCATGTTTTTGAAATATATTTTTTTGATTATGCTATTACAGTTGTCCCATTTTCCACCCTTCACTCCCCTCCACACTGCACACCCCCTCCCACCCTCATTCCCCCTCTTTAGTTTATGTCCATGTGTCATACATAGAAGTTCTTTGGCTTCTACATTTCCTATACTATTCTTACTTTTCCCCTGTCTATTTTCTACCTAACATCTATGCTACTTATTCTCTGTACCCTTTCCCCTTTCTCCCCTACCCACTCCCCTGTTGATAACCCTCCATGTGATCTCCATTTCTGTGGTTCTGTTCCTGTTCTAGCTGTTTGCTTAGTTTGTTTTTGTTTTTGTTTTAGGTGTGGTTGTTAAAAATTGTGAGTTCGCTGTCATTTTACTATACATATTTTTTATCTTTTTTCCCTTAGATAAATCCATTTAACCTTTCATATAATAAGGGCTTGGTGATAATGAACTCCTTTAGCTTGACCTTATATGAGAAGCACTTTATCTGCTCTTCCATTCTAAATGAAAGCTTTGCCAGATAGAGCGATCTTGGATGTAGGTCCTTGCCTTTCATGACTTGGAATACTTCTTTCCAGCCCCTTCTTGCCTGCAAGGTCTCTTTTGACAAATCAGCTGACAATCTTATGGGAACTCCTTTGTAGGTAACTCTTTTCTTTTCTTTTACTGCTTCTAAGATCCTCTCCTTATTTTTAATATTGGGTTATGTAATTATGATGTGCCTTGGTATGTTCATCCTTGGGTCCAACTTCTTTGGGATTCTCTGAGCTTCCTAGACTTCCTGGAAGTCTATTTCCTTTGCCAGATTGGGGAAGTTCTCCTTCATTGTTTGTTCAAATAAGCTTTCCACTTGTTGCTCTTCCTCTTCCCCTTCTGGCACCCCTATAATTCAGATGTTGGGATGTTTAAAGATGTCCTGGAGGTTCCTAAGCCTCTCCTCATTTTTTTGAATTCTTGTTTTTTCATTCTTTTCTGATTGGATGCTTTTTTCTTCCTTCTGGTCCACACTGTTGATTTGAATCCCAGTTTCATTCCTTTCACTGTTGGTTCATTGTACATTTTCCTTTATTTCACTTAGCATAACATTCATTTTTTCATCTAATTTGCAATGAAATTCAACCAATTCTGTGAGCATCCTGATTACCAGTGTTTTGAACTGTGCATCTGATAGATTGGCTATCTCTTCGTCACTTAGTTGTATTTGTTCTGGAGCTTTGATCTGTTTTTTCCTTTGGGGCATTCTTATTTTTTGTCTTGATGCACCTGTTATGTAGTGAGGGGTGGAGCCTTAGGTGTTCACCAGGGTAGGGTAACCCATATCACTGGGTTGTGATGCTGTATGTGGGGAAGTGGTCCAAGAGGGAACAATGGCGCTTGCTCTGCTCTCTGCCAGATTTCAATGACTTCCCCAGCTTCCCACAAGCAAATTGGGCCCTTCTGGTGCTGATTCCTGTGTAGGTGGATTTGTGTATGTTCTAGGACCCTGTGGGTCTCTCCAGCAAACTTCCTTGTGAGGCTGGGAGTTCCTGCTCCCGCTTTGTTTTGCCTAGTTTATATGCACATGAATGTGGGACTGCCTTGCAGTGAGTCTTCTCTGCCCTGGCTGCCTGACTCTGCCCCTCCTACCAATCTGGATAAATGTTTCTTCTTTAACTCCTTGGTTGTCAGACTTCCATATAGTTCCATGTTCTGTCAGTTCTGTTTTTTTTTTTTTTTTTTTGAAGTTTTCATTGTCCTTCTTTTGGTTGTACAAGGAGGCACAGTGTGTCTACCTATGCCTCCATCTTGGCTGGAAGTCCTGGCAACCCTTTTAACAGGAGGTTTTTTTTTAGTATGTTTTAGTGAAGCCTTTTAAACTCTGTATGTAAAGACCATGGCTGGGTAACTTATATCAATGAGAATTTACTAGCAGTCATGGCATGGGCTATAATTGAGATTTCTAGTTACATATTTTATAATTTAAGTTTTCTCTGTTTTTCACCGTTCATTAGAAAATTAATTATGATACAACAGGAGTAAATATGAGTTTATAGGAGAAGGTTATTAGAAATGAACTTTAATGGACATTTGTGGATGCTTAGACTGAGCCTGTGCTCTATTATTAAAGCTGTTAAAATTTTTGCCATTTTCTTCTTGTCATACACATGTGCCTGAGATCTGACAGGTATTTATGCTAGACCATAAAATGTATTCTTCCAAATGAAACTATTCAGAAGAATCTCAGGTGTATTCTCTAGCAATGTTTCACTAAGTGACAAATTCAGCCCTGGAATGTTTATGAAAGAAATTGCACAATAATATAAAGTCACTCTGAATTTTTATCTCCTTAGATAAGGAATATGACTCTCCTGGTAGAGAAGCTTGAGACACTGGACAAAAACAATGTCCTTACTATTCGCCGAGAAATCGCAATTCTGAAGAATAAGCTGAAGGAATGTGAGGCCTCTAAAGTCGAAAATGTCCCTGTTGCCCCACCTCGTCCCGCTCCAGGTAAGCATACCATATTTCTACCACTTGAGCCAGGCCTTCAGAAGCCTAGGTCAGGGTGGGAAGGGATTCAGGGTTGTAACCCTGAAGCAAGGATGGGCATTTTGCCATTCTGAGTATACCCTTCCATCTTCTAAATCTCCTTCCCTAGTAGCTTTACAAACTATCACATTCTGGAGCTCGCAGAGGAAAAGCACAAACGATAAGTTGATTTAAAATAAAATCTACATATTACACATATCCCTTTGCATTTAGTAACAGGTCAAACATCCCTCTGGTGATGGAGCTGCTGTCAGGGGCCTGGTGAAAGCTCCTGGAATCTGCATGGCCTCCACACCGCCTGTGGATTGTGAGGGCTGATTGGCTCATTTATCCGATGAGCTGGGATAGTAACTTGAATCTTCCTTTCCTTCTCTCCTACCCTCCCTCCTTCTGCCTCTTTATTTTTCCTCTGTGCTTTTCTTTTTATTTTTTCTCTCTTACAAAAATTGTTTAATCTCCACATGAGGATATGTTATTGATCTTAGAGAGAGAGGATGAAAGAGCGAGAGTGAGAGAGAGAACAAGAGAAAGAGAGAGAAATATCAATGTGAGAGAGAAACATTTATCAGTTGCCTCTTGTACACACCTTGACCAGGAATCAAACCTGCAATCTTTTGGTGTACAGGATGATGCTCCAGTCAACTGGGCCACCCAGCCAGAGCTCCTTTGTGCTTTTCTTAAATGCATGTTGAGCATCCTGAAATTCCATGAGGATTTAATGGATGGCCTCACATGTCCTGTACTTGTGGGTGTCTCCTGCGGTCTCCTCTGGACTGAGCTCCTGGAGGGCAGGAATGACATCACACTCTATAATGAATAACCCTTGGGGTCCAGTATAGAGCAGAGGTGGGTGCTCAGTAAGTACCTGGTAAATGGGAATGGAGGCAGTGGGGTGTAGAAGTCAGGAGCATGGCTTTGGGACCCCAAAGACCTGAGATTCCCACCTATGTGGCCACAGTGAAAAGATTCTTAATCTCTTCACGTATAAAATGGGAGAATAATAGTGTCTTCCTTGCAGGGCTGCTGTGAGAGTAATGAAACAGGCTGGGGGAGTGCAGAGCTCTTATGATCGGCACTTACACACTGGCAGTTGTTATTATTACTAACGAGGATAATTGAAGTGAAAACCGTGCTGCGAACAAAGGCAGGGCCAGGTCCTTGTGTGCTTCAGCACATCCCTCCAGGTGAACTAAAGCCAGCCTCTCAGCTGCAGCACTCAGCCCTGTCCCTCAGAGACGCCTTGTCACAGAGAAACAATTGCTACAGGTCGTGAGCATCTCAGCCTGGGTACGGATTGTATCTTTTCATCACCTGGCCAGTGCTTGTTATTTTCATCAATTCCTATTGTCACAACCTGCTTCCTTTTAGGCCTTATGTTTCTGGATCCTTGTCAGTGTAGCCAGCTTGTTTAAGGCTTTAATTACATACTGCCATAGTTACCAGCTTTTTGGTCCTGTTCAGGGGACTCTCCCTCCTTCTGCAGTTGGGAATCTGTCATAGCCTGACATACCAGAGGAGGTTTAGGACAAAGGCCATGTTCTGTCCTCTGTAACAAAGTGAGGCTAAATTGGGTCTGCGATCAGTGGTGCCAACACGTGTTGTAAATGAGCGCTTATTGTGCTGCACCACCAAGGGCTCCCTGAGGGCAGGAGTTGAAGCAATGACAACCTCTGATAATACCTGAGTGAGTCTTTCTTTCTTCCTTGTTTAACCTCAGCAAGTCCCCCTCATGGAATAGATTTTTCCAGCACAATTTTCTATACATCTCTTAGAATAAGGACATTTTAGAGCAGAATGAACATTCAAGGCCATCTAGCTTAGACCCATCATTTCTCAGAGGAGGGGACTTAGATAGTGAGGATTTTGCTTTTCCTGAGGCCACACAGGCAGTGACAGACCTACGGCTGGAAAGCAACGCCCCTCCCTTCCTGGTCCTCTCAGGACCTAGAGCGTCAGGTGCCAATAAAACTTGAGGACAGTGGTGGGGGAGAAAGAACGCTGCTTAGTATATAAGGAGGAAAACAAAGGGGTCTGTTGGTTTATTTTTATGAGGATAGATTTTCCCCTAGAACTTTCCCCTAGGTCCTCACACTTGGACTTTGGTAAGCCGTACCAGCCCAGCTGTGTTGTTTAAGTGAAGTGGACCCAGATTTCTTCTCACTTTCCTAAAACCTTAGCTGTACCTGCATCCCAGCCAAGCCACTTGGCCCTCCTTCAGCTTTGTTCATATTATATTTATGATGTTTATATTAAACTAACTTTTTGTCATGTTTTAAAATCAATTTCTTTCACTTGCTCTCTTTCTGTTTAGGTTGGTTGACAATGCAGAATTGAAAAATCCCCAGGCACCACCAAGTTGTGAGCCTGTGGAGACTTTAATTAAAGTTCCTCACTATTATGGGACTTGAAAATCTGGCCTCTTTGCTTTTAGGACTGCAGAGTTGCATAGAACAAAAAGACTGGATGCATGTTTCAGCACTGAAGTAATTCTGTGCTCTCTTGGCCCCTTCCTTGCAGCTGTGGTTTGCTATCCCTGTGGTCAGCTTGATCTTAGAACCAGGATATGTAGTAAGGGTTCAATAAAGTGCACTTAACACTTGGTTTATGCTGCAAATGCCATCTTTTTCTGCTTCATATCCTAGAACTTCCTAATCAAAAATAATTGACCTTCTGCTCATTAATGTTTTTCCCCCCAAAACAACTGACTCTGTCTCTCTGTGGTTTTCCCCTGAATCTAAATGATCGCATAGGCAAAATGTGATGGAAATGCTCAAGGGTTGAACCCCATGGTGCTCGGCATGCTAGGCTCTGTGCTGACACATGTAAGTGCTCGGGAAATGGTTGGTGGTTGACCAGGGCAGGGAAGATTTGAGGTGATCTGCCAAAGTCCCAAGCTTAGGGAAGAGGATATAGTGTTGGGTAGTATATATCCAATTATTCAGAGTCAATTTAATCTTAATTATTTTATGATTACTACTGTTTTAATTGCCTAATACTCACAAGTCTATTTATTCTCCTCTTGGCTCAAAGTTCACTTGCCCAAGTGAGAGAGCACATTGATAGATCTAAGATTAAGTTTCCTTTGCAGGCATAAAATGTTTGACTTTAAAGAAAAATGCTAACCATGATATTTAAAAAAACCCAAGTTACAGTATTTTAAAATCTCATCATGTGGCTTCCAGGATATTTTCAGAATGTCATGGCAATGTCTAATGAACTACAAGCTGAAGAGATTGCCAACTAAAGCTACCACCGAGTTAAGGATTCCTTGGATTATATTCTGTGAACACCAGGGCCTTTTAAAAATTTAGATATATAGTAGGGTAGAGGGCTGGTGTTTTATCATTCTGAGTACGTAAGTTGGGTCTGAGAGATTTGATTAGTCTTTCATTTCTTTATTCTACAAACATTGTAAAGCTGGCCCTGTTCTTAGTACTGAGGTCACCAGGATGAGTACAAAGCTACTATCCAGGAAGGGAGACAGTCACATGTACCTTCAATGGTAACATCATGTGAGTAAGCTGCTGCTAGTTACCATTTTGTGAGTTACATGTACCTACTTTCTCTGTATTTTTCCTAATAGTCTTGCAGGGTAGGCATTATTATTTTTCTTTTAACATGAGGAAACTGAAGTTCAGAAGGTTAAATAAGTTGCTCAAGGTTACACAGCTGGTAGGTATTGGAGTCAGGACTGAACTGGAATCTGGGTGGTAATATTTTCCCTATACCAGGCTGCCTTGCATAGATGCTCTAACAGAGAGAGGTACACCTGTGATTCCTGGAGTGACAAGAAAGTTCCAACAACTCACCAACCTGATTAATACCAAACTATCTTTTCTTCCTTGCTTGCAAAGGAGCTAAAGTGGTACTTTTGCTCTCAGTTCTATGCTGTGTCCTCTTTCACCAGAAAATGCAAAATGATTCATTATTTTTTCATCATTCTTGGGTCATGGTGGGGCAATGGGTTGTTATATCAGTGGCAGGGTAAAGTTCAGACGGATATGTAAGGAGGGGGATGGAGTGTCTCTAACATACTCTTGAAATGAAGGAAGGGACTGGGAAGGGGTGTGACATAAGGATGTGTGGGAGATGCTTAGGGTGGATGTGTACGTAGGGGTAGGGTTGGACACTCTGAGTGGGCTGGATGAGCAGTGGACACTGGCTGTCAGTTTCAGCCTTGTTTCCAAGACTGTTTGCTGCCAGGAAGCAAGGAAATCTGCCATAGCTTTTCACTGCTACAGCCACATCTGTAGTATTGGCAACGATGCTTAGTTTTTTTTTTTTTGTCTGTATTTACTTCTTTTTGACCAAAATGGCCCAAAGGAGACAGAGCGTAGAGTGAAGATAACAAAAATAACAGGAGAGTATTTAGGAATGGTTGGGAGGTGAGCAAAAGAGATTTAGGGTCATACAGTTTTAATATTTATACCAGTATAACTTTAATTTCCTCAACAATATGTAAAATGATGAGCTATTACTACTATTGGTGCTACTAGTAGCAGTGATTTTAAAGAGAAGATTATTTTGGTTCATTTCTATCTAAGTATTTACACATCTAGGACAGAGTAGTTTATTATCTTTAACCCCATGATAGTGCTTGAGTTAGTTATATGCATCATAAATTTTCTTTAAATATTTTGTTGCTATTGGCTTGGGATATTTCCTTTCCAAGAAGGCAAGATTCAATTAAGCAAACAGTCCTAAGTCTTCTAACCTTCAAGAAAAAAGTGACTTTCTTTCATTCCCTCAGAGTGAAATGCAGTTGAATAAATAAGTTCTTGTGAAGATGGTTTAACTAGAAAATCCAGTTTGTAGCATATGGAAACTCAAACAGTTTTTGTTATCATTAAACTGAACACACCACTAACTTTATTTTAATAATTCATGCATTGTTTCATAAACAAAAGCAACCAAGCATTCATCTGAGAGATCACTTTTAGGAGAAGAAATAATAATTTATAATTTTATTTATTATTTCTTTAGTGGGAACAGTCTCTCGGCTGAACACATGTTGCTTTTTTATTTATGAAATGGTGCATGCATTATTAAAATAAACCCATGGCTGTGTTCTGCTTAATGATATGCAAAATTATTTGAGGTTGGGCACAGAGTTGTTTCATTTTTCTACCTGTTGTATGGTTGGCTGGCTTTCCCACCAACTGCAGATTTATGAGAGCATTTAAGGAGTGTGTATTTAATTCTGGGACCAAAAAGCACCAGCAGATTGGAAAAATAAAAGCAGAGTTTCTAGTAATGGTTTCACCTTTGAGCAGTCCCTGAATGAGGCAGGGAGAGGGGGAGACATTTAGCAAGGAAGGGAATGGGTCAGAAACAGAGACTTGGAGGCAAAAGTTTTACACCCCTTTCCCCGCACAATGATAACCTTGTGCAATTCTTTGGAGCTCTGCCTTTGGGTCCAGCTTACCACATATGCTCTCAACGGCTCCCTGATTCCCTCCAAGCATTTATTTTTGAGATGGGGAAGGGAGGGAGAAAGAGAGGGAGTGAAACATGAATGTATGGTTGCCTCTAGCACACCCCATACTGGAGATATGGCCTGCAACCCAGGCATGTGCCTTGACTGGGAACCAAACCAGCGATGCTTTGGTTCACAGGCCTGCACTCAATCCACTGAACTACACCAGCCAGGGCCCCCTCTGAGCATTTAAAGCCAGAGGCAGAGATTCTGATTCTGCTTCCTCCTTCCCTCACCTACTCTGCTCCAGGCAGCCAGATGAGAAAAAATGACCTTAAATGCACTTGAAGTTGCATTTTTTTGTTATTCAATAAACTATTTCACCCATTTTAAGGGGATTACTAAGATCCTAGAAAATGCATATTCAACTGTTTGAATTGTTATTATAAAAATAAGGACAGTTCAGAAATGGTTTTAGTTCATAGGTATTTTAGAGGAAACGCAATGTGAAGGGCCAATTGTCCAGCCTGAGTTGTTCACCCAAGTGTTAGAGGGGATTTAGATTCAGTGAGTCTGGTCCAACTTGATCGTGCACATTGTACAACAACAGTGTCAGAATGGGAATGATGAAGTACTTGCCCGTCATTCTGTGCTGCAGTAGAATACAGGTTATAAACAGGAGGACCCACCTGATAACTCTGAAGCAAGATGATCACCAAGTGATCTAAGTGACGGGCTATACTTTGGGCACAGAGCAGGCAATGTTGCCCTAAAATAACTCCCCTGGCTTCTCAAGGCTGAAATCCCACCATTATAGTACCATCTTTCTGTATCTTTGAAATGCCATATTCAAAACTTCCTCTGTTAACATTAGCTTGGGACAGCACTGGTAAATGGTGTGGATATGCACTTGGGGTCCCATAGGAGGGCAGAATGGTGAAGGGAAAAGACAGTTGCACAGGAAAATCTTGTCCTTCATTACGATTGATTCTCCCCGACCCTGGTGAGTGGCACTTTCTAGCTTTATGGAAACAAGGTAAGATTCTGGAAAGATCCTGCTTTCTTGATTTCTCTATAAGAAAAATGAAATAAAATACTATTTGAGAAATGCTTCTTGATAGAAAAAATATATTAAATTTAACAAATCCCCCTTTTCTGAATTTGGGCCACCCCTCTAACCTTGATGGTTTCATTATCCTCATTTTCTAGACTCAGAGCCAAACCATGGAAACGTAAGCTCGTTCTCTCTAGAGCTGACAGCCGATTTGCACTGAGACTGAAACCAACAGAGGTTTTGGCTCTTCTCCACCAGAACCACTGTTGTCATTGAACCTTGATGAGAAAAATGTTTATGGCTTCCTTTAGTTCTTAGGATATTAACCTGTTTGTTTCTTGATCATTTTCTCTAAGAATGCCCTTTTTATTTTCTTGTTTGTTTAGGGAGCTGTGCTCATGGTGGTGTGGTGAACATCAGCAGACCTGCTATGGTTCAGCTCAACTGGAGAGGGTTTGCCTTCAAGTATGGTGCCTGGGGTCGGGATTACTCTCCCCAGAATCCAGACAAAGGGCTGTATTGGGTGGCGCCTTTAAATACAGATGGGAAGTTCTTGGAATATTACAGACTCTATAATACACTGGATGATCTACTATTGTATTTAAATGCCCGAGAGTACCGGATTTCCTATGGTCAAGGTTCTGGTACAGTAGTTTACAAAAACAACATGTATGTCAACTGGTACAACTCCCGCACCATCGCCAAAGTTAACCTGACTACCAACACAGCTACTGTGACTCAAACTCTCCCTGATGCTGCCTATAATAACCGCTTTTCATATGCTAATGTTGGTTGGCAAGATATTGACTTCGCTGTAGATGAGAATGGATTGTGGGTGATTTATGCAACTGAAGCCAGCACTGGTAATATAGTGATTAGTAAACTCAATGATACCACACTTGCCGTGCTAAACACTTGGTATACCAAGCAGTATAAACCATCTGTTTCTAATGCCTTCATGGTATGTGGGGTTCTGTATGCCACCCGTACTCTGAACACCAGAACAGAAGAGATTTTCTACTACTATGACACAAACACAGGGAAAGAGGGCAGACTAAACATTATAATGCATAAGATGAAGGAAACCCTGCAGAGCATTAATTATCATCCTTTCGACCAGAAACTTTATGTCTATAATGATGGCTACCTTCTGAATTATGATCTTGTCTTTGAGCAGGAACCTCGCTAAACTGTTTAGGTGTTAGGGTGAGAGAGAAATAAAATGTTAGTTAAAAAATGGTATTCTCCACTTTTTTAGAGACTTTCAGGGGGGATTAAGAGTATATCTGCTTAGTATTAATATTTGAGAGCATAATTCTACCACACTAGAGACCTAAGATATTTGTCCTGATTTGAAGAGTTCTTTTGAAAGCCACCTGACTCCTGGTGTGCATTTCCCTAGTGAAATAAGGTCCTTCCAGGGTGGGATTGTCTGGGGTCTAGGGACATTATGAATCCAAGAAAGCCTTCAGTGAAGTGACATCTGGAAATTAAGAAACTTAAAGAGAACTCTGTATGGCTTCTGGGGATACTTTGTACAGGTAAGAGAGCTCATTGACCATACTCCTCTATGTAGCCTGACTAATTCTTCCATAACTGAATAAAACCAGGAGCCAAATTAGGCAGATTAATACCTGAAGCTCCTTGAAGAACAAAATCTCTAACTTTGTTTTTCTTGCTAGCATCTGAAATGATGTTTTGTACAGAGCAGATAAGTAAATTTAGCATGCTTGTATTTTATCTGTAAAATGCACTGAGTTTTCTGGAGAAAGGCCCTTTTATATATTAAATTGTACATTGCAAATCAACCCCATATGGATCTGGAAATGAGACACTGGATAATTTTTTTCCCTATTGTCTACTTATATAAAAATCAGTAGAACCCTCCTATTTTACTACTTCATCCCAAGGAAGCTTAGAAGATTGGAAACAGATTTACCAACCAATTTTCCCCACCTTCCTACCTGCTGCTTTTTGTACAAATTAGCCAGTTTTTCTATGGAACAGATATAAAATAAAGTTACTTTTTTTCTCATCATGAACTTTCACTTACATGACTCTAAGACTAAAAAATCAGAAAGCAATGATAAAATGACAGCATTTCTTGTTATATAAAAAAGCCCTTGCAGCATTCGTGACGTGTGTGAAGTCATGCAATTGTTTCATGCAATTTTTGTCTTTGTTTAAAATCGAAACTTGTAAGAAGATAAAATAAAATTTTATTTTATTCTATTTTTTTTGAGGGAGAAATGTAGAAAACCTGCAGCAGACACCTCTTAAATCAATGCAGTTTGAACAGCTTGTAGGTGTATGTGCTTCTGTGCTTCTGGAGGCTTTATCATCTGGTCTTGGTCTGTTTTCCCTTAATGCTCTCGAGTCCTGTTCTATAGAGTTGGCTCCTTCAATGCTGTACTCTCTTCCCCTTTTAATAAATGATTAAGATGTGCTTTGAAAATTTTGCTGTCTTTTGTCTTATTTACTCTTTTTTTAAATGTTAGAAATAAAAACTCTTAGTAGAATAGCTCATACCTTGCTGTGAGGTACAGAGAATGGCTACCTCCCGAGCAGCAGTGCCCAGTAGACCATATACATGATGGCAGATAACACTAATAGCTTTCAAAGGAGTCCAAAGCCAAGCTGGCTTTTTCATTTCCCTTTAAATCCATTCTTTCTGGCAGCTTTTGTTGTATGAGACTGCACTATTTTCTTTTGGGATATGACCTTATGTACTTATTAATTTGCATGCCTAATTTGATTATTTGCAATGTTAGACTATATTTGTATGGCTTATGTTCCTTTTCCAAATGAGCCATTAACATGAGTCAGAAGCCTCCAGATCTTTCCCAAGCAGGAGGTCTGGTGCAAAAAGCAAAGGGACTAACCAACCATACTGGGGAGAGAGTGCCTTTATCAAAAAGAATGTGTAGGGAAGGGTGACCCAGAGCTGGAAGGACACACAGACAAGGCTGGTATAGTTAGTTTTACTAAAATATTAATTTTTAAATCCCTGCCAAGCCCTTTGAGGCAGGTGGTATCTGCAATATTTAGTATTTTAAGAAAGATTTCCCCCTGAATTTCAGAGCTGAGCAAAGAGACAGTTATGTCCTTTAAAATGCAACAAGATGTGAAGATAAAAACAGGTATGTCATGTGAGATAGAAGTTAAAAGCAATGATGTTGTATTTAATCTGGCTTTTGGCAACTTTCTAGATGAATGTTTCTACTGAATACATAGTGTGACCTCTAAGATTCAGGAATGGAGGCAGGAAGCCAAGGTAACTCTAGCAATTAGCTTCTTTCTTTTTCTTTTCATTGAATCTATTGGGTGACACTGGTTAACAAAATTACACAGGTTTCAGGTGCACAGTTCTGCAATACATCATCTGTACACTGTACTGTGTGCTCACCACCCCAACCATCTATCCATCTATCTCCATCTACAGCCCCCTATACTCTCCTCCACCTCCCCTTCTCCAGCAGTCACCACACTGTTGTCCATGTCCATGAGTTTTTTTCTTTGTTTTTCTTTTTTGCTCAGTTCCTCCACTGTCCCCACTCAGACCTTCCTCACAACAGCTATCAGCCTGCTTTCTATGAACCTGTCTCTATTTCGCTTGTTAGTTTATTTTGTTCATTAAATTCCACATATGAGTGAAATCATATGGTATTTCTTTGTCTCTGACTGGTTTATTTCACTTGGCATGATGATCTCCAGGTCCATCCATGATATTGCAAAGGGTAAGATTCCTTCTTTTTTATGGTTGCATAGTATTCCACTGTGGAAATATACCACAGGTTTTTTATCTACTCATCTACTGATGGACACTTGGACTGCTTCCAAATCTTGGCTATTATAAATAATGCTGCAATGAACATAGTGGTGCATATATTGTTTTGAATTAGTGTTTTGGGTTCCTTTGGATAAATCCAGTGATTCCACTTCTGGGAATCAGCTTCTTATTTAAACTAGTACAGAAGAATTTGCCTAAAAATTCCTTTTAGAACCTTCTTCCCAGTGGACATGGTGGATCAGCCAGCAGTGGCTGCCGGCAGGAAATTTCCCCTCTGGGAAGGTGGAACAACTGAGGGATTCAGGTTCCAAGGTTTACTGCAAAAAGTTACACAATAAAAATTTTAGCTCAAGATTTGTTAGCTAGGTTTCTTTGGGGAGAAAAAATTGTGTGCATGTATTGATATCAGCTTTATTCAGATATAAGGTACATGGTATAATATGTCAATGTTAAGTATATTATCAAATGAGTTTTGACAAATGTATACATTTGTGTCCAATCTACCATAATTAGCATCTATAACATTTTTATCATCCCCCAAAAGTTTTCTTGTGTCATTTTGCAGTCAACTCTTCCCCTCATCTCCTATCTGCTGGCAACCACTGACCTGTTTTCTATGTCTACGGAATCATATGATATACAGCCTTTTGAACCTGCCTTTTTCCAGTTTCCTCTTGAAAAAGAGAACTTGTGAGCTCAAATTACTCCAAGGGGTGACTGAGCATTACCAGTGGCTCTCAGGGTTTCCTACATTTTTCTTATTTTTGGAGGGGACAGGTGGGGGAATTTTGAAGAGCTGTGGTGACCTGCTTGCCTTTATAAGTGTTCCCTAGTGGCCTGGAATTGCCAGGGTGGAGGGCATATCTAGCTCTGGACATCAATCAAGCCTACTGGCAGAGCTTTCCAAACCTTGAAAGTTGCCCTGCCTCCAGCTTTATTCAATATTTGTTCTCTAATCTCTACCCCTGTGCCACAAGTATCTCTACCTAGGTAAGTCCTGATACTAATTAATGATGCACAGAGGTTAAGAGTGTAGGATTTGTAGTAAACCAAACTGCATTTGACTCTTGGCTCAGCTGTTTACAAGTGCTATGGTGCTGAGGAGGTTCTTTGATTTTTCCGATACTCTGTGTTTTTTGTATAATGGGATAAAACCTCAGAGTCCTTGCCTTAAATTAAATAATATTAAGTATATAAAGTGTTTAGTGTATTCTTTGCCACATGCTCTGCCCTCAACAAGAAGTTATTATCCTTATTTCTCATTGTGAAATTTAGGTTCAGATTGGTCATTGAGCTGACAGGATACAAAGCTAATTGGGATCAGAGTTTACATTTTCTCTCCTTTAAGACTTTTAGCAACTAGCGACCTATAAGCAGGTTCCATTCTGCTATGAAAGAGTTCTGAAGGCTAGAATGTCTTCTCTCTGTTTCTGACTGCATGATTGATCCTTGGAGCTTACATTTTTCATGTTGTGACTCCAATATGAGCAGCAGAAACTGAGGCTGTTTTCGCTTTCTTTTGAGCCACTGAAGACCTAAATGAAGGCCAGCTTTCTTCAAGCTCCACAGGGAGGCCCAGAACACATGCACATGTTCTCCTACTTGCTTTGCTATGGTCGATGAACATCAATCTTCTCTGAACAACTGCAAGTATTTTTTTCTGTACTCTACTTTTAGTAACATATATTTATCTTTTAAGGTTAGTTTGCACTGCCAGCCATAGGGCTGTTTTTCTTCTCTTCTTGATTGGTGAGCCACTGAAAGGGAAATGACAAGGGATGGACAGAGGGTGACTGTGTGGCCACCTTCATGATGATGTAGGGGGGTTCGGGACATGAGACCCCAGTCATCTCAAACAGATGTCACACCATTAAGGATGATTAGCCTCCTGTGCTTCAGAATGTTCTGGAACAACAAAAGGGTGAATCGTGACACATCAAAATATAAAAAGGAGGCACGTTTCTCAGGCACGCTCCCAGCCAGTGGAACAGACCAGCTGGCCTGGCTCATGGATGAGAGATGCTATTTGAGTTGTCAGTTTAGTTGCCAGGCCTCACATCTGTACTTCGGTATGCTTCCACTCGTCTCTGAGATCTGCATCTGCTCCTGGAATTCATTCAAAGGGAACAGCCCTTGGAATCAAGGTTCATGGTGGATAAAGATGGCCTTCAATCTGTGCAGTGGGGAGGCTTATCCTTGGAAGCCACCCCTGGACATCTTGGAACCTGTGAACCTGGTTTCCTAGACCTGAAATATTGCAATATTAAAAAAAAAAAAGAGCTTTGGTGTGTTTAGGGACTTCTAAGTGTTTTTTTCTGGAGTCCAGTGTATGTGAAGGATAGGAAGGAATGGTGAACAGGGGCCAGAGTTTATAAGACATCAAAGGGATTTGGTACTTAAGCCTCCACACGGGAAATGTATACTGACCCCCAAGGCTTTCCAATCTCCTGATTTTTTAGTCAGATTCTACCAGCTCATGTGTTCCTTTTGGATGTGGCCTCTATTGTGTTTATATCAGTACTTTCAGTGATTTCCTGTGAGTTTCACCTTGGTGGCTGTCATCAGTCAGAGTTCAGTACAAGAACAGAAACATCTTTTCACTGGGGTGCTGCTAACCCTCACATTAGATAAATCTCACTATCCCAGTGACTTAGAAAACAGCAGGTTTTTTTCCCTTTCACTTCAGTGGCCACTGTTTTTACTATTTGGTTCTTGGTTGTTGCTTCTATGGTATCTTCCTCGACACCTTTTTCTCCCCTCACATGCCAGTTGTGGTTTTGTCTGGTGCCACTATGATGGGAGAGAGCTTTTCTTCCAAACAGTGATCCAGGGGCCCAGGCTCATTCCCTTCTGTATTGTGGCCTCACCATCACCACACATAGTGCCCAAGATCATTGTGCTTGTCTGTATCATACAAGTAGAGGGGAGAAAAGCAGGGAGAGTCTTAAGTGGTAATTGTTTAACTCAGGTCTGAAGGGGCTGTTCAACACTCCCACTTAACATCTTTTAGCATAGGGTCACACCTGACTGCAAAAGAGGCTGGGAAATGCATTGTTCTAGCTGCATATACAGAAGAAAAGAAAATGGGTTGGTGAGCAGCCAGCCAGTCTGACTCACCACTCTAGGTATTGCAAGGAGAAAGGATTTAATACAGTGAATTAGATGCCCACAAAAAATCATTGGGAAGGCTGAGGAATGACAACCAGAGTCCACCATTTAACATTTGTCTTTATGGTCACACCCTGGTCGTCAACCCAAAAGTCCAGAAACCACATCTGCTACCACCACTGGCATCATCTCCACACCCTCTAAACTGGTACTGAGACAGTGGAACATGGAATCCATCTGCTATCAACCTCTGCTGGTGCCCACTTACCCACTGGCATACCTGGAAAACCTTCCACCTTACAAGGTTATATCAAGTGGATCTGGTTAATTGAACCTAAAATAAATCCAGAACTGTATTTATCCAGGAGACTGGAAAATGTAGTTTGAATCTTCCCTCTCCTGTGATACAAGAAAGATGATGAAAGGGTTGAAAAGTGATGCCAATGGCAATAGATTGTATGTGGCCAGTCACCTCATTCAGTGGCCGCTGCCCTCACCATTACTATGGCTTCAGCTTGTCTCTGGTGACTGCTTCTTTTAGCACCTCCTTCATCCACTGATGATTCATCACTATTTTTTTTTTTCTATGCTCACACCCATTGGTGGCTTTACCTGATGCTACCATAGCAGGGAGAATTTCTCCTCCAACAGTGCTCACTCTGAATGAATGTTTGAAGGTGAGTTAGTTTTTACAATGTTATAGTTCACCAGACTCCATCAGAAATGTTGCAATGGGATCCTGATGGCGAATACATCTTGGGGATCCACCAGTGTCCTAGTAGAGCCTTAGGCTCCTCAATTTCCCTTTGAGAATAGGAATAAAAATCTCTTCTATTTGTAGAACAATCCAGAAACTTCCAGAATTTGGGGTATGCCATGTCTCATTTTCCCTCTGCTCATCATCCCTGAAATATTGGCTGCTATGTTTCCTCAGCAGAACTGGGGGACCTTTGGCCAACAGGCTGCCTTCGGGAGATGATGTTTTACCCAGAACTCCTGAGGTAATAGTGCAGATAGGGACACCACTGGGCCTTCAACAGGCTCTGATCTGCTACTTAGGAGAATCCCACGTAGTATGGTAGCATGGGGCTCCTTTCCAACGACACCACACAGTTTGTTGGCTTTCTCAGAAATATCCTGGGCAGGGCTGCACTGCACGGCCCCACTGACACCATATGCAGCTTACTGGAGCTTGGGTGACAGGTTTTTCTAGCAAAATCTCAGAAGTCACTGAGTGAAGGCAGAACTGCCCTGGAGAGGAGGAATTCTGGCAGCATAAGCTCAGGGAATTAGTTTGGGAAAGAAACTTTATAATAACAGTGTTCTAGTTCCTGCTGAATAAAACATTTGGAGAGCTTTTATTCTCCCAGAAGAAAAATAAAGTACTCTGGTGGCAATAGAATGGTTGTTCCTTTTAAATGTTGTTTTAATAAAAATCAGATGATTACAATCATTTGACCTCTACACTACTCCCCCTCCTGATCCTGTACTGGGCATCCTGAGGGCACATGTGGGCCACCATGTCCCAGGGCTCTACTGCGGCTCTGTCATTTAGGTAGACAGGGAAACAACCATTTGAGTGAATGGGTCATGAGCCCAGAGAAGCTACAACCAGCTGCAAACAGACCAGTAAATATGGTTGTTACACATCTCGTGGGTAGTTCTACAGTGGTGCAGCTAATGGTGCTGGTATTTAAGTGGCCATTAGTAGACTCTGGATTTTGTGCACCCAATTAAATAGTACCCTGGAAGTTCTTGGTGCTACTCTGTGGTCATTTGGCTGCAGACCCTGCCGGCAGCAGAGCTCAGGTTTGCATGGCTGTTATCATTGCTTGCAAGGAGAGAAAATGCATTTTATCAACGAGAGAGGAGATTCTAAAGTGGGCCCCACAACAGAGGGGCTTCTCAGAGGTGATACTTCTCACAGGTGATGCTTACCTTGGCCCTCTCCTGTGTGGTTCAGAATGCCAGCCTGGCATGTCATGCATTTCTACTATCTGGCTCTCATTAACCCTGAATCGACAAAACCTAGAGCCTGTTAATCCTAGTAATTCAATATTCTTGATTGCTAGGTTATTCCCTTTAAACCTCTGGCAAAGTACAAAAGGGGGAGGTGTTTTTTCCTTCTGAAGCCTCACCTATCCAGACACCTGAGCTGGGTTCTGCCAAACTTGCTAACTTCTGCTAAGATCCGAAGGCCCCAGGCTGCTGAGAGATAGTGCTTTGCCTTAGGGATTTGTTCATAGTTAAAATGCAAGTATCTTTGGCCAAGAGAATTTGTTCAAAATGGTGTGTTTATTTTTACACCTTGCCTGAGAAGTTTGAATAATGGAGAGCTTAGAGGTTTTGAGGAAGGTGGAGCTCAGAGTAGATGAGGGACATCTCCGACAGTTTGCAGGACAGGAAAAAGGGGAGACAATGGCAGGAAGAAACATTTTACCTGCCTTTGCTGGACATCCCCACCTCCTGTCCCCTGGGAAAAGCTCTTACTTTTTAAATTCTTCTTTCTTTTAGGTATTATTAAAATAGGCAACACCCCTACCGCCACCTCTTAATATGCTACATGCCGCCCCCAAAAGGGTGGTGACATGGACCCTGCTCGCTCAGACTTCCAATCCACCTGCACATCTTGTTGACCCAGGGCCAGTCTGGGTTGTGCTTGTTGTCCGGTGTAATTATTAATACGTGTAGTGGTACTTTCACCCTCATAAGTTTCCAGTTTGAACTGGTGATCGTATAGTCACCCTGTTTGTAGGCACCTCATAGGAAAATAGCATGTGTTTTGTCTCCTGTTTAACCTCTTAATTTTTTTCTGGTTTTGGGGGAGCAGAAAAGAGACACATGCAACTAGTAAGAAGGAGAAATGTGACTCAATTGGGAAAAACAAAATAAAACCAAGGCAAGCCTGAAAGAAAACAAGCTACACAAAAATTCAGATTGCAGTGGAACTTGGGTCCCTGGTTCCTGCTCAGGCCCCTAATACTGGAGTCGCCACTCAGCACCAAAGCTGGGGTGGCATCAGGGAGAAGCTTTGGGAAGCTGGTGTGGTGGGCTGGGCTCTTGATGACCTTTGGCCTGAATGGAACTTTTTTGGGCATAATATGCTAATGATCAGGCTGTGTGGTAGGAGTAGCATGTGACAGCTACTCACTGAAGTAGGTCATACTCACATCTGCTGCTAGCTCCATCAGTGAAGGAAAGGCTGGTGACTCAACCTTCTGCCTCAACAGGGGAGCAGAAGTCTTGGAATTAGGAAAGAAGGGCTGAGCATGGGCTAGGGAAGTTTGCTGTGCTGGACAGATACATCCAAATCCCAGGGTGTTTGGGAATCTGTACACACACACACACACACACACTCTTTCATCCATAGTATTTACTATAGAGCTGGCACACAACATATAGACAGGAGGTGTTAGTGTGGCAGAATGTAAACAGATCTGATTTGGGTGGCAATCCAACTTGATTTCAAATCCTCCCAGTTCCATGATTTACCAACTGGGTTACCTTGGTCAATGTGCTTAAATTTTCTGAGTCTCAGTCTCCTCAACTATAAAATAAGGTCATTGTGAGAACCAACTGATAAAATATCATCCAGTCCTTAGCTCCAGGTGTGGTCCATAGTATCAGTCCATAAATTGCAGTCACCAGTTGTTTCCTCATTCTTATTCCAGCTTTAGTTTTAAGAACCTTTAAGTTGAGCAGAGGAGGCTCACAGAAGAGAAAAATGTACTCTCTTCTGGCTAAGGCAGCATGCCTACAGTCAATCTTTTATTTAGTTACAGATTTCATATTCTTTACTGGCAGCATCTGACCCACTCACCCCTACTTCATATGCTGTGGCCTGGGCTCTGGCTTCCTAAGTGTGTAATTGTTGTTACTGAAGGATTGAAGTTAGGTCAGGAGCAGGGAGAATGCTCGCTTTACCAGGGGCTGTGGAGCTCAGAGTAATGGTTGGTTCTTTGAGGTTCCTGCAGGCAGATCCTGCAGAGATTTAGCATAGGGGTTTGTCTCTCAAAGACACTGCTTAGGGCCCATTCCTCTTTCTGTTTCTTGCTGTCCCCAAACAATAAGAGGGCAACAAGATCTGCCCCCAGGAAAACGGACTGTCCTGGGCCCATTTCTGTTGTGCAACACCTGCATTTGCCCTTGACTCTCCTGTGTTCTGTGCTGTGAGCAGAATATCAATTGACGTTGGGGAAGAAGCAAGCCTGTGCTGCCAGCACAATGTGTGCCTTGTCAGGGGCAAGTCATGCTACGTGCATGGAAGATAACTTCCTTCTCTCACTTTACAAATTAGCTCAGGATCCTTGGGATTATGAACCTTTATTCCCATAGACAGTGCTTTAAAAGGAAAAAGCAAAACCAACAACAAAGGAATCATAATGCAGTTCTCTTGGCAGCTGCAAAGAGCAAGCAGAGGTAGGAGCATGATCTGACAAATCCTTTGGGTACCCCGAGTTTTCCCCTCTCCCTGATCCTACTTTTTCTGCTTAGCATCACTCCCACTTTGGCTGCTTTATCACAAAAGCTTTGAATAAGGCTTGTGACCTCAGTCAGGGCTGCCAGGTGAGGGAGAAGAGGGGGTGCTGCGCTTCTAGTGGAGAAAGGTCACGTCAAATGATGGGTTCTTGTGCCTGGTGGTCTACCAGATTTTTCAGAATAGGTTTATCCTTTATATGATTTTACCATAGATGTCCCGACAATCAGAGAAAGTAATGGACCAAAACATCATCCAAACCGACTTCTTTGTCCCAGACATAAAAAAATTGGGGACCAGAAAAGGTAACTCACCCAATGTCTTCCCACAGGTGAGCATGGCTGTGCTTCCACTTCACTGCTTTGCCTATCAAAGAAACAGACTTAGGGTTCCCAGGAGAAAAATGGGCAGATTTTCCCATTTTATTTTATTCTAAAGTGAAAAACACATTCCTATTTGTTCTTAATCTTCTACTTGTAAACTCTAATGACTAGTTCTAGTGTTAAGTACTTAACATAATTTACTTAACCAGCTAATTGCTAAAAATGAAAAGTAATTTTCTTTGACCTTTTATAATCCATGTCCCTCCCACAGAAATGAAGTTTCAGCCATCAGCAGTTTGGTGAATTATGTGGCAGAAAAACAGAGTCCAATTCCTGAAGGTTGTGTTTTTCTCTACTAATCACCCTACACTCCATTATAAAGTAAAATGTAGAAGAAAAAGGATATTTGGAATTGAAAGCATTACATACGCCTGTCTATTCACTGAGCACAGAGGGGACTTAATACAGTAAATAAGTGCAGGGAGATTAGAGACTCAGGGGTCTTGCTCCACGCTTTCTTAGCAGGATGACTTTGAGCAAAGAACCTGTCTCTAAGCCTCTGTTTTCTTGGCTGTAATATGGGTTTGATTGCTGTGCCTATGTTGTAGAAGTGTTATGAGGATTAAGTGGATTGCTATACATGTAAAGTTTATAATAAAGTGGCACATAGTAAGTCTTTGATAAATATTATTATTATTGTTAATAAATAGTTATGGAAAATTTTAAAGTTCATAAAAATATGAAGAAGGAGTTGCCTCAATTCCATTCCTCAGAGTTTGCTATTTGTCCCATTGTGAAATCCTCATAATTAACATAATGCATGCATAATTTAGTAGGCTGCTTTCATTCATTTAGTATTCTTTTGTGAACATCCTCCCTTCTTCAAATATATGACTTTTAATATCTATAAAATATTTCGTAAATAGACATACCATAATTTATTTAATATTTCCCCATTTTTACAATTAATTTTGTTTTTCCTATTTTTTTACAGACGTCTTGGCATATAAATCTTTGTCTGAACTTTTCATTATTTTCTTAGGATAGATTTCTAGAAGTGAAATTATTGGTTCAAAACATAAACATATGTCAGAATCTTGATTTAACTGGCAAGTTGCTTTGCAAAAACAAGCAGTGTTTTACTTTGTAAAGCTCATTCTCCAAAGCTGCACACATCAACATTTTCCAGTAAGCTGGGTTTTGTGTGTGTGCATGTGAAAAGGGTAGAGAAATACTTAACTCACATCTTTGTTCAATCTACTACTGGGCTGCCTTGGAAATGTCCCTAATTTGAGGGTCCTTTAGAATCTCCTCCCAGGAAAGCCCCATGTGCTCTGGTTTTGAGAGTTACCCACATCCAAGCTGACCTCATGACCTCAGCTTATCTAATTCAGACTTCTGACCAATGGAATGGCATCCTCCATCATACCTGTCTTTGAAAGCTTCCAGAACAAGTTCTTAAGGAAAGAACCCATAAGTTCTTTCCTTAGAGTATTACTATATGGAAAATGACTCTCATTTGAGAATTTACTTGCTTAAGTTTACCCCAAATCCTTGACCAATTTGGTCTTATTAGACAGCACTCTCGAGGTGTGTGTCTGGTCTCCACAATGTGTGGGTGGCGACCATATCACAGGGGTGCTTCGTCGGTACCTCTCTGGGTTCAACATAGGAAATGTTTGCTTCATGGCTTAGATGTTAAGTTCTTGGGCTTCACTGTGTTAGATCCACAATGTTCACCTTTTTGGGAATCACCCTATTTTTGCTACCTCTCCCCCACCATTCAGGGCTCCAGGACTTTCTGCCTCAGGTGTTGTATACTTAGCTAATTGGTCTCTCTGTTGCCAACCTCTTCCTCCTTCAACCCACCCTACGCATGGCTGCCAGATTGATGTTTGTTAAACACAGTTCAGGGGCTGTCACTCTTCACTGATGACCAGATGAAGCACACTCTCAAGGCTATCTATTGTGTGGATTCTGTCTCCTGGTTACCCCTTAACACTTTCCAGCCAAACTCCAATCCTTTCCAAACTCATTGTTTCTCTTCGCTTTCACTGTCTTCTTTTTTCCCATGTCTCTCCTGAAATGTCACCTATCAGTGCCCCCATCCCAAATACCCATAACTGAAGCCTATCATAATGTTCCTTCACTGCAATGAAAGCTCACCCACCATAAACATAAAGCACATTACTTTCCTTTCCTCAGTTTCCTTCATAATGCAATGATTTCTGATCTTCCCTTTGTCTCATTCTTGGTAGATAGTAGAGATTATCTACCTTTGTTATCTTCCCGTTGTTCCAGTCTCTATAGGAAATAAACCTCTGAAAGGTAGGAAAGTGCTTGTCTCCAAGCTGTACCCCTTACATCACCCCAGAGTGCTTTGTACATGGTGGGCATTTGTGTTCTGAGACAGACATTCTCTGACACAGCCCTCCTCTCATGCTGCCAGAGTGGGAGCAGCACAGCTGCCTGGATTCATTGCTTTTCCCCAGAGAGGCAATTATAACACTTTATCTTTCCCCTTTGGCTTTCAGCCAGTGGCTCTATACCTAGTGTCTAATTTTCTTTTTGATTAAAGGGATGTTCTCTATACTCTGTCAAAGCAAAATAATAATGATAATGAGAATTGCTGCTACATATTGAAAGCCTACTATGTGCTAGACACTGTGCATTACATATGGGATCTTACTTATTAATCTTCATAAAAATCTGACTTTATGAATAGAAAATTGAAGCTCAGAGAGGTTGAAAAAAATATACCAAAAGTCACTCAAGTAGTAGGTTAGAGTTGGAGTTGAGTTGAACCCAGATCTGTTGGCCTAAATCATTTTTAGTTTGTCCCACTAGAAAAGGCTGATGTAAGAGTGGGCTGGATGTTAGCCTCTGGCTCACTTTTCCTGGGAGCTAACACCCTGAAGCTATTCCTTGGTGGGGAAGGGGTGGGGCAGTGCATACTTCTATTGCAGTTTATTTATGCTAAGCCCCTGGCTCCTCTATTGCAATGCCTAGGAGAGGACAGGAAATGGAGTGAAACTCCTGCTTGTATCTAAATGCCCTTGGTGAACAGCACATAATTTATAGGGTTCCAATATTCCTCCCATACTCAGGGCTTCTTCCAGAGCTCTCTATAGCTTCCAGATCTACCACTGCATCAATGGGAAAAGAGTATGCTATACATGAAATTATTGGAAACCTGACTACTTGCTACATACACTCTCCTGGTCATCTGCTTGCTGAGGAAAAAGTAGTTGAAAATGGGTATAGTAGTGCTGGACTTCCAGCCAAAATGGAAATGTAGGTAGATTCATTTTGCCTCCTCATACAACCAAAAGAAGGACAACAACAAATTTAAAAACAAAAAAATAACCAGAACTGCCAGAAAAATCAAACTATTAAAGAAGACCAAGGAGTTAAAAAAGAAACATTCATACAGGCAACCAAGGAGTCAAAGAAGGAACATTCATTCAGACCGGTAGGATGGGCAGAGATGGGTAGCCAGGGTAGAGAGGACTCATGGAAAGGCAGTGGCAGGAAGACCAGGTGGTTCCACATTTGCTTGTGGGTAAACTGCGAGGACCAACTGGGGAGCAAGACAGACTGTGCAACCCAGGGCTCCAGTGTGGTGAAATAAGGCCTCAAAACGTCTTACTGGAAAAACCTGTGAGGGTTGAGGCAGCAAGAGAAACTCCTAGCCTCACAGGAGACTTCGTTGGAGAGAACTTTCCAACTGGGTCCTAGAATGTACTCAAAACCACCCATCCAGGAATCAGCAAGAAAAGGGCCCAATTTGCTTGTGGGTAGCAGAGGAAGTGACTGAAAGCTGGTTGAGAGCTGAGCAAGTGGCACTATTCCCTCTTGGACCCCTCTCCTACATACAATGCCATAACACAACAATGTGGATTGCCTCACCCTGGCAAATACAGTAAGGCCCTGTTACCATGCAATAGGTATACTGAGACAAAAAAAAAAAAAAAAAAAAAAAAAAAAAAAAAAAAAAAAAAAAAAAAAAAAAAAAAAAAAAAAAAAAAAAAAAAAAAAAAAAAAAAAAAAAAAAAAAAAAAAAAAAAAAAAAAAAAAAAAAAAAAAAAAAAAAAAAAAAAAAAAAAAAAAAAAAAAAAAAAAAAAAAAAAAAAAAAAAAAAAAAAAAAAA
>PVKU01002934.1:137403-154177 GCA_004027475.1 Anoura caudifer | reverse complement strand
ATGAAAGAACACATCAAAGCTCCAGAAAAAATACAACTAAGCAATGAAGAGATAGCCAACCTATCAGATGCAGAGTTCAAAACACTGGTAATCAGGATACTCACCGAAATGGTTGAGTATGGTTGCAAAATAGAGGAAAAAGTGAAAGCTATGGACCAACAGTAAAGGGAAATGTACAATGTACAATGAACCAACAGTGAAAGGAAGGAAACCAGGACTCAAATCAATGGTTTGGAACAGAAGGAAGAAATAAGCTTTCAACTAGAACAGAGTGAAGAAACAAGAATTCAGAAAAATAAGGAAAGGCTTAGGAACCTGTGGGACAACTTTAAACACTCCAAAATTTAAATCATAGGGGTGCTAGTAGGAGAAGAGGAAAAGCAAGAAATTGAAAACTTATTTGAAAACATAATTCAAGAGAATTTTCCCAATCTGGCAAAAGAAATAGACTTCCAGCAAGTCCAGGAAGCTCAGAGAATCCCAAAGAAGTTTCACTCAAGGAAGCATACACCAAGGCACATCATAATTATCCAAGATTAAAGATAAGGAAAGAATCATAAAAGCAGCAAGAGAAAAGGGGAGACAGTTATCTACAGAGGAGTTCTCATAAGACTATCAGCTGTTTTCCCAAAAGAAACCTTGCAGGCAAGATGAGACTGGAAAGAAGTGTTCAAAGTCATGAAAGGTAAGGACCTATATCCAAGATTACTGTATCTGGGAAAGCTATCATTTAGAATGTAAGGGCAGATAAAATACTTCCCAGATAAGGTCAAGTTAAAGGAGTTCATCATCTCTAAGCCCTTATTATACAAAATGTTAAAGGGACTTATCTAAGAAAAAGAAGATAAAAAATGCAAACAGTAAAATGACAATAAACTCACAACTATAAACAACCAAACCAAAAACAACAACAACAACCCAAAACCAAAAATGAACTAAGCAAACAATTAGAACAGGAACAGATTCATAGAAATACAGATCGTATGGAGGGTTATCAGTAGGGAAGGGGAGGGAGAAAGATGGGAGAAAAGGTATAGGGATTAAGAAGCATAAATGGTAGGTGCAAAATAGACAGGGGAAGGTTAAGAATGGCATGGGAAATGGAAAAGCTATAGAACTTACATGTATGACCCATGGACATGAACTAAGGTAGGGGAATGATAGTATGGTCAGGTACAGGGCAGAGGGGAATAAAGGGGAGAAAAAAATGAGACAACTGTAATAGCATAATCAATAAAATATATTTAAAAACAAAGAAAATGGATATATTATATGCCAAGATTAAGACAACCTCATATGTCTTATTTTAGGGATCAAAAATGTGTACATTGGGATAATTCAGTGCTAATTTTTAAAGAAGTCTAGGAAACAGCTTCCTAGCATAGTGGTTGAAATAAGTATTTAATAGATATAAATAATTGAATTAGTGAATGGATGAATGGTTTTAAAGTTTTGATTTTTTATGGCAAGCAATAGGAAAAATGGGATCTTCCAATTATTAGGAGAATGACTTTGGATAACTCATTCTGAGGCTCAGATTTATGATGTGTAAAATGGTGATGCTAGTACCTGCTGTCAAGAACTATGTAAAGTCTGAAATTTTACCTTACTTCTACTTTACTTGTTAGTCTGTCATAGTTTCAAAGATGCTGGGAGAAGACTCAGACTTCTGGGTCAGATACACAGACTTTATCACTCAGGGCACAGCAAAGCTCAAACATCACCACGTTAGTACAAGTTCTACTTGCAATGGCTCAGGTGGATGCATGTACACACAGCCAGCTATGTTATAGGAGAGGGACTCAAGGCTCAGGGTCACACATTTATAAAGGGGAGTAAGCATGCCTGTCCGCCCTTTCCACTGAAGGGCTATACTATCTCTACCTTTCCAGGCTGTTTACTAATGTCCTTGAAAAGATAGTCTAGAACAAAGGGAGCTGTTGCTTTGCCTGTAAAACATGCCAAAATGCATGAGACCCATGAAATATTGTCTCCTAACAAAACCTTGTGAATCTTTTTTGTTTTGAAGAATTACATGATCTAAAATACTGTCTCAGTCAGGATAATTCAGGTTTTGCTGCAGTAACAGATGACTTTTCAAATTACAGTGTCTTAAACTTCTGAAGACATACTTCTTAATAATGCTACTGACACATGGGGAATTGTATAGGAACCCTGTTCCGAGTTATTCTCACTCTTGGTCCAAGTCCAATGCTAAAGGAGATTTCATTCCGTGGTTCATTGCCATCACAGAGGGAAAGTGAGGGTGCAAAATAGCATGCTGGCCCTTAAAACTTTATCTCAGGAGTGACATGTATCACTTCTGCTCACATTCATTGTCCAAAATTGCATGGCTAAACCTAACTTTGAAGAGAAAGGGAGGTATGCCCAGAAGAAGAACTGGAAATATTTACTTGGTAGACTTCACAAAATACTGCAAGTTCCTTGCACAAGGCCTGACACATTAAAAATTGAAGCTTCTCTCTTTCTTATCACTCCTGGAGCAGTTTGGGCAGAGTCAGAAGTATGGGTTTTAGGTTTACAAGAAATTCACAGTGGTCATAGATTCAGCTTGTTTGTTCTCTGGCTATCCATGGCTGTGGTCAAGGAAATTTCCAGAATTCCCAAGTTATGTGTCTAAGCTTGTAAATGAAATTAGTCAATACTCATTATTAACATGCAGTCAATTCACAACTTTGTTGGTCAACATTAGAAAGAAGAAACATAGAATTTCTCATAATTCCCAGTTATTGCATAGAGATAATAACTAGATTGAGAAAGAAAAGAAAAATGTTGATTTATTTTTCCTCATGATAAAATGCAATCATGGATTCGATAGCAAAAATACCTCCTGATTTGAACTGGTCGCCCCATCTGACTAGAAACCATTGCATGCCGTAGAATGAAGGAAACATTACGGATCATCATGGTCTCCATGCTTTAGAGTTAAAAAAAAAAAAAAGTCAGTCAGGTCTTAATTAATTTATTTAATAAATATTCATCGAGACCCCTCTATCTGTCAGGTTCTGTGTTAAGGATCTGAATAGAGCGTGAGATGCAAAACAGTCACTGTTCCTGACTCCATGGAGCTTTAGAGCCTAAGAAGGAAAAAAAAATCATCATAAAAGCTAACACTTGTTTAATTGCTTGCTTATGAGGGTCTGGGTGCAGGGCTGTTCAAACATGTTTGCATTTCACAAAAGACTCAGTAGCCTTGTGATGGTTTATCACTCATGGTAACCCTGAAGAGGTAGTGAAAACCATAGATTGGAAACACTGTAGTTAAGTCTCAGAAAAGTCATTTGGCATATTCTGAGGGTATCAGTGTTGGTGGGAGAGAATCCAGGTAGGTTTCAGAGTTCAGGTAACTCAGATTATAGATGCACTGACACATGGACATTTTTGATAACCTGCATCACAAGAACTACTCTTGTCACAAGCTGTGGATTCCCGATCTTCAGGCTGCGCCTTCTCTTAGTTAATATTGTCCATCAATAAATGAATTATTCAGATAACTTATTGCACATCTATTTGGTGTCAGGTACTGTGTACCTATAGTTCTTTCTATAATTATCTGCAAGGGTAGGAATGATGATCATACTTTACAAGGGAAAAAATTGAGGATTGGAAGAGGAAGAGAGACTTCCTTGTTATTCTAGGACTCCAAATTAGTAGAGGGAGCCAGAATTCAACCCATTATGTCTGAACCAGAACTCTTCCAAGGGGCATGAAGCTGCTCCTCCTAACTGCTGACAGGCCTGGCCTGTGGATGCTCCCAGACCTATAACCATAGCTCCAGCCACACATCCCTAAATCCCTCTACAATAATGCTATGTTATAAAATCCAGGCAGCTTTAGCAGAAACAGGCTCATTTTGGGAGCACCTGCCTCTCCTCACTGCAGCAGTACAGTGGTCACTGCAGCAGTACAACTTGCATCTTTTACTCGTCTCTTCTAATGAATTCAACAAACATTGACTGAACAGCTTCCATGTGGCAGGCCCAGGGGGCTAACAGGCTGAACACAACACAGCCCTGCTCTGCAAAGCTGAACGTCAAGAGCACGAGAGAAGCTCAGAACCACAGCACACAGTAATGCAGGTAGATTTAACTCAAGGTTAGAGCAAATAAAGGGCAACAGGAGAGAAAGGAGAGAGGCAGAGGAGAGGAAGAGGGAGAGGGAGAGGGAGAGGGAGAGGGAGAGAGATGCTCTTACTAGGGAATCTGGAAAGGTTCTGTGGAGAAGTGTGATTTGTCAGGAACTTGAAGTAAGGCTCATGTGCTAGACCTGGGGCAGTGAGGGGAGTGGAGGGAAGGGGTAAGTGTGAAGGAGCTAAATCATGCAAGCAGAAGAAGGTGCTGTTTCTCCCAGAAACTGGTAAGCTGGAGGAGAGGTCATTTTTCCAGAACTCACAAAGTCTGGCTACTTTCACAGAGGTCTTGGGGAGGAGTGGCTTTTAGAAGGCAGGTGGAGTCTGAGGGGCTGCCTCATGGGTGAGCTGAGAAGAAAGGACACTGTGGACACTTCAAAAGCCATAGGAAAGGGAGCCATCTGGTGCCTAGTACCAAGCAAACTGATTTTTATTTTCTCCAGGTTGCTGGGCTTTGGTGTCTGGTATGCTGTTTGGGCTTTGTGAGGATGGAGGGGCCCATGGCTCCCTGGGCTGGTAAAGGGCTGCACCCACGCCTAAAACCTGGCTGCTTCCAGCCTTGGTACCTCTGCAGAGAGCAGCCCCTATGGTGAGCTGATGGGCAGACAGCTGTCTCCTTAGGAGCCCTTGGGTCTCCACTGCTTCAGTTTGCCTGTCTCCCTGTGGGAGAAGCATGGGTTTTTAATACTGGCCAGTTACATCTGGAAAAAACAATCCAAATGTTAATCCATCTAGGGGGAGGAGGAATCCATGTCTTCTGCTGTTTGCATCCTTTTGTTTTTCATCTCTGGATCTCTCAATCTCATTATGAAGCCAGAAAGAACCCTCTGCCAGCCTGTCTCCTAGTCTTCAGGCAGCCTTTTAAACATTTCTTTATGCTTGGTCTCCTTATGCTCCTCACTAACAGCACTCCTTTCATCTGGATGTGGCACAGCTCCTGAAATAGCTAAACAAAGCCTCGCTACACCCCCATGAGGAAAGAGGCAATCATAGCTTGCTTTCCTCCTGCCTGAGAGGAAATGAAGCATGGATAGTAGTGTCTTGGTCAAAGAATCCAGCTCCTCCAGCCACCTGAAAACAACAGTGCTGGCCACAACATCCTGCCCGTATGTGCTTCTGCAGGAGTGGACTCATATGTTCAAAAAGGATATTGGTGTAATTCTTCCTAAACCTACTCCTCTTCCTGTGTGCCCTGTTTAGGAAAATGGATCAACCCATCACCCAATCCTGGACTTTCAACTCTTACGCCTTAGGGATTTAATGGCTCTCCCAACGTGCATGCCTCTTCTCTAATTCTCTCTGACACTCTAGGGCAGCCCACTTGCCTAGATTAATACCACAGCTTGCTCTCTACAGTCCCTGTTCCTACTATGTTTTTTCCTTAGTCCACCCTCCAGGCTGTGGTTGGAACAATCTTTCCAAAATACACAGTTAAGTCATGCTTAAAACCCTCCTCCTACAGGGTCATATTTAAACTCCTTAGCCTGGCATAGAAGTCTCATACTCTATGCTCAAGCCTACTTGTCCAACCTCATTTTCTACCTGTGCTCCTCTGTACTCTTCATAACTGGCCATTCAGAATCACCTTCTGTTCTCTGGACATGATACATGACACATTTGCACATGCCCTACTATTACCTACTCTTGGGGGAAATCCTACTCACTATCAAAGCCCAGATCAAGAGCTGTCTCTACTTCAGGTGGAACTGACCATTTAGTCCTTTGTGTCGCATTATATCCAAGGAGGTATAATATGGGATTCAAAATAATCCTTTCCAACAGCTAGTAGCTTGCACTTTTCTCTGTCCCCAGTGAGGATAACTACAAGGTGGATAATGTACAACATGATAAAGATCCCCCTCTTCAGCCAATACTGTTGCATTTGGTGTTTTGATTCTGGACCTGGGAGTTAGGTGGAATGTATAAGAGAAGACGCCTGTGAAGACCCTTCTCTTATTGACCTTCACGTATGAATGTGTGGTTTTGAGTCAGTACTGAAAATAGTACTTCTCTCTGTGGGCTGGTATGGGCTCCTCTGATGTAAATCATTCCTGGTAGTTCATTCACTTGGAGACAAGTTGGTCTTCAGACAGGAAACCAGAACTTAGAAGGTGGGCTTCAGTCAGGCAGGAAAAGGAATTTTCTGGCTTTCTCAGGGCTCTGGCCTCTTTGATAAGGACTTTGAGGAGTGAATTTAACTTTGACTGACTAGTAGTTGATACCTAGAATACTGAGTCCAAGTACACAATCAGTGAGGAAGAGCCGTGTGGTTGATTGGTGATGTCTGCCTGGAGCAGCCTAGGCAAATCTAGGCTACATCCTAGGTTTCCCTTTCAGCTACACATCAGCCATCTCTGATGCTGCAGAGATGCACCCTTTTGGCTACACATTGGCCATCTCTGTTGCTGCAGAGATTCACTCGACGCTTGAAGGATGGCAAGGTCTAAATGTGACGCTCAGCACATGGAGGCAGCAGGACAGTCAGGCAGGGAGGCCTTCCCATAGGGGTCATTTACTCAAGATGGATAAACTACATGTGTAAAATGATCTGGTTACTTATTATTTTTTGTTAAATTATCTTTTTTGATTCCTTAGCCGGTAGTGCATTCTTCCAAAAATATGGCTGAGTCTCTGCTTTGTTGCAAGGGGCTGGTGGAGGACACATGTCTGGGCTGGTGTATAAAGAAGAACAGAGAAGACCAGGCTGCAAGAACAGCGGAACCAGCAGTGGGCAGAGGCCTAAGAATCCAAGGATACCTCAGGGCCCTGCCTCCCTCTTCACACGTGGACTTCCTCTCCATAGGTGTGCTGAATTCTAATTCTCTGTGGGCAGCATTTCATTTTTTTAGCTTCAGTTTTCTTCAGGATTTTGCTAAAGACCATTGCCAAGAGAGTTAATCAACCATTTTAATTCTCATTTCCATTAGGAAAAGAAGGGACAACTACATAGGAAGGGAAGGCAAGCAATAAGACTTAAATTGAATGAGCACTTAACAAGATATTTTGTATGTTTTACTTTTTAAAACCACTTTATTGAGGTATGATGAACATATAAAAAACTGTAAATATTTAATGAGTTCGGGGACCAACATACATCTATGAACCCATCACCATCATTTAACCATTACCGTCCAAAGTTTCCTCCCATTCATTGTATTATGATTTTATTATTATTATTTATGGTAAGAACACTTATCTCACAGTTACCCTATGAGGTAAGTATTATTGTCACCATCTAATTGATGATGAAACTGAGGTTCAGATAGGTCCAAGAACAGGCCCCAATTCTCCCTCACAGGCAAAGGCAGAGCCATGCCCCCAAAGCTGGATATGCTAGTTCCTAGTGTACATGCTCCTGGCCCAGCTAAGCTCCCCCTCCCTAAAGGTCTTGGGGTTTATTTTCCTGGTGGAGCCACCTAAGGAGTGTGGGCCTCAGGAAGACTGAACAGGAGCAGGGATTGCAGCCCAGGGAGAGAAGCCAAAAAGCTCCACTTTGGGCAGGCAGGAGAGGTCTGGGATACTGTGTGCTCTTTGAGGCAGGGAAGGGAGCAGTTTCCCTGCCAGAGATACCTTTGTAAATCGAGGTGCCCATGGTATCTATCAGACTGTCAACTCTACAGGAGACCTAAAGCTTGAATGACATTGTGCTTAAGGGACTCCTCCGGCCCCCTATCTGGACCTCTGTGCTAAATGGATTTTTATGAATAAAAACTTCAAAGCACTGAATGGGGTGTTAGTTATATGACTTTCACTAGGTTTGAATGAGTTTGTATAGCTAAATTATGGAGCAACTTGTCCTTGCCTTCTGGGTGTGTGTGGTATGTGTGTGTCCCCATAAGGTGGGGTGGGGTGAGGGTAGACATGATGATTTGACTGATGTCACTATGAATATTGGTAGAAACCTTATGAATACTCTGTAATTGCATTATCTGTACTTTGAGGCTCACATTATTGTTCGGTTGACAAAATACTCCCTGTTAATTACAATAAATAAAAGGTTTCATTTCTTTAAAAGAAGGATTCTATAACTTCTCTTTGCCTAAAACAGCCCAGAATACCTCTCCAGACTTTTTTTTAATGGCTGAGAGAGGCACACCCAAGACAATTTTTATCACAATTACATCTGTATGGCTTGCAAACAAGGAAGTGTATGTTCACACCTTTCTGTCTGAATGTGGTGGCAGAGAGATTAGAAAGGTTTTGCATGCAAAGTTTAAACTGAAACTTGGATTTTGTGTGACTAAATAATGAGACTTGTCCCAGCATTGTTCCCTTCGGGTTTCAGTGTGCTGTGTAAACAGAAGGCTGGGGATTTTTTCTATGAGTTAGTGAGAAAGGAATTGAGATTTGTGATTCCTATTTCACAGATGAGAGGGCAAGAGGATAGATAAAGCACAGGCCACCCTGCCTGTCTGTATGGGTTTGAGGACATGAGAGAAGTAGCACAACAGTAAAAAACTGGCTTTGACTATGGTAGAATTTTAGCTCTGCCATTTATGTGTGACCTGTAGCAAGTTACCTAACTTCTCTGAGCCTCATATACAACATGGAAAGAGTAACAGTACTTTCCTTACCGTGTTGTTGTGAATGAATGGAAAACACGCTTCTTAGCACAGCATTGATTCAGGGAGTGTTTACACACGGTTGGCTATTATTTTTAAGATGTGCTCAATAATAATGTGTGAATGAGTGAAGAATATTTGTTCTGACCACAAGATGCTACAGGCAGTATTTTCAATTTTAACTTGAGCTAGGAAGAAAGCATAATGAAGTGCCAGCCTCCCCCAGGAATCTTGTAACTTCTGATTGTCTGCAACAAGGATGACTGCTAATCTTCCTCTTTAACTGTGGTCATCTGCATTTTGCAGTGACAGCAGCCAGGAATTCTTACTGGAGCCACAGTGGAATTAGGACTGGGCTTAGCTAGCAGGGCCTGAGGGGGCTGGCTGGCACCTTTATAGCTGTATAATGCATATTGAACTCTTGCCATGTGTCGGGCACTGTTCTAAGTACTGTATGTCCGAACAACAATTCTACCAATAGGCACTACGGTTATTCCCACTTTACAGATGATAAGTCTGGGACAGAGAGGTTCAATTAGGACGTTTCCTGAAGACCCACAGCTTGTAAGTGGCAGAACTGGTATCTGAGTCCAGGCAGCCTGGCTCCAGCTTCCACTGACCACTGTGCTCTATGGCCTCCCTCAAGCCTATAAATGTGAGGCTGTGTGAATATGATTTATATGATAAGTCAGGATGCAAATTAGGAACAGGAGTTTTGTTCTCTGGGATACCAAAATCCTGCTGAGAAATATACCCGGTGTAGATCACCCAGCCAGGTACCTGGAACTGGCCTGGCTTAAATCTTTTACACATGTATGTGTGCGTACACATGTACACACACACACACACACACCTGTTCGTGGGTCTTTTGAAGCATTTCATGAGGCTCAGACAGGCAGGTGAGAAATAGTATAAGGATCACAAATGGACACTGTATAACTGATTTAAAGAATTTGGAAGACAAGGGAAGAAATGGATTTCCAAATATTTTGTACTTGCTGCAGGACTCTCACAGATTCATCTTATTTCCAAATGGGTAAACACCCTTAAACATTTTTTTAGGCTTGCCTACATGGGCGGAAGATAAAGTCATTGTCCTTCTTAATGTATCCACCTCCCCTAGGAATGCTTTTCCTGATCTAGGCGAGGACAGGTGACAGTCACAGAGCTGATCCTGGCAGACTAGTCTACACCCTCCTGCTGGTCCTCTCCAGGGAGTGCAGGGCTGTCTAAATCAGCCAGGAGGAGGGCTTAGCAATTAAAGAACCTGACACCTACGTGATTGCTGCATTCCCAGGGGTCTCCAAACCTTTTTGAGCCATGAATGTCTATTCAATCAAAATCCTCCTCAAACACCCAGGGTGTGAGGCAGCTTAAAGTGGGGGTTTCCTGGTGGAAGCCAGGGGTCCTGGACCCTGCTGCCTTTGCCATGATGAGATTCTGGTGTAGAGAAAAGCAGTTTGAAAGCCCTAGTGAACAACATTCAGTTCCTCTTTAGAAGTCTAAAGACCGGCTTGTCCCTCTTTTGTCCTCCTTTTCCCGATCGTCTGGGTGCCTGGGATCCACTAGAATGTAGGCAGGGTCAAAAGGCAATTTTAAGAGGTCAGAGTTAATAACCATTCTGCTCTACTCTTCCCTAAAAAATAAACAGTCGTGGTGATGAAAAGTTAATGAAAGTTTAGCGGTTGGGAACATGGATTGTGGAGTCACAGTGCCTGGGTTCAAAGCTGCTTTTCTATTCACTAGCTGTGTGACTGTGGCAAGTTCCTTAGCCTCTCTGTGCCCTAATTTTCTCATCTGTATAATGGGGACTAAATAATAGCAAACTATGTCATTAGGTGGTTGTGAGACTTAACTGTATTAATATGTATGATGCACTTAGAAAAGACCCTAGCACATAGTAAGTGTTCAAAATTATTAGCAATCATTATTTAATTTCCTCTTGTTCCACAAATAAATTCCAATGTGTGCTAAAATGCAAGTGACAAATTTTCTGACATGCAGGCTTTTTGTTTGTTTGTTTGTTTTGGAGGGGAAGGAAGAGCAAAGCAGTACTGGAAGGAAGAGAAAGCGGTTTTGTGGAGGGCAGAAGAGCCACAGAAAGGAAATCCCACAGTGTGTAGAAGGCGATGGCACTACTCCCACCCCCCACCACCCCAGTCCACTTGACACAGAGTTTTGAGCAGTTTAAGAAGTGGGGCTGTACCTTATATGAACCTAAGGGAGCAAAAAGCCTCATTGGAGTTTTACATAACTGTTTTGTTTTATGAACCAGCACTACCTTGCCCAACCATTTTATAGTAAGTCATTTTCTTTTCTTTCTTTCTCTTTTGGACACCCTTGCATTACGTGAGATGCTGAGCTATTTCAGGCCTTGTACCTCTGCTCCAGGTGCTGGGCCAGGAGAGCAGCACATATTCCATCCAGAAGACTTCCTGAGGGGTTGGAGAGGGCTGCAGGGCAAGAAATGCCAGGTGGCTCTGGAAATCAGTAGTCTGCTAAATATAGTGGGTGGTCATACAGTTATTCTGCTGATTTTTTTCTAACCACAGTTTACCAGAGGCCTTAACCTTTAGAATTCTTAATAGCAGGAAGCCTACAAAAGCTGTTCTTGTGTCCTCTCACAATAAATATCTTTGAAGAATAATTAAAGCCAATGCATTGTTACCTTGGTTTCACAGAACCAAGTCTAGAGTGTGACTACTTCGTGTCCAGAGTCAGGGATCAAGAAATAAACAGACTACAGTTGAACTGAAGCAAGGACATGGGGAGGCCCGGAAACCTGGAGTCCAAGCCTGAGAGCATCACAGATATAAGGGAGCTGGGTTAGAGGATACCATCCATGAATTTTCCAATTTTTAAAAGGCTGAGAGCAATAAGAGGTAAGTCCAACATAAATGTAACTGGATATAAAGTAAGAATAAAAAGAAACATTGCACATGTATAATCATAGGACATACATAATCATACATAGGGCACTTATAAGACAAATAAATACAGGTCATCATGGCAATTTATGATGGAGGGAGTGACAAGTAATCTGCATAGAAAGTGTGATGGTCTAAAGACACGTCTCTCTCCTGTTCCTCACAATTTTGACAGAACTTGGATTCCAGAATCTGGTGGTCAATATTTTACTTTGGTGAGGTCTTGGTGGGGGGCAGGGATGGAGTGGCACTGTAGCTAAACATACAGTTTTATTGACACTGACTGTGGTGGTGATTTTGGTCCTGGACTTGCAGAGGAGAGACATAGGGTCAAGTTCATTCAGAATCAATGATGAACTCCCAGAGGAACAAGGAAATAGGCCAGATACTCTGTCTCTGTTGAAAGCAGAGAGGATATAAAAAGAGAATAACCCTCTACCCAAGATTTTGGGGTCACTGAGGAAGAGCAGGATAGTTAGGAAGGAGCTCATGCTCTGAGGTTTCCTTGAAAACTCCAAGTTTATAATTTTTATATTTTAATTTAGCAAATATTCGTTGATATGCTGGGCACTATTTTGAGTATTGCAGATGGCGAGTGGGGAAATAAACTAAATAGATATGTGAAAAGATGCTCAATGTCACTAATCATCAGGGAGACTCAAATTAAAACCACAATGAGATACTGTTACAGAACAGACCCGAGTGGAGGAGGGTGAACGATATACTATTTCTGAATGGACCCACCCCTGCACTCCAGGGGTCCCCGACCCTGTACTAGGTTCGTCTTGGCCACCACCAGGGAAAGACATCTCTCAATGCCAGAGATTGGTGAAAAAGAAAGGGATTATTTATTTAAAGAGTTATACAAACTTAAGAGTAATGACTTACTGTCTTCATTGAGATCCCAAATTCTTTTAGAATACCCACAAACATGCTGTCTTTCCTTTCCCCTCTGCCCAGTCTGGGGTACCATATTTCAGAAAAAGAAACAGAAATCCACGTGGTTCCTCTCTACCCAAGCTGCGTGGTCCCCAAAAGATGAGTGGTCCCCAAAAGCCCCCAGCATGGCTGCTGTGCCTGGGTTTAAATCCCAGCACCAATCTTCCTCTGCCACACCATTTCTGACTCCTCATACAATTGGCCACAGCTGCCAGCATTCCCATATTTTTTCCAGCTTTACTGGGCTGCCATAGTAAGTTTGGGCAGGTATGGCCCTGTGGTGTGGAGCCAATCATCTCCAAGTTCTTACTCAGGCTCTGTAACCAGAGGGAGTTGCCTCCCAGTTATATCATGGGTTGAAGTCCCATTCCCCTAGCTCAAAGCTTGCCCACAGCTATTTAACATATCTATGAAACCAGTCAAAGGTTATAGATATGTTAAATGACTGTTCTAGAGGTTATCCGGAAAACTGTTGTTATGCAAAACAGCTCATTAATCAATGGCCCTGCTCCAAGAGTCCCATCCCCCAGCTCAGACTTGTGGGGTTGAGGACATCCTATATATATTTTTTCTAATATTTCCTGGACACCCCGAGTTCTGGACCCCATTACAAATCCCTATTTGGGGCCCCCCTTGGCTGTACCCTGTTACAATACCACTTCGCACCTGTCAGAATGGCCACCGTCAATAAATCAACAAACAACAAATGCTGGCAAGGATGTGGAGAAAAGGGAACCCTAGTGCACTGTTGGTGGGATTGCAGACTGGTGCAGCCACTGTGGAAGGCAGTATGGACTTTTCTCAAAAAATTAAAGATGGAACTGCCTTATGACCCAGTGATTTCATTTCTGGGAATATATCTGAAGAAACCTGCAACACTAATTTGAAACTATATATGCTCCCACTCTATTCATTGCAGTGTTATTTACAATAGCCAAGCTTTGGAAGCACCCCAAATACCCATCACTAGATGAGTAGATAAAAAAAGAAGTGGTACATTTACACAATGGAATACTATATGACCATATAAAAGAAGAAAAGCTTACATTTTGTGAGAACATGGATGGGCCTGGGGGTATTATGCTAAGTAAGGCAGTCAGAGAAAGATGGGTACTAGATGATTTTACTTTTATGTGGAATCTAATGAACAAAATAAACTAATAAACAAAATAGAAATAGACTCATAGATACAGTGAATAGACTGACAGCTATCAGAGGAGTGGGGTAGGGGGCTGGGTGAAAAAGGTGAAAGGGTTAAGCAAAATGGCAATTACCAGATGAAAAGAGAGTGGGGGAAGTAGAAGAAGGTAAAAGAGGAATAAATGGTGATGGGAAGAGACTTGGGGTGGTGAACACACAATATAATATATAGATGATATATTATGGAATTGTACAACTGAAACCTATATAAATTTATTAACCAATGTCACCCCCCAAAATTCAATAAAAAATAGACATATTCCCTGACCTTAGTTTAAACCTAATGAGGGATATGGTACGTATGTACCAAATAACACAAAACAGCACTGAGGTGCCTGGGCTTATTTTGAAGTTATCCAACTCTATGTTTCCCAATTAAAGAACTGGAGATAGTTACCCTTCCAAAATCTTATTGTGGCCACATGGCCCTTGTTGTCGTGTTTGCCCTGTCTCAGGGTGGAGGGTAGAATGACAGAGGAACTGCTGTTAAACCTCATCTCCTTTTTTCAGTGTGGGAAACGCTACTTGGGTCTGGGGGTCTTTAATCTTTGTACTAATGCATTCTATTTTTGGCTACGGTGCCTGAAAGAATGAACTTGTCAGCATCTTTATCCTTATCCCTTTGGGGAAGAGAGCTAGAGAAGTGCAGAAGGGCAGTCAAAAGCCCAACTGCCTATTTAGCGCCCTCAGCATTTGTTCCTGAGTGAAAGCAGCCAGCTCGGGTAATTAGAGTCTGAGTCCTGATGGAGGTACTTTGTTCCAAGTTCAGTTGCAGGCTGGGATGGAGAGCTCTGCGTGCCCACTTACCTTGTTAATAGCTTTGCTGACCTTCTCCAAATAAAAAGTCATTAGAATGTTGAGTTATGATCTGTTTCTTGTAAAATCACATCCGTCCTCCATTTATAGCCCTGTATTTCAACCAATTCTAATTACCTCTTAGAATATACTTCTCCTAGTCCTTGGAGAACATTTCAAACTCTGATCCAAGCAATCAAGCATACTGCTCGGTTTGAAAGCTGATTGTGACATGATGATGCACGCAAATCTCAATAAGAGTCTCCTCCCCTTTCTGAACAGCCACATGCTAATTTTTGGAGCTCTCCAGTTCTCCAAAGATCCAGTGTCTTTTTGTTTTGTAACCTTTTTTTTTTTTTTTTTAAACCAAACAGAGGATGCTGAAAGTTGGAAAGCTAATGAGGAAGAACAAAAAATTCTTGTGTCTTTTGCAATCATATTCTGCATCTCCCCAGGGAAGTTTTTCTTTCCTTTTCATTACTGAACATCATCTGAAGACTGTCCATCTTATTCATCCATACCTGGAGAGTAGGCTGGTTCAGTTCAGAGTCCATTGGGGGGGTCCCAGGAAATGGAGTTCTTGCATCGCTTCTGCCTTATTTCTACAAAATAACTGCAAGGTAAAAAAAAAAAAAAACAAAACCTTTGGCTTATGAAGTCAAGAGCTTTTTGGTATATCTTGAACTTGGCTGTGTCCAATGGATTTTCTCCCTCACCTATTTCTTTTATATATTACCCTCTATCATTTCAGACAATTCAAGTGACTCAGAGATTTTCAGAGGTCTCTGTTCCTTTCATGCTCTGAATGGGACTAGAATATGCCCCCCCACTGCTAAAACATTTTTATAGGCTTTCTAAATCTCCCCACTGCCTAGAAGAATTTTTTAAAAAAGAATTTCTTTTTTCTCTTTCTTATTGCTTTTTCCTTCTAATGGGATTGAAACACCATGAGAAATGGCACTTTTTTATGGCAAGGGCTCATTTGCCCATAAAGAACACTGAGTACAAAAACAAATTAAAAAAAAAAAAAACCCAAAATAACCCAACCCTATGCTTACAGAGACCATTAGGAGTGATTTGACATTTATTGAACAACAGATGGCGATTAAAAGCATGAAAGCTAGATTGCCTTGCTAGAAACAAAGGGTAGTTCTACTGAGGAAGTCTAACGTTTCAATTAAAATACCTCTCAATGTCAGTTAAATCATATGAAGATAAGACTGAAAATGGTTTCTAGCTGCACTATAATCAATAGTGCAGTTAAAATCCTCATCAAGAAGCACCCAAGTTTTTAGTTTGATAGTTTGCTAAAATATTAGCCAAAGCTTCAGGAAACCAATTCCTTCAGTGTAGGGTTCAAAAGGTTAACATTTAACCGGGAGTGCTTCATACATGTTAAACAGATTTATTTCAATAATGAGAAAGAAGCCTCACTGCCTTTGCTTTGTTTCAAATCTCACCCACTTTTCAGTATGGATTAGGCATTAGTGAGGGGTGGGAAAAAGACCCCATTATTTTCACAGCAAGGATCTTGCTGTAATGATGGTTATATTCTTTTGGGAAGCAGCAAGTTGAAGTGGAGAAAGAAGTGGTTTGTTAGTGAGGCAGACCTTGGTTTGAATTGCAGCCCAGTCATGTTGGGCAAATATCATTAATGATCAGAATCTCTTTTCTTATTTGTAAAGTTGTCATCACAATATCAACTTTTCTGGATTGCCTGGTGTCTTCTAGGGTCTCTGAATAAGGGCCCCTATTTTTAGCCATCTATGGGCAGAACCTCATGATATATAATTGATTCTAGTAGATTTTACCAAAACTGTGTTTATTTTTTAAGTTTTTAATTTTATGTTTTAAGTATATTTTATTGATTATGCTATTACAGTTGTCCCAATTGTTTTCTCCCCTATATTCCCTTCTTCCCTGCACTGCTGCCCTGCCCACAGTTCATGTCAATGAACAACTTATATGTTGACTCAACTTATATGTACAACTCCACTGAGTTGTACATATAAGTTCATTGGCTTCTCCATTTCCTATACTATTTTTAACCCTCCCCTGTTTATTTTGTGCCTATCCATTACATTTCCTATTCCCTGAACATTTTCCCCCATTCCCCTACCTGCTGATAACCCTGCATGTAATCTCCATTTCTATGATTCTGTTCCTGTTTTAGTTGTTTGCTTAGTTTTTTTTTTTTTTTT
>PVKU01002934.1:0-137303 GCA_004027475.1 Anoura caudifer | reverse complement strand
TTTTGTGCCTATCCATTACATTTCCTATTCCCTGAACATTTTCCCCCATTCCCCTACCTGCTGATAACCCTGCATGTAATCTCCATTTCTATGATTCTGTTCCTGTTTTAGTTGTTTGCTTAGTTTTTTTTTTTTTTTTAGGTTCAGTTGTTGATATTTGTGAGTTTGTTGTCATTTTACTGCTCATAGTTTTTGATCTTCTATTTCTTAGATAAGTCCTTTTAACATTTCATATAATAAGGGCTTGGTGATAATGAATTTCTTTAACTTGACCTTATCTGGGAAGCACTTTATCTGCCCTTCCATTCTAAATGATAGCTTTCCTGGAGAGAGTAATCTTGGATGTAGGTCCTTGCCTTTCATGACTTCAAACACTTCTTTCCAGCCCCTTCTTGCCTGAAGGGTTTCTTTTGAGAAATCAGCTGGTTGTCTTATGGGTACTCCTTTGCAGGCAACTCTCTCCTTTCCTCTTGCTGCTTTTAAGATTCTCTCTTTATCTTTAATCTCAGGTAACTTAATTATGTGTCTTGATATGCTCCTCCTTGGGTCCTATTTCTTTGGGACTCTCTGGGCTTCCTGGACTTCCCAAAAGTCTATTTCCTTCACCAGATTGGGGAAAGTTTCCGCCATTATTTTTTCAAATAAGTTTTCAATATCTTGTTCTTCCTCTTCTTCTGGCACTGCCATGATTCAGATGTTGGAACATTTAAAGTTGTCCTGCAGGTTCTCAAGCCTCTCCTCATTTTTGTGAGTTCTTGTTTCTTCATTCTGTTCCAGTTGGATGCTTATTTCTTCCTTTTGTTCCAGATTGTTGTTTTGAGTCCTGGTTTCCTTCCCTTCACTGTTGGTTCCCTATATATTTTCCTTTATTTCATTTTGTGTAGCCTTCATTTCTTCCTTCATTTTGTGACCAAGCTCAATCAATTCTGTGAGCATCCTGATTACCAGTGTTTTGAACTCTGCATCAGACAGGTTGTCTATCTTCTTGTTGCTTAGTTCTATTTTTGGAGTTTTGATTTGTTCTTTCATTTGGACCATATTTCCTTGTCTTGGTGCACCATCTGGATGAATGTTGCTTTAACTCCTTGGTTGTTGGACTTCCATGCAAATATTTTTCTAACAGTTCTGGTTGCTCTTTGTTTTTAAGTTGGTTGTTAGCCTTATCTGGTTCATGTGAGGAAGGGAAGCATTTCTGCCTATGCCTCCTTCTTCGCTGGAACTCTCAATTATTGTTTTTTCAAAAGTATGTTTCTTAGAATACCAGTTCTCCTACATATTTAGTAGCAAAAGGTTAGTGTGTGTTATGGGTTGAATTGTGTCCCCCTAAAATTAATATTTTGAAGTCCTAATCCCTGGCACCTCAGAATGTGACTTTGTTTGAAAATAGTATTGTTGCACATGTAATGAGTCCAATTAAGATGAGGTCATGCTATAGTAGCTTGAGCCTTAATCCAATATGACTAGTGTCTTTATAAAAGGCAGAGACTCACTTCCACACAGGGAGAACACCAGGTGAACATAGAGGCAGAGATTAGGGTGATTTTGTGAGCCAAGGGACATCAAAGTTTCCTGAAACCACTCAAAGCTAGGGGAGAGGCTTGGAACAGATTCTTCCTCACAGCTGTCAGAAGGAGCCAACCCTGCTGATAATTTGACAACTTGATGTTGAACTTCTAGCCTCTAAGACTTTGAGACAATACATTTCTGTTGATTAAGCCACTCTATTTGTGATACTTTGCTATACAGCCCTAGAAAACTAATATATTATGTCAAATACATTTGGTAAAGATTGGTATAGCATCTGGATTTTGAAGGTTCAGAAAGCAGTTTAGCAAAATCAAGTTTTTGAGGAATTACACTACTAAGATCATCCCTAAACACTCAAATTTTGCCCAATGTTTCCTAAACATTTGTCCATGGAAGACTTCCCATCCTCCTCTGCATAAAGACCTATTTCCACACTCTGAAACTACTTTGGGAAAGAACGCTCTGAAATGTTTTGCCTTTAACCCCTCCTCCTAACTTGCATTACTCCCAGGGTTTTCCTCCAGTTTTACTGCCTCACCAGCAATAACCATCCCCATAACCATGTGCTCTGTAGCACCACAGGATGACAGCTGTCTTTTAGTGACCACTGCACCCCTAGAAAACCTTCCCTGGTGCTCACCCCTTTTCTCCATGTCTACTCTTGGGTGTCAGGTGTTGCTTGGGCAAGTAATGAAAGTCAGTCAAATGATGAATTTGGATCCATGGCAGTGAGATGTAGTGTATTTCAAGCTGAGCCTTTATTGCTGTTCAGCAAGCCATATTTTCTTGAACTGTTTCACCATTGCTTCCATGCCTTCCTTCATGTGCACTCATTCATCATCCAGTGAGTGGCCCACTATGAGCCAATTCCTACATTTTCACTGGATGGGTAGGTGAGCAGGAGCAGGCACTCAAATTCTGATGGTCTAACAGACACTAATACTATGAGAGAAGAAAAACATTCATAGAAGTGCTATCATATTAAGCAGAAAAGGGAACACTGAATAAGTGTTTGCCACAGGTGGGAGAATATATTTCAGGCAGAAGGAATAGCAGATGTATTCAAAAAATTCCAAGTTCTGGTCAGATATTAGGTTACAAGTTGAGGGAGAATAAGATGTATATCTATAAAGGAGACAGGGATAAAAATATTATATGCTAAAGCATTTGCAATTTCTCTTGTAGGGAAGGGGAAGTCACTGATGTCTGTGTGTAGTGGTCAGATTTTCATTTAGGGAAGCTAACTATGGAATTATAAGGGATTTTAATTTTCTTTTTTGTTGTTTTTTTTTTGTATTTTTAAAATTCTCTGCCTGCTTTAGTTTTGAAAATACTAGGTGTGTGTAAACATATCTTTATTAAAAGGCTTAAAAAACTCAGACATGTACAGAGAAGATCCTGGCTTTCTCACCACTTTTCCTATTGATGTATATAATCCTTCCCAGTAAGTTTGGTTTGTTTTTTTAGGCCTTCATTTATCTTTCTATGCATTTGTACATGTGATACAAGCATACAAACATACATATATATGTACATATATGTATACACATAAACATATACACATGTGCCTCAAGATTCTTAGTTAAAAAACATGAATACAACCATGCTATGCCTATGTTTATTGACATGTATTTTTCTCATTTTCATGGAACTCTTTCTAAATATGAGTTCATCTCATTCTTTATAGTGGTCCCATAGTATTTCATAGAATAAATGTAATTTATTTTAACCTTGGCCTCATTGACAGAACTTGCTATTATAAGTAGTACTTCAAGGGTATTTTCTAAATAAATTTTGCACACATGTGTAAGTATTTCTTTAAGACTCCTAGAATTATTGGGTCAAACAATATACCCTTTAAAATTTTGAAAAATGTTTCAAAATGACTTCCAAAATGGCCTCAGTAATTCATTCTTCTACATTTTCCAATAAATAAAATTATCAATATTTTAAATTTCTTCCAATTTTGGGGGGTCAAAATTTTATTTAAAGATATTCATCATCCTTATTACTAATGAGGCTAAGGATCTTTTCATATGTATATTACCTATTTATATTTATTATTCTATAAATTGCCAGTTTTATTTTTTGTCCATTTTTAAATTTGGGACTCATCTTTATCTTCTTAATTTGCAGAAGATTTTTATATAATTTAGGCATTAATTCTTTGTCATTTTAATATTTAAAAATTTCAATCTGACACTTGTATTTTAACTTTTTTACTTTGACTTATTAAAGACTTAAAATTTACATAAAGTAAGATCTGATCATTTATTTTTCTGTCTTCTAGGTTTTAAGTCTTGCATAGGAAAGATTTTTTTCACACTAAACTTATTTTAAAATAATGTCTCTTTTTTTGGTGCTTTCATAGTTTCCAGACTGGAAGAGTTTATTTTTGTACACACTGTGACATTGAGGTGTAAGTTAATTATTTTTTTTCAAAAAGGCCAACCAATGTCCCAACACCATTTATTGAATAATAAAATACTATTTTAATCAGAAATAAATATCTTTAAAATATATATTTATTTGGTGTCATTGTATAATTTGGATTGGAAGGGATTGGGGAGAATAATGAGACAAAAGGCATGCAGCCTTGCTTGTTAAAATACAAGCCACAGTCCCTAAGTTTTGTTAGTAGAAAAAAATTTTTCATGTAAAGTGGTCTGATAGATTAACCTAAGGAACTGGCTTTGGCATAGAGGTGATTGAGAGAAGAAGGCATAAATTGAGAGATCTTTGGGAATGGGACAGACAGGGATTTGTAACTCACAGACTGAAGAAGGGCAGGAATCCTGTGTGGCCTAGGTTTCCAACAACCTTGGTAACATAAGTATCAAGGAATTTCCCTGACAAGAGACTAGACTGAACACAATAAAATATGATTCCAATCCTAATTAATAAAAATACTGGATCAAACATTTAAAATTTTAAAAAGGCACACCTAAAAGCAAGAAGGAGGCTCTCTAAAGCTAAAAACAGAAAGGGAACCCAAAGTGAGTAACAGGAGGCAAACCGACTTGCTCAGTGAGGACTGGATCCCACAGAGGAGACATTAGGGGCTGAGTTTTGAACATCATCTTGGGGACGGAGTTAAGTCCTCAAGCCCTGGGTTGCTGTGGGAGCCCTAGAAATCAAATGCCCTGTGCGAGGCTTTGGGCTGGAAATGTGCTTTGCTTCCTTGTATAAAAAAAAAAATCACTGCCCACTGCACAGGAGCTGCAGCCTGGAGCAAGCGCTGCCTCAGAGTGGGGTGGAAACTGTCTCACCAGGTCACTGCTCCAGCGCTGCGTCACGTGCAGGCGTAGGGGCCAAATTTACAAGACCCGTGTGCAGCAAAGACCTAAGACCAGAAACTAACTTAAAACTGGTTTGGGACTGGTTGAACCCACAGTGCCTGAGCAAAGAAATTGTAAAATTGTCCAGCTGGGAAGTTAAGAAGTAGAAAAAAGCCATAGATAAATGGATAGATAGATGAATTTTACACCTAGACTTTAATAGTGCAAGTGCAGAATATCATGTATAATGAGAAATCCTAAAAGCCAATGCGGGGGTGGGGGGGAAGGTTAATTACCATCTCAAAGTAGTAAGATTGGCAGTGAACTTCTTGTCAGCAGCAAGTGCCGAAAATAGTGGGATATATTTTCAGGGTCCTAAAAACAAATAATTTCAGATTTGGAAATCCATAATGATTTCTATAACCTATTGTTTAGAAGTGAGGATACTTTGTACTTCATGAATCTGTAGTATCAAGTGCTTATTTTACCTATGCAAAAAATTAAAGAGAAGAGTGAAACTAAGGTAAAGCCATTTCAGGCCTACTAGGGTTTAGGAAGTTTACTCCTGTGCAATAACACTAGTAGATCACACCCACCAAAGTGAACAGTGCACTTCAGACTGAAGAAAAATGTGTTTGAAGGAAAAAGTGGTATGCAAGCTGCAAGGGAAACACATAAATTATGGTGGTAAATCTAAAATCAACGAGAATAATAATAATGTTTTATTATGTGCTTTACAAAAGAACAAAAATATCAAACAAAAAATAAACAAAACATAATAGCGCAATAGCAGAGGATTTGAAGGGAGAATTAAAATATGCAAAGGTTCTAGTTTAGTTTGGAAGGAAGACAGATAAGTGTATTAACATTAAATGCCTTGATAGAAAAATTTAAATTTAACTATATATATGAAAAAAATTAGTATAATTACTAAAGAAGTACACATAGATTGTATAATACTAAATAGGAAAGAAAATAAAGGAAGAAAATATGATTAACAGAAACTAAGATGAGAAAATAAACAAAGCAGAGGGAAAGCCCAGCAAATAGAAAGCACCAGAAGACTTTGTAAGTAGATGAGAGGAATAACATAGAGGCCTCAAAAAATCACTTAGGCATGGAATTCGGTTTGTTAACCAAAGGGACATCAAAATCAGCAGGGGAAAACATATCCTATAAAATACATGGTGTTGAGACAATTGAGTTTCTGCAAGGAAAGCTAATGAAAATTAGATTACTACTTCACACACAAATTCCAAACAGAAATGTGAAAAATGAAACTCTAAAACTACTAGGAAAAACCTGTTTAAAAAACATAGAAAATATTGAATAAATGTAAACTTGGCACAAGGATTTGGCAGAATTTCTATTCCTGAAAAATATCAAAAAGCACAATCCATTAAGGAAAAGCTAGATAAATTTGACTTCACAAGGCAGGATACTCCATAAACAAAGTTTGAAAACAAACTGTTAACTAGTAGAGGCTATTTTTGTTTATATACAATAAAGTATCAACATCTAGAATAGACAAAAAATATTACAAATGAATAAGAAAAAGACAGAAGACAGAAAATAGAAAAAAATGTCAAAGGATATAGAAGGCAAGTCACTGTCGAGATGTTAATGATGGTAAACACAAGAAATTAGAAAAGTTCCGTGTTTCGCTAGTTATCCAGAAAATGTAAATTAAAACAGGAAACATGTTTTACCTCTATTTATCAAAAACTAAAGTCTGACACTTTCACATATTGGTGAGCATGTGGAAAAAGATATGTAAAAACCCACTGAAAGGAAAGACAGTACCTAACACTCAAACTGGTATTTAGTATTTTCCTCTTTTGTTTGTTTTGTTCTATTTTTATACTAGTCCTGGCACACGATATGGACTATGGGCAGAGCAGAGGACATGATATCTGAATGAACAAATGAATCCCCCCAAAGAAACCAGGTATCATCTCTCGTTTGGATTATGTGACACAAGACAGAAATGCTTGTGTCACCCCAAAACTCAGATGTTGAAACCTTACCTTTCAATGTGATGGCATTAGGAGGTGGGCCCTTTGGGAGGTCATTAGGATTAGATGAGGTCCTGAGAGCTCCAGCATCATAAGTGGGATTAGTGCCCTTTTCAGAGGAGACACCAAGGTGATTGCTTCCCCTCTCTGCTCTCCACCATGTAAGCGTACAACAAGAAGTTGGCAGTCTGCAACAAGAAGAAGGCTCTCACCAGAACCCATCTATGTTGGCACCGTGATCATGGGTTTCCTGCCTCCAGAACTGTGAGAAAATAAATATCTGTTGTTCATAAGCCACCCAGTCTGTGGTACTTTGTTGCAGCAGCCTGAACAGACTCAGACACTCTCCTTGACATCTTATCTCATGTTGTTAGTATCTTTTTATGGCCCTCACATTATTTTTTAATGCGCTTGCTTGTCTTCCTTTGTTATCTATTCTCATTCTTCCAAATAGTAAAATTTTTTGAAAGCCGGCACTATTTTATATTGGATATAAAATACCCTATAACTCATAGCATACTACCGTGGATATAATGGGTACTCAACACATACTTGCTAAATTTAATTCAATAAAGATAAGAAATCACGTGATATTCACTAGAAAATTGTGATGGTCATGAGAACTATTGTTTATCAGTGAATCTCCTAGAACTTTCATGTGTCAACTGAAGGGGTTCTGTAGCCCATTAATTGAAAAGGGTATCTTTTATATCACTTCATATTTTAAGTGTTTCCTTTGGAGAGGGAAAAATCATTAGATTTATTTACCTATTTTGGAAAATTATGCTTGAGGAGGAAATAAGAGTTATGATAACAATCTAGGTATCCTGAAAATGTATTGGAATTACCTCAAAATTAGTTTTGTCTTTCTTCAGACTTCTAACACTCTCTTAGCATTTTGATTTACTAAAGACAACAGGATATCAGAGTGACTTTGGGGTTCCTGGAAAGAGAATTTTGGTTTAATTAGGTCTCACTGTACGAAGTGCAAATTGATTCACACTGGTGGGGAGAAAGAGGCAGGAAAAGAGTAATTCAGCTCCATTCTGTCTGTCCATTTTTTCTCATCTCTTCCTACATCTCTCTCTAAACTGTCCCTCCTTTTTGACTGTATCCTTCCTTCTTATGACTCTTCACCCTTCTCAGGCTGTTCAATTATAACTCAGTGCCATGTTAAAAACCATCCTCTTAAGCCTATACCTGTTTTGGCTTTTCCTCATCTGCTCGAATTTTATCTTTCTCAGGGGTGAGGAAGGAGGGCATTTAGTATTGTGTAGACATGCATTCTGTAAATCACCCTAGAAATAACTATCACTATTCAATGAGTGTACTGTGGTGGTTTAGAGCAAGGAGAAAATTTAACAACCCGGGCTGCCTGGACATCACGGGGCAGAAATAATTGCTAATTAGTATCCTACTAGCTTGGGAGCATTAATTGGCTTTGGGGGATCTGCTTTCTAGACCTGAAGTGTATTTTGTTTATTTGAACTTACTGTATAGGAGGAGGGAAAAATAACAATTACTGAAATAGTTTCATTTCAGTAATTCAGCCTAATGGAGACCTGTCATTTGAATGATTATTCAGTAGTTGGTCCTTGTTTTTCTGCCAAGTTTTCAGAAAAACTAATTCAGATATTCCTCAAGCTTGAAAATACATCCTTTCCTTTAAAATAATTTGTAGAATTTTATTTTATTCATGGGTGCAGGAATGCTCACAAAAGAATTGTTATCTTATATGACGATGTAAGTGGAGACAAAAAAGATGTCTTTTGAAACATTTCATTTTCATTTCAGAACACATCAAGTAATAAAGTAAAATTAAGTGCTTCAATTTGATATCTTTAATTTTCTCCTAGAAAGAAAATTTGTCATCTATTTTATGATTTATTGAGGGTAAAGGAATATGTGAGAACAAGTTTCATGATTAATTAATGAAATTACTTGAGCATAATACTTATAATGATATTATCTCTGAATTAAAATTCACTTGAATAAGATCGATGACATTTTCAATCAGCAGATTAATTAAACTCTTTGTTAATTACACATAAGTCAATATGTTTGGATTATATATCAATCAATATACTGAAGCAACATCCATTTATTTTGCTTTAGAAAACTGTTTTGCTGATATTTTTCTAGCAGTCTTATTTTAGAAGTTAGAGTTTTTTCATTTTCTTTATATTAGAGGTCTCAATATTTAGCAGATTTAGATATGAAAATAATTATTGCAATTTTTGTTTTGCTTTTTTTAGTATTGTGGAAATCTCTTTTAAATTCTGATGATTGCTTTAATGATCATTCTTGTAAATGAATTTTGACTCTGCCATGCTCAGATGCTTTGTTAATGCGATGCAGCAATGGGGCTCGAGCTGAGGAGGCTGCAGCTGCATCGCTCTGCCTGACGCTGGTCTGATTTGAACTCTTATCTGCTATTCCACGTCCTACTTGTAAGCAGGGTGCTAACTAAAAAGGAATCTTCTATTGTGTTTTACATTCTGAAGAATTGTTAGCTATTTAGGTACCTTTTTCTCCCTCTGAAAAAGAACTCCCACCCCACCCCCAAGTCTCATTTCTGGAAGTTTAATTCTCTATGAATTCATATTTATCTTTGGAGGTAGAGGCTGGAAAACAAAAGGCTAGTGTTTTTTGACACAAAGCCATAGAAAGATGATTTTTTTAATAGTCTTGGTGCGCTTGTGGGCCAGTGATAAGCCCACATACCAGTAACTTTTTGTTTGGAGTGCTTCTATGCAGTGCAACAAAACCAAACAGTGTGGTTGAACAACCAACCGAGAACCTCTTCTCCTTCTATGGTTTCTGAGCATTTATTTTCTGTAATTTTATTCACTGGGCCAAATTCTTCTCTCAGTCTGGCAAGAGTTTACGTTCTACAAATAGCTACCCTTGAATGAGTGGGAGTTTTCTTGGCTCAGAGAATCCAATTTGGGGCTGTCATTTAGCTCCTGTTAAAGCCTGGCTGAGACAATTGATATTGGAGAAATAGAGTTTATAGATGTGCAGTCTCCTACATGTGCTAAGATGTATCCTTGATCACCAGACACCTCTAAATGTGGTGCTTACTAGCTCAGCCTTTCTCAGTGGAAACTCTTTCATGAATCATGTTTTACTGTTAGGTCTTTAGCTTTTTCAAAAAAGCATTAATATCGGAAACAGTGAAGTGAAGAATATTTCTGTAGCTTCTATAAAAACTGCTTAAAGATACTGCCCATTATGTTGTTCAGTGTTCCTTGTTTGAGAACTCATTCGATGAATTCCTTTTAAAATTTACTATCAGGAAAAAGTTTGTCTCTATTGAAGAAGTGAAAGTTTTGCTTTTTTTCAGACAACAAATGCCAAATCCTTTATTGTTTCTCTCTATGTATTTGCTGTTGGGAAGTTCAGAATAAAAGTAAATTCTATATCAGAAGAGTAGAGAGTGAGAAATCACAGGCAGGTTCTGGGAGGAGCATAGGAGTGTCTTCGTTTCTCCTGTATCTGTTCATTTATTGATACAGCAGATATTTATTAAAGAACCACTGTGTTCCAGGAACCATGCCAAATGGTGGGGAGAGAAACATGGTCCTTACCCTGGAAAAGATTATGGTGCAGGAGGAGGAGAATATAAACAAACAAAGCAGTCCATTAATGAGAGACACGCTAGAGTAGAGGGATGCATGAGGTGCTACAGGGGGTTAAGGAAGAAAGTACCCAGCTCTGGCTGGAGACAGGAAAGATCTCCTGGATAAATTATGAAGAATAAATTCCTGGGGTAGCAGGCTCAGGGGAGAACAGGGCATGAAGGCAAAAGGGAGAAGTAACAAAGCAGCCACAACAATGTGTGGGGAGGGGGTTATGAAATGAAGCTGGAGAGATGGGCAATGCCTCAATGTCAAAACTTCCATGCCTTGCCTAGAAGTTGGTGGTTTACTCTCTGAAGCATGTGGATATGTAAAAACAAGTGAAGCTACATATACACAATGGAATACTATTTAGCCATAAGAAAAGATGAAATACTGCTATTTACAACAAGATGGATGACTTGAAAGTATAATGCTAAGTGAAATAAATCAGACAGAAAAAAGTAAAAAAATCATATGATTTTACTCATATGTAACATATAAAACTGAAACAAATCAAAAACAAATCAAAAAACAAATCAAAACAAAAACTCATAGACATAAACAACAGAATAGTGTTTACCAGAGGGAAAGGGCACGGGGAGAATGTAGTAAAGTCGAAAGGGGGTCAAATACGTGGTGATGGAAGGAGGCTTGACTTTAAGTGGTAAGCACTCCAGGCAACATAGAGATGTTGTATTATAGAATTATACACTTGAAACCTATATAATTTTATTAATCAATGTCACCTCAATAAATGCAACAAAATTTTTAAAGAAAAAAACATTAAAAAACAAGAATTATGTTGGAGTCCAATTAAAGCATATTAAGTTATTTGATATATTTTTGAAAAGGAAAAAATTTTAAGCACCACAATCACATTTACATGTTTGAAAGCCTTCTGGGAACCTGGCTGAAGGGGGGCAGAGGAGAAGCAGATGCTCAAAGGAGGAGGCTGTCTGAAAAGTACAGAGTATAGATAAAGGAGAGCACTAGGCTGAGGCAATGGGGAGAGAAGAGAGATGGAATAGGGAGAGAAATAGGAATCGGAATGAAAAGATTTGATGTCCAGTTAAGTGTTGGGCACAAGGAGAGGAAGCATCAAGAGTGACAATCGAGGCTTCTAACTTAGGAGACTGTGGATCACAATGAAGGAGAAAATATGGAAAGAGAAACAAGTGTAACTGTATGGGTTGGGAGATGATGTATTAAATTTTGATTGTGTGGAGCTGAGGTACCTGAGAAATGGTGGAAGATGGTTTGTAAGCAGCTGGACTTAAGGGTCTGGACCTCAGGAGAGAAATTTGAATTGAAGATGCACATCTGGGCATTATTTCTGTTTGAATATAGACAATTTCCTCAATTCAATATATTTTAAGAATAGTGGGGAGTGTGAGTATAGAAATGGGTTGAGTGTATGGGGATGGGCAGAAATATAGTTGTCCCTAAGGCAACCTCAAGAGGCATGGGCAGGAAGGAAGGCAGGGACCCAGGAAACATCCCACTGTCTTTGTGGCCAGTCTATGTGGTTAACCTATGGGCATCTCAAACTCATTAAGTCAAAAGCTGAGCTCATTCTCTTCTTCCTTTTTTATTCTCCCTTTGAAACAGAAATTTACCCATTTCCCAGGCCAGATCGGCAGAGTCACCCTTGAGTCCTTAGGTCCCCAAGCCTCACAAGGGACATTCTGGTTTTTTTTTTTTTTTTTTTTTTTTTAGCCCTTCCCTTGTCTCCATCCCCTTGTCACTGTCTCAGTTCAAGCAAGCCTCTGTCACTTCTGGCATAGGTTATGTCAATAGTTCCCAGGGGATCTTGCCTCTAGTTTTGCTTTCAAACTCAAATTTGCTCATATCATTTCCATGCTAAAAGTCATACACTGGATTTTCATTTGTTGCCCTATAAATTAAAGTGCTTTAGCTTGGTGTGTCAGATCTATTTAAACAGTGAGATGTGAGGCAGGTATCTTGATGCCCTTCTTTTGCATGTGCAGAGTGCACGGCACAGAGAAAGAAGTCTCCATTCTCCACTGTCAAGCCCCGCTCCATTCCTCCTGCTTAACCTTTTCTTAGTCTAAAGATGACAGCGGAGGCTTCACTGATCCAAGGTCAGAAGCAGAAAAAGATACCATGTTTTGTAGAGTTGTGAAATACTGTTATGTTCCATCTGTGGCTTATTTCCTTGCAGTGAACTGCAGTATTTTTTTCTCTCATTGCAACACTTTTGCACATGCTATTTCTTTTGATAGGTTTATATAAGAAATAACAGAGATGTAGTGAATTTTGTACAATGAGGAGTATTTTCTTCAGGTGGTAGGTAACCTAGATGGTATTTTCTTTCTCTGTCCCCTCCCATTTAAGCCAGGATTTATAAAATCCTTTCCATTGCTACATTGAAGCTCAAACAGTCAGAAAGAGAGATCAGAACAAAGAAGAAAAAGTCACTCCTGGGTGACTATGAAAGGCAGACAGTGTTTGTAGAGTGCACTTTAGAAGAAACCAAATATCCTCAGAAATAAGTTTGATAACTTAAAGACAAACTTTGAACAGTTGTTGATTGAGGAACTGAAAATTCTTTGTCGTTTGAATGAAAGCCCCAATATAGAGAAGCTTCCTTTGCAGAGCAGAGGTTTCAGATGCACAATTTTGTAAAGCAAAGAAGAGACCAGCAAATAATGTAGCTCCAGAGCAAAGAAAAAAGAATTTGCACATTATTTGTGGAGAGACATTTCTCCTAGCAATAATTGGTTAAAGATGCTTCACCAGTTTTGAGGAGAGGAAAGATGTGTGGTTTACGGTGTGTTTTCATGCCTAAGTTAACTGTTTAATAATCCATATACAATCGATTCAGCAAAGCATTGGTTTAGTCATTCTCCACTGGGGAAACAAAAATTATAAACCTAAAAACCCTTGGTTAAAATTAAAAGCAAGTATAAGTCATTTTGGTATTTGATAAGCCCAGGAAGAAAATAATCCTATATGTCAACTGCTTTGAACTTTGAAAGTGCTTCACTAATGAGATAAAGGTGTTTATAACACGTTCTGTGACCACAGCCACAGACCTAGCAAAGAGCACAGTTAACACAACAGACAGGACAAGAAGGGCAGTATTTAAATTTAAATTTTTTAGGCTTTGTCTGGTATTAAGTTTAAAGGAGCTATAAGCTTTCGGACAGACTCAGTAACTGTAAATTTCCATGAGATAGTCATTTGATGTTAACTACAAAATTGCTACTTAATATTCATAGAATGCAAGCTTCTATTGCTGCATGTGCAAAATATTCTATTATTTACTTAATCCATATTTGTTTTGTAGGAAATGGAATTTGTTTACTTAATTTGTAAAGAAATGCAACAGCCTTGTGTTAATCTATGTAAAAATTGTTCTTCCTTTAGGTGGAAAATTCTTCTATCTCTGGGCCAATTGTTTTTCTTTGCAATTCGAAAGTAAATAACATGGCTATAACAGATTCAGATTTGATCACCACATGAGGATTGGTTTCTACAGAAACCATATTAATTCTAACTTGTTGAGCATTTCTTGTGAGCCAGGCATTATATTGAGCAAGATACCTGTCATCCTCTAGTCTCCACGTATCACAGGCCAGTCAGTCACAGTTCAGTCAGGGAGGCAGAGCCTCTGTGAGTGTTATGTAAAGAGAGCTTGTTCAGGGATGTTCTGTACCAGCTTGCATGGGCTCCTGAGAGCACTTTTGTGCCCATCTTTCCAACTATGTGTTCAGTGACTTAATGTTGGTAACTTGAAAAGTGGCAGTATTTATGCCATAGAAATCAGCAAAAGCTACAAATTAGGTTCTCCTTGCAGATCAGATTTATTACATAGCTGTGAAAGGAGTTGAAGTGAAGTTCTGGAAGAGAGCATTAGAGGGTGAGAACTGTCATTTATCAGTTCTTAAGCTTTGGCTCAGAGAGACACCTCAGGGATTTCAGGGAGATCTAGGTCAATAAACATGTCCAGCAGCAGAAGGTAGATTGTGAGGGGAAGCTCCTGGAGAGGATCATGGGAAACTGTTGCCTTTGTGTAGAAACTGACCCTGTGGGTTTGCAGCCAAGCATCAGGGGGTGGGCTTCTGGCTCCTGCTAATGAGCAGCACCAGCAGTTGAGGAGACAAGCTAGGTGTAGAGCAGAGCAGAGTCAGTACCAGTTAGGATCCATCAGGTACTGCTGTATCACCATCGCCATATCTGACTGCAGAGAGTCTCTAGCCCTTCCCTTTCCCTCTATTTCACTTTCATCTCCCATGTTTTGAACAAGTTCCTCTTCTGGCCAATCCTAACCTTGAATCATACAGGAAGCAGTGTCTGGGAAACACAGTTCCCTGCTTAACCAAGGTGATATGGCACAATCCAACACACTTCTCAACAGTGCAATGAAACAGAGGTTAGTATCCTCATTTTTCAGAAAAGAAAACTAAGACCTAGTGAGTTTATGCAAATATGTCACTAGTTCATTAGATTCTAAAACATGTCTTCTTAACTACTGCAGTATATTAGGAGTGTTTTGTTTTGTCATTTTTGCTGTTTTTAAAATAATAACTTAAATGAAAGGATCCTCTTCCAAAAGTGGTATAGGTAAACATTTGAGATGCTTGAATTAATTTGACAATTACAGTCAGCACTTTAGTGCATGGGGTGGCCAGACAAGGTGAGCATTTACAAAACCATATCTTGGTTCAGTCTGATATGCTATACCTTACCCTTAGCTTCTGGGGATATGAAGATACTAGGATGGTACTGTGAGATTTCCGCCATCAAGGAGCACATAGTCTATTTGACAAAAGTAGACATAGCAGTATTTTTGTACCAGACCACTTTATGTACTTTTCCAGATTTACTCAGTTCCACCTGCCCTCCAGGTCTTGGATGGCTGCTTGGTGGACAGCCTGGCCAACGCTGCCATGGTGTGTCTCCTACCACCACCACCTGGGCTTCATCATGGGCTCCATGTTGTCCACTGAAGCAGGGGCCTCAGAGCTTCTTGGCTCAGATATGGCTAGACTGCACTCATACAGGCTATAATTTCCCTTGCACTTCTGGGCTCTGAATAAGCATTATATCACTGGCTAAGAACAGGGCTTCTCCAGCAACTTCATATAGAGACAGATGATTATCTCAAAGGAAAATTAGCAGTCACAGTGCAGTGTTCAATTTCATTAAATTATGGCACAATTCTGGTGCTGCATGTTATAAGGAGCCTTTAATGTCATTGCTGCGGACAATCAGAGATTTTTCCAGCTCTTGGTACTTGAATTGCAAAGGAGAATATTAATAAGATAAAATCCTAGAATGGAAAAATCTTTCAACTCTGAGATTCTGCCTGGAAGAATCATAAGATAGCATTTTCTCATAAAGTCCCTTTGCTTTAGAAGATCCACAATCCTGATTATTATTCAAACCTAATTTCAGCTCAGACAACTTAGGTAAAAGACAATCTTTGAGTTCTGAGGATTATAAAAGATGACAGGACGAATGTACTTTTGATCAAAAATGCACCAGGGGCAATAGCTGCCTACCAAAAGGCAGCTCAGAGAGGCTGTCAGTCAGTATAACTTGGAGGCAAGTCCAAGCAAATCACTGTGTCAGACTTCTGGGCAACAAAACCATTAGTCTTTAAATGCTAGGCAGTTAGGAAATGCTGCTGTACTGTGAAAATGACATTATAACATTCTCAGTTTGTTATTTCTCTTTAGTTTTTATTTAATATTTATGTACTTGAAAAGACAACCAAATTATACATTGTCCTTGTTAGGATTTGAAACACAGTATAGCATTCATCTTGTTCTTCAATAAATATTTATTGAGTGCCTGCTATTTCCTAGGCACTATGCTAGGTCCTGGGGCTATAAAAATGACTGACTCTTGATTCCTGTTCTGTAGTAGCTTATTGTCCAGTGGGATATTAGAGTTGGAGGTACAATTAGAGATAATTTTATCTTATAGATTAGTGCTCTTGGGCCCCTAGAGGGTTAGAGACCTGTTAAAGGTGATCTGGCTTATTGGAGATTGAGGTGAGATGATCCATATCCTCTAGTTCCACAACAGAGATGTTTAGAATTCATTGTTCATTCATTTATTTACTCATTAACACAAATTCATTGAGTGCCTACACTCGGCCATTCATGTCCTTCTCCTCCTAGAGATTACAGTGTTAGCAGGGATGGTGAATATCAAAACGGTGAAGAAGGTACAAATTTCCTTGAGCTGTAAATTGGATATATCATGTCACTTAATTTTTTGATAAGTAAATTTAAGTAGTATTTCAAGCCCCACCCCTTCATCACTCCCTTTTCCACTGATGACAGAATATTTAACATGATCAGTTCCAGGTGAATCCTGTTCATACTGGTTATTTTCTCACTCTGTCTTTTCAGTGATTGATATTAAGTTGCCCCTGAAACATGGATTGTTGAGGTGGTCTGTCTGGTTTGTGGTCATCATCTATCAGTGCTGGAGAGAGATGTCTGACTTTCCCTGCCCGTCACCCTCTTCATCAATTCCTTTGGCATCTATTAAGATACCTGTCAAACACTCTTGTCTGCACTGCCTGTGTTCCTGCAGTGAAGCCCTTTGTCTGGGGTTCCAGGTACCTCCAGGTCTACCCCTCAGACTCTTCTCTCTCTAGCAAAAATTTTAAAAATGATTTGTGTGTGTGTTTAAATCTCATCTTAGACTGGAATTCACTCTTACATGTTGTTTTCTTGCCAATTTGTCGCTTAAGTCATGAATATTGACTTAAGCCTCTAAGTTCTTTAGGGATCTATTTTTCATTGTTAAATGCTAGGATATTTAGATTCCTCTAAGCCATTGTCATGGAGATGATTCAGAAAAACTACTCTAAAACAAAAAATTAATTGACACTTTTTTCATTTAAAAACCTAACATGAGTGCAATGGTAAGAGGAAGGTGTTGTGTTGGTTAGTTATTGCTCAAAGCAGTAATACTCATTTATTATGGTTTCTGTGGGTCACCCATTCACACAGGGCACAGTGAGGACAAATTATCTCCATTCCACCACGTGTGGGGCCTCAGATGTAAATCAAACACTGGGGGCTGGAGTCATTATAAAGCTTATACATTCAGTATCTGGAGGTTGCTGTTGGCTAGGGGCCCAGCTGGGGTAGTCAGCAGGGAGACCCCCATGTGCCCATATGGCCATGCATGTGCTGTGGACTTTCTCACAACATGGTGGCTGGGTTCCAAGGCTAAGATGGGAAAGAGAGAGTAACAGAGAGAAAGAACAAGGCAAAAGCTATATTACTCTTTATAACAAGCCTCATTGGTCACACAGTGTCATTTCAATGGTTGAGACAGTTACAAAGACCTACTTACATTCAAGGGGAGGGAACATGGACCCCAACTCTTGTCCATGTCACATTGTGAGCATGTGCAGTAGGCAATATATTGTTGTGGATATCTAGGGATAATATAATCTGCCACATGGAGGGTTAGCAGGAGACATGGGAATGAAAAAGACTGGATAATACTTTATGATATTATTTTATGATATTTGGTCTGTAACTGATGGTCATCATCCACAGGTGCAGGTGTGGCCAAAAAAGGAAAGCATACATTGACAGAATCAGCTATGTATGGTTGATTTTTAAAAAATTTTCTCTTCTTGGGTAAGAGGCAATTTCTTATTATTGGTGTCCCACTAAGGAGCTAGTTTGCCCTAGCACATTTTCAAAACAGGTGCTATGATCTCACTAACCACTCCCTTTCCCTGCTTTCCCCAGGGACTGAGTCTAAGCATGCTGGATTACCCTCCCCCTATCACCATTTTCTTTCCATTTCCCTTCTTTCCTTTTCCATATCATAATTTAATGGCTCAGCCTTTTGCTGGGGAAATTAATTGGGTTATCATGCTCTTAACTAATAATAGCCTTTTTTGTGTGTCCGTGAATTTTAACAGCTGTCTAATTGAAGTATCCAAATGGAATGACTAATAATGAGAGACTTAGGCTTTTAAAGCATGACTGCAGGTCTCATTTTAGGATGAGACCAGGGCAGGGTGGGTAGAAGCAGCTCAATAGCTCCTAATTGTGCCATGCAGAAGCCCATCTGTGTGGCCTGGCCCAGGGGTGACCTGCTTTTAGGAAGCTTAATTAGCAGGGTGAGAAGAATTAGCTCCTCTCCATGCTTGGTCAAAGGGGTTGACCTATGAGAACAGTAGAAAAGAAGAGACCAGTTCCTTTTCTCATTATTATTATATATTTTTAAATAAAATAATTACATTATTTCATTCTGGTTATAAAATAAATGCATGCCCTTTTAAAAAATTATTTTATTTTTAAATTTTATTTATTTATTGTTGTGCTATTATAGTTTTCCCAATTTTTCCCTGTTGCTCTCTTCTGCCCCATGCACACCCCATCCCCACAGTCAATCCCTACCCTTTGTCCCTGTCCATGGGTCATTTATACCTGTTCCTTGATTAGACACTTCCCTGCTTTCCCCCATTATCCCCCTCCCCCCATCCCCTCTGGTCACTGTCAGTCTGTTCCTTGTTTCCATGCCTCTGGTTCTATTTTGCTCCTTTGTTGTTTTGTTCATTAGGTTCCTCTTATAGGTGAGATCATATGATATTTTTCTTTCTTGGACTGCTTATTTTGCTTAGCATAATACTCTCCAGTTCCATCCATGCTGTCATGAATGGTAGGAGTTCTTTCTTTCTACTGTGTATTATTCCATTGTGTAAACGTACCACAGTTTTTTTCCAAATATATTTTATTGATTATGCTATTACAGTTGTCCCATTCCCCCCCTTCATTCCCCTCCACCCTGCACACCCCCTCCCACCCACATTCCCCCCCTTTAGTTCATGTCCATGTGTCATAAGTTCTTTAGCTTCTACATTTCCCACACTATTCTTGCCCTCCCCCTATTTTCTACCCACCGTCTATGCTACTTGTTCTCTGTACCTTGTCCCCCTCTCTCCTACTCCCACTCCCCTGTTGCTAACCCTCCATGTGATCTCCATTTCTATGTTTCTGCTCCTGTTGTAATGGTATGCTTAGTTAGTTTTTGTTTTAGGTGTGGTTGTTAATACCTGTGAGTTTGCTGTCTTTTTACTGTTCATAATTTTTATCTTCTTTTTCTTAGATAAGTCCCTTTAACATTTCATATAATAAGGGCTTGGTGATGATGAACTCCTTTAACTTGACCTTATCTGAGAAGCACTTTATCTTCCCTTCCATTCTAAATGACAGCTTTGCTGGATAGAGCAATCTTGAATGTAGGTCCTTGACTTTCATGACTTGGAATACCTCTTTCCACCCCCTTCTTGCCTGCAAGGTCTCTTCTGAGAAATCAGTTGACAGTCTGATGAGAACTCCTTTGTAGGTGACTGTGCCCTTATCCCTTGCTGCTTGTAGAATTCTCTCCTTCATTTTAATCTTGGCTAATGTAATTATGATGTGCCTTGGTGTGTTCCTCCTTGGGTCCAACTTCTTTGGGACTCTCTGAGCTCCCTGGACTTCCTGGAAATCTATTTTCTTTGCCAGATTGGGGAAGTTCTCCTTTATTATTTGTTCAAATAAGCTTTCCACTTGTTGCTCTTCCTCTTCCCCTTCCAGTACCCCTATAATTTGGATGTTGGGATGTTTAAAGATGTGCTGTAGGTTCCTAAGCCTCTCCTCATTTTTTTGAATTCTTGTTTCTTCATTCTTTTCTGTTTGTTTGTTTCTTTCTTCCTTCTGGTCCACTCCATTGATGTGAGTCCCAGTTTTCCTCCCATCTCTATTGGTCCCCTGTGCATTTTTCTTCATATCACTTATTGTAGCCTCCATTTTTTTATCTAATTTGCAACCAAAATCAACCAATTCTGTGAGCATCCTGATCACCAGGGCTTTGAATTATGCATCTGATAGGTTGGTTATCTCTTCATCGCTTAGATAAATTGGCTCTGGGGCTTTGATTTGTTCTCTGGTTTGAGCCATTTTTGTTTCTAATTTTTTTTTTTTTTTGGTCTAGTTGCAGCTGTTACATAGTGAGGGGTGGAGCCTTAGGTGTTCCCCAGGGTGGGGCAGCCCAGTTGCTGGGTAGTGACGCTGTATGTGGGAGCAGTGTCCGAGAGGGCACAATGGTGCTTGCTCCACTCTCTCTTGGATTCCACTCCCTTCCACTGCTTCTTCTTCCCCTGGATTATCTGCACGCGAATGTGGGACCACCTGGCCAGCCAGCCACCTTGCATGGCCTCACTGGGTCTGCACAGTTGCCATCCCGTGCCCGGGGTCTGCCAGCTGCCACCTGTTCCCCTGGGGTCCGCTAGCCGCTGCCTGTGCACCTGGGATCTACCAGCCACTGCTGCCTGCGTGCCTGGTCCACACCTCCACTTTTTCTTGCTGCAACTCCACCCCTCTTACCGGTCTGGATGAATGGTTGTTGGACCGCCAAACAGTTCAATTTTCCATGAGTTCTGGTTGTTTTCTTGTTTCTAAATCTTTGTTGTCCTTAATTTTGGTTGTGAGAGGAGGCACAGTGTGTCCACCGAGGCCTCCATCTTGGCTGGAAGTCTGTACCACAGTTTTTTGATTCACTCATTTACTGATGGGCATTTAGGCTGTTCCCAGCACTTGGCTATTGTAAATAGTGCTGCTGTGAACATAGGGGTGACTAGGTTCTTCCGAATTGGTGTTTCAGGATTGTTAGGATATAATCCCAGCAGCAGAATCACTGGATGAAAAGGCAGTTCCATTTTTAATTTTTTGGGGAAGTTCTGTACTGTTTTGCACAGTGGCTGCACTAGTCTGATTCCCACCAACAGTGCACTAGGGCCCTGTTGTTAATTAGCACTTGTCATTTGTTGATTTGTTTGTGATGGCCATTCTGACTGGTATAAAGTGGTATCTCACTGTGGTTTTAATTTGTACCTCTTTGATGGCTAGTGATGTTGAGCTTCCTTTCATATGCCTCTGGGCCCTCTGCATGTCTTCATTGGAGAAGTGTCTGTTCAGATCCTTTGCCCATTTTTTAAAAAAGATTTTATTTATTTATCTTTAGAGAGAGGGGAAGGGAGGAAGAAAGAGAGGGAGAGAAACATCCATGTGCGAGAGATACATTGATAGGCTGCTTCTCACATGCCCCCAACTGGGGACATGGTTGGCAACCCAGGCATGTGCCTTGACTGGGAATTGAACCAGTGACCTTTCAGTTTGCAGGCTGGCACTCAATCCACTGAGCCACATTTGCCAGGATCTTTGTCCATTTATCTTCCTGGTGTTGAGTCATATGAGTTCTTTATATATTTTGGAGATCAAATCCTTGTCCAAAGTTTCATTGAGAAATGTATTTCCAAATGGTTGGTTCCCTTTTCATTTCGATGATGTTTTCTTCATTTTCTTTTAATTTTTTATTAATTGTTCAGTTATGGTTGTCGTCATTTTTGCCCCATTACTCTTCCACACCCTAACTTCACCTATCTTCCACATTCAATCCTCCCCCATCTCTCCCCACCCTGTTTTCTTTGTCTATGTGTCCTTATGTATGTTCCTTAACTCTTCCCCCTTTTCCTCCTAATTTCCTCACCTCTGGTCACTGTCAGTTGTTCTTAATTTCCATGTCTGTTTCTATTTTGCTCACAGGTGTTTTTTTGTTGTTGATTAGGTTTCACTTATAGGTGAGATCATATGGTATTTGTCTTTCACCACCTGGCTTATTTCACTTAGCATAATATTTTCCAGTTCCACCCAAGCTGTCATGAATGGTAGGAGTTCCTTCTTTCTTTCTGCTGCATAGTATTCCATTATGTAAACATACCACAGTTTTTTGACCTGCTCATTTGCTGATGGGCACTTAGACTGTTTCTAGCATTTGGCTATTGTAAATAACACTGCTATGAACATTGGGCTGCACAGGTTCTTCTGAATTGTGTTTCAGGATTCTTAGGGTATAATCCCAGGAGTAGAATTGCTGGGTTAAAAGGCAGTTCCATTTTTAGCTTTTTGAGGAAATTCCACACTGTTTTCCATAGTGGCTGTATAAGTCTGCATTCCGACTGACAATGTACTAGGGTTCCCTTTTCTCCTCATTCTCATCAACACTTATTGTTTGTTGATATGGTTATGATGGCCATTCTGAGCTGTGTGAAGTGGTATCTCATTGTGGTTTTAGTTTGCATCTCTCTGATGGCCAGTGATGCTGAGTATCCTTTCTTATATCTGTGGACCCTCTGTATGTCCTCCTTGGAGAAGTGTCTTTTCAGGTCCTTTATTTTTCAAGTCACTTATTTTTTAATTGGATTGTTTGCCTTCCTGGAGTAGAGTCGTGCGAGTTCCTTATATATTCTGGAGCTCATTCAAGGGTACCTTATACCCTTGTGCGAGGTATCATTGGCAAATATATTTTTTCCATAAAGTTGGTTCCCTTTCCATTTTGCTGATGTTTTCTTAGCTGTACAGAAGCTTTCTATTTTGATAAGATCCCATTTGTTTATTCTTTCCTTTATGTCCCTTGCTCTAGGGGACATGTCAGTGAAACTATTGCCATGTGGAATAACTGAGATTTTCCTGCCTACGTTCTCCTCTAGGACTTCTATGGTGTCATGAGTCATATTTAAGTCTTTTATCCATCTTGACTTTGTTTTTGTCTATGGTGTAAGTTGGTGGTCAAGTTTCATTTTTCTGCATGTAGCTGTCCAGATCTCCCCATACTATTTGTTGAAAAGGTTATTTTCACTGCATTTTATGCTTCTGCCCCCTTTTAATTGACTATAGAGACAAAGGTTTATTTCTGGGCTCTCTATTTTGTTCCATTGATCTATGTGCCTGTTCTTATGCCAGTACCAGACTCTTTTGATTACCATGGCCTTGTAGTACAGTTTGATGTCAAGTATTGTGATTCCCTCCTACTTTGTTCTTTTTTCTCCAAATTGCTGTGGCTATTTGGGGTCATTTATTGTTCCATATAAATTTTAGAAATGTTTTTTATCTATATCTGTGAAATATATCATTGGTGTTTTAATAGAGATTGCATTGAATCTATAAATTGCTTTGGGTAGTATGGATATTTTGATGATGTTAATTCTTCCAATCCATGAACGTGTTGCATGCTTCCATTTGTTTGTGTCTTCCTTAATTTCTTTCTTCAGTGTTGTGCAGTTTTCTGCATACAGGTCTTTTACCTCCTTGGTAAGGTTTTTTCCTAGGTACTTTTAGTTTTCTTGTTGCTGTGGCAAATGGGATTTTTTTCCTGATTTCTATTTCTGATATTTCATTGTTGGTGTACAAAAATGCCTTTGATTTCTGAATATTGACTTTGTATCTCATTGCTTTGCCAAATTCACTTATGACATTGAGCAGTTTTTGTGGTGGAACCTTTAGGGTTTTCTATGTATACTATCATGTCATCTGCAAATAATGAAGTTTTACTTTCTCCTTTTCAATTTGGATGCCTTTTTTTTTCTTGTCTGATTGCTGTGTCTAGGACTTCCAAAAGTATGTTGAATAGAAGTGGTGAAGGTGGACATCCTTATCTTGTTCCTGATGTTAAGGGGAAAGGTTTTAGTTTTTGCCCATTGAATTGATGTTGGCTGTAGTTTTCTTGTATGCCGACTTTATTATGTTGAGGAATGCTCCCTCTATTCCCTCTTTGCTGAGTGTTTTTTTTTTTATCGTAAATGGATGCTGTACTTTATCAAATGCTTTTTCAACATCTACTGATATGATTATGTGATTTTTTCTTTCATTTTGTTTATGTGGAGTATTACATTTATTGATTCACAAACATTGTACCATCCTTGCATCCCTGGGATGAATTTCACTTGATCATGACATATGATCTTTTTAATACATTGCTGGATGCAGTTTGCTAATATTTTGTTGAGGATTTTAGCATCTATATTCATAGTGATATTGGCCTGTAGTTTTCTTTCTTTGATGTGTCTTTATCTGGTTTTCAAATTAGGATAATACTGGCTTCACAAAAAGAGCTTAGGACTCTTCCTGTTCTTGATTTTTTTTGGGAAAATTTTGAGAAGGATAGGAGTTAACTCTTTCCTAAGTGTCTGGTAAAATTCACCTGTGAAGCCATCTGGTCCAGGGCTTTTGTGTGCTGGAAATTTTTTGATTACTGCTTCAATTTCACTAGTTGTTATCAGTCTATTCGGGCTTTCTGCTCCTTCTTGATTCAGTTTTGGAAGATTATATGTTTCTAAAAATTCATCCATTTCATCCTGGTTTTCAAATTTCTTGGCATATAGTTGTTCAAAGTAATTTCTTACAGTCCCTTGTATTTCTCTGGTATTAGTTGTAAACTCTCCTCTTTCATTTCTGATTTTGTTTATTTGGGTCCTCTCTCTTTTTTTCTAGATGAGTCTGCTTAAAGGCTTGTCGATTTTGTTTATCTTTTCAAAGAATCAGCTCTTGGATTTATGATTCTTTGAATTGTTCTTTTAGTCTCTATGTCATTTAATTCTGCTCTGATCTTAATTATTTCCTTCCTTCTACTCACTCCGGGCTTTTTTGTTATTGTTGTTGTTGTTGTTGTTCCTCTAGTTCTTGTAGATGTAGAGTTAGGTTGTTTATCCTTGTGCATATCACCAACTGCCAGTGATGGCTGCACATGGGTCCAACACTGCAGTGCCATCCATTTTCAGGGCTGGTTGACTTGGCAGGTGAGTTGCTACACACTCCTTAGCCGATTCCGACTTCCATGGCCACTGTCCTGCTTAAAAATTTAAACATTTCTGGAATGTATCCAGAAAAAAGAACAATCATCTGAAATCTTACAACCCATGTTTAACTCTAGGTACCCATAGAGCTATAACCATACATAACTTGTATACATATTATACTATACATACAGTTTTGTATCCTGTTTTTTTATTCAATAATGGGTGGCACTTATTTTTTTCATTATCAGGAAATATAGATTCACATCATCAATTTTTATTGACTGCATAACATTTCTCTGTGAGTTACCATAATTTATATAACTAATTGTATTGAAGAACACATATGCCTATTGCATTTTTTTTAATATTATCATCAGTGCTCTGAAGAACTTTCTTGTACATCTATTTTTATGTACTCATCCATAGATCTCCTTGGCATAAATTCCCATAGGGGAAATTTCTGAGATTCTTTCTTTTATAAAGGACAAAAAAACCATGAGTGAAAGAAATCTGGCTGAACAGCATAGTTCTAGAGAATTCATGCAACAAGTGCATATAAATCTATGCTGTATCAGGAGACTGATCCAGACAGTTTGAGATGGAAACATAAAAAAAAAATCTTCTAGTGTAGTAGGGAATATAAACCCTTATACAAATAACTATGACAGTAAGATTAAATTCCCAATAGAGGTATGAATAGAGCACCATGGGAAGGGTAACAGAAGGAGCTGTTTAAGTTGGGCAAAGAGATGGGGAAGAATGAACAGAAAGCAACTGTGAGCTGGTTGTGCAGTTGAGAGGAGTTAAATAAATAAGTGTATTAGTCCACTAGAGTTGTAACAAAATACCACAGACCAGACCAGTTGCTGCCTTAAACAAAATAAATCTGTCCAATCTCACAGTTCTGAAGGCTAGAAGTCCAAGATCAAGGTGTTGCCAGGCTTGGTTGCTTCTGAGGGTCGTGAGGGAAGGATCTGTTCCAGACTTCTGTCCTTGGCTTGTAAATGGCCATTTTTCTCCATGTGTCTTCAGATCATCTCCCCTCTATTAGTGTTTGTATCCAAATTTTCTTTTATTATAAGGATGCCAGTCATATTAGATTAGTGCCCTCCTCAATACCCTCATTTTATTTAATTACTTCTTTAAGGACCTTATCTTTTCCAAATACAGCCACGTTGTGAGGTTTTGGGAGTTAAGAATTCAACATGTGAATTTTGGGGTGGTTGGAGGGGGACACAATTCAGCCTATAACAGTGAAAGAATGGAGAAATGCTTGTATAAAGGACCAGTGTCAGGCAAGTGTGCTATGGTTGGGAAAACTCTTTGAACCAGGTGGAGAAGGCCTGGGGGCTGGGAATGAGGAAAGGGAATAGTGATGAGGAAGGGGGGCTTTGTTCTGCATGGGTGGGAAGTAATGGGAGTGCTGGGTTGAATCCCAAATTGAAACAAATCTGAGTATGAGTTAGGAATGGATAATGGGCAGTTAATTGAAAAATTAAGACCATTGATACATTGTAATAAATTCTGCCTTTAAAAATATAGTATTAAAAGGAAGCAACAAACATTCTTGATTATCTAGTAGAAGGTGAGCATTTCATGTATCTTAATTAATTCTCTCAACAACCCTATAATTAATGCGATTTTGCAACTATAGAAACCAAGTCTCAGGAGTACTTAAAAACATGTTCAAAGGCACACAACTAGTAAATACCAGAGTTAGGCTTTCAAGTCACGTCCATTGCCTCTTGTTTGGAATTCCTGTTGCTGCACCATGTAGTCTTTTGAGCTATGCCCCAACATACATAATGCCATGCTGTCAGGGACTAACTAAAGACAGTCCTCTTAAGAAAGCAAACCATTTCCTTTAGAAAGGTGATCCAAGGTTTTATCTCTTGATTGTCACACCTAGCTATCTGAACCATTTGGAAGGAGCCTATGCCCAGCTTCAACCACTCCTCCTTTCTGACAAGAATTCTCCAAAGGAACTAGTGGCAGAAGGAGGCTGGGAAGTGTCTGGGTCAGCTGGGTATGATTGAGCACTGTTCCAGTATTGAAGACCTGATAAAAATCTGGAGCCTCTGGGTACTCGATTTTTAAAGTAATCCTGTCAGTTCCCTAATAATAGTAATAAATTAACCAAACAGCAGATTCAGTGGTATTTTATGTCCTAAGGGTATTGCTTTCACACTTCAACTTGATAGCATGATTTATCAAGAGATAAATTACAGCTGGGAACAAATGGATTTACTGATGACAGAGAGACAAGTATATTCCAAAGATGTTACCAGTGATGGGCATGTACCTGACAAGCATACTTGAAAAATCCCCAAACAAAAAGCTTCTCTTCAAAGGCTGAATGGCTTTAATCTTCACTTTAGATGTAGGTCATTGCAAGGACAGAAGAATTTTGATGGTTTAATTACCCCCTCCCCAAATCATTATGACTTGAAAGTATTAATTACTTTGCTCTTTAAAGATGGGATTATTCAATGATGTCTAACCTTTTCTGAAACCCATCTGGAAAATAAGTAAATAAATGAATGTAGGGTTATGCAACTGTAAATGTGTTATGCATTTATTTCCTGTGGCTGCCTCCCTCCATGCTCCACTCCTAATAAGGTATTATGGTGTGTCTCTTGTGAGAACAAGGGACAGGTGCATATGACTAAGATAAAGTTTGGCTGTTGGACTTGCTCACTGCACAAAACCTCCTTATCCCTGGATATAAGGGAAGTTAGGATTACTTCCAGCAGTTGCTCAAAAGAATAATCAGAAAGCAGAGCTAAGATAGAGAGCCCAGGTAGAGGGCAGAGATGGCTTGGATTCTCAGGTTTAGATGAGAGCTCACTGGATATGTGTGAAGATAGCTTCTCCACGCAGGCTGACCCAGAACTCCTCCATACAGAGGCTAACCCAGAAAAATGAGCTGAGAATTGGTCCTGCCCTGCAAATCTATAGATGCTCATGAGGTTGTCTAGAGTATGTAGATTCAAGAAAAGGCATATCAGAAAATATTCTTGGTGAGGAATAGTCTAATGAATGTGCTCATCCTTAAGCTTTTTTTGAATTTTTATGAAAAGAATAAAAACAGGCTTATTCTTTGTGGGCAAGCAGTGGTGGGGAGAGGTGGGAGTAGGGTAGGATGTGTGCTATTAGCCTTTAACAATATCTTGAAGGAAAAAGAACCCTAAGCTATCTCTCTACCTTATAAAAGAAGCAAGTTAAGGGTGCCTTGAGACTTGGACATTTAAAACATATATTTTTAAAACAAACTCCAAAATCCAGGCAGTGTACAAAGAACAAACAGACACATAACATTTTCCCCAAGAAATCAAAGCAAAAAATAAACATCATTAGAATAACTAGATGTAGAAATAGATTTCATTTTAGAAGCAAGCAAGCAGATTAGCTCATTAACAAAGAGTCCACTCAAGGAACAAATATGATTTAAAATGCTCCTCGCTTTTGGAAAGTTTAAAGTTAGCCATAACTAGACAACTATGTACACAGATTAAAAGAGAGTGGTGCAATGCAGTTTCTTGTTAAAGCCCTTTAAAGTTTCCAATAGCCTCAAGCATCTGTCAAAATCCCAGGGAGGTGCTACAAAGAACTATTTTAAACCTCCCAAATCAGGGCCCCTGAGGATGTAAAGGAGCGTGTCACTTACCCTCTTGAGGATAAACAGTTTTCCCATATATAAATTGTGAAAACTGTTAGAAACATGTAACACTTTTCCACTTCATAGTCTATTTGAATTTTGCTATATTTGGATTGTTTTTATTATAAATGTACTTAGTTGCTTCATGCAATCTTTTTTTTCTGACCAATTCTTTTTTTTTTAAAGGTTTATTTTATTCTCATTCATGAGAGAGAGGAAGAAAGAGAGGGAGGGAGAGAAACATCGATGTGAAAGAAACACTGAAACCCAACCTAGACATGTTCCCTCACTGAGATGATGCTCCAACCAACCAAGCCACACTGGCCAGGGCACCTGACCAATTCTGAATTTATTTTTATAAGGAAAAAAAGAGATCAAGTGTAAGAATTCTTGGACTCTGGGGAGGCATCTGGTTTTCAGGATGTATCTGTAAAACAGAACCTCATGATTGTAGACATCCGATTTCTAGATAAATCCTTCAAAAAATCCCTAGGGTTCAGGGAAGTCATCTTTAACATGCATTCTCCATACTGTCTTGAGCAAATGTGCCCACAGGCTAATATGAGAGGCGGAGCAGGACAGAATGGGGGCTTAAATCTTCTCTCTGAGAGTCAGTTTTGGGTGTGGACATGAATTTTGATAGGTGTCCAAAGCAACTGTTAGCCTCCTACAGTCCCCCTTACTTCTAGTGGGCAACTCTGGAGGTACTAAGATTGGGAAGCAGGGCAACTCAAACCAACTGTATCCAAATTAAGTAGGCAGAAAACCCAGATATGCCCATCTGCCAGCCTGCTACACTGACCCCTTGTCAACTCCACATTCAGTCAGAAGTAGGAATGTGGGGTAAAGGGGTGAACCCTTCCATTTTTTCTGTTAGTGCCCTTCAGTTTAGGCCCAATTTAGTCTACTGTGGGTAAGAAAAGAGAAACTGCTGATAATATATGTTTTGTTTTCTACCCAGAAACATACTGCCCCAATTTTCATCTTTTTTTGAACCAATTGGCACATCTCTTTTTGTTTTGTCTTAGAAGAATATAATTTTTTTCTGCTTTCATTCTGTTGAAGTAAAAGTTGTCATGAGTTACAAACTTGACCTGCTTCATATTAACACAAATATGAGAAGCTTTAAAAAATCATAATGCAGGAATAATTGGGAAGAAGCGGCACTATTTTTTTGTGAAGTATAACATATCATACATGGAAAAATGTGTGCCTTGATGAATTTTTACAAACTACAAACTGAACATTCATTTCAATGAACACCCCATCCAGGTGAAGAAATAGAAAGCTACCAGGACCCCAGAAGACCCCCTGTGCCTATTCCATCAAGGATAACCATGATTTTGACTTCTATCACCTCTATTTTGATAGATCAGTTTTTTTTTTTTTAAATCTACTTTAAATAATTGGAATCATACAATATGCATCTTCTGTGTTTGGCCCCTTTCATTCAATGTTGTGCTTGAGAGAGTCAGGATTGTTGGTGCAGCAATAGTTCATTCAATTTCGCTGCTCTGGCATTTCATTAAGTGAACATGCCACAGTTCATTTATCCTTTGTACTGTGGATGCATATTTGGGTTGTTTACACTTTTTGCCTATTATGAATAGTGTTGCTATGTGCATTCCTGTACATATCTTCTGGTGAACATGTATGTACCATCTCTGTTGGTTATATACTTAGGAATGGAATAGATGTACCCCAAAGTATGCATATGTTTAGTATTAGTAAATACTAACCAGTTTTCCAATATGATTATGGCAATTAACATTCTGCTTTGAGTGTTTGGGTTGCTCTACATTTTCAGCGTTACTTGATTTTGTGTCTTTTACATTTTAGCCATTCTGTTAGCTGTGTGAATGTTTCTATTTCTGAACATATACATGGTAAAACAATAGTTAAGTTAAAAATAAAATATATTTTCATGTTTTGAAGATGAAACAATGTCCTGAGAAAGACAAGTATGTGGATGACCTCACTGGAGAATACTGGTGACAGATTACTTTTGTATGGTCAATGTTTTGAGGATAGGCAGTTTTAATTATTCCCTCAAAGATGTGCAGAGTTGCTCTAAAATGTAGAATCTTGGGTTTCCAATAAAATACAACATTTTCACTCTATTTTGGGGGATTTTGAGCAATTGTGGTCTATATTTGATTGCAGCAATTTGATCACTGATCAGTCCACATCAACACAACAAGTGCAACAAAGGGGAGTCTGTTCGTATGCTCAACACTCAGAAGCATTTTCCCCTGTGGTAATTTAGATTGCGCTGTCATTTGTTAACTCACCTTCCATTTTTTATACAAAGTTTTTGAAGAAAGTTTACATGTATTTCTGATTGCATTATAGCTGTTAAAAAAGACAAATTTGTCTTTCATTACTTTAAAATCACATTGAACATATTCACAATATGCCCAGTTCTGTCTGACCGGTAGGAGCACCTGATCCCAAATGTTAGTTAGAAACGCATTTAGTGACAACAACAGATTGGCCCAGAGTAGCTCAAAGTGTTTATTTGCCTCACATAATTAAATAGACATGTTTATTGTTTTTCTTAAAAGCATCCAGTCAAATCTGCCTTTATTTTTTATTTTATTTTATTTTTTAAATTTTTTATTAAATTTATTGGGTGACTGGTTAATAAAATTATGTAGATTTCAAGTGTACAATTTTATAAAATACATTATCAGTACATTGTATTGGGTGTTCACCACCCCAAGTCAAGTCTGCTTCTATCACCATTTACCTCTTCTTTACATTCTTCTACCTGGTCCCACCCCCTTTACCTATGGTAACCACCATACTGTTGTTTGTGACTATGAGTCATTTTTTTCCCTCTTAATCCCTTCACCTTTTTCACCCAGCTCCCACAACTCCCCTCCCCTCTGACAGCTGTCAGTCTGTTCTCTGTACATTTCTATTTTGTTTTTTAGTTTATTTTGTTCATTAGATTCCATGTATAAGTGAAATCACATGGTATTGTCTTTCTCTGATGGGCTTATTTAATTTAGCATAATTCTCTCCAGGTCCATCCATGCTGTCCCAAATTGTAAGATTTTCTGTCTTTCTCTCTTTCTTTCTCCCTCTCTCCCTCTCCCCCTCCCTCTCCCTCTCTCTCTCACCACCAAATAGTATTCCATTCTGTAAATGTACCTCGACATTTTTACCAACTCGTCTAATAATAGACACTTGAGGGCTGCTTCCAAATGTTAGCTATTGCAAATAATATTGCAATGGACATAGCAGTATGAAAGAACAAAAAAAAGCTCCCTTCAGGCCTGTTACCAGCAGTCTATCAAGCATAATTAACTGTTGTTTCTCTAAGCCTATATTCTCAGGACTGGGAAGACTACTGAAAGCATCCCCCTTGCAGGTGATTTAAAACTTATACAAACAGGACATACTAACTGAGCACCTGCACCTTGAACCCAAAGATAACAGCAAAACAAACTGAAGGCTGCACTATCAGCCTGAAACTTCATGATTTACAACTACTAGCCATGACATCTGGCTGAAAACCCCCTGCCCCTTCTGATCCAATAAAAACTTAGAGCCCCTATGCATCAGACCTGGTGCATTTCTCTCAGCTAAACCTTTTCCTCTTTTGGGAAAGTAAAAATGAAACTTTGCTCTCCGCATTTTCTTCTCTTTGTAAATTCTTTCACAGCCTGCATCACCGAGCACCCTAACAGAGTACATATGTTCTTTTTGAATTGTTGTCTTGGGTTTTTTCAGATACATTCCCAGAAGTGGGACTGCTGGGTCATAAGGCAGTTCTGTTTTTAATTTTTGGAGGAAACTCCATACTGTTTTCCATAATGGCTGCATCAATCTGCATTTTCACTAAGTGCATGAAGGTTCCCTTTCCTGCACATTCTTGCTGGCAGTTATTGTTTGTTAATTTATTGATAATAGCCATTCTGACAGGTGTGAGGTGATTTCTCATTGTGGTTTTAGTTTGCTTTTCTTTGATGATTAGTGACATTGAGCATCTTTTCATATGCCTATTGGTCATCTGTATGTCCTCTTTGGAGAAGTGGTTATTTAGGAAGTCCCTTTACTTATTTTTTAATTGGATTGCTTTGTGTTTTTCTTGGTGTTAAGTTGTATAAGTTCTTTTTAAATCTTAGATAGTAACCTCTTATCAGGTATATCATTGGCAAATATGTTCTCCCATTTAGTAGGTTGTCTTTTCATTTTGCTGATGGTCTTTTTTTTCCTGTGCAAAAACTTTTTAGTTTGACATGATCCCATTTGCTTATTTTTTTCTTTTGTTTCTCTTGTCTCAGAGGATATAGCAGAAAAAAATATTGCTACAAGAAATATTCAAGATTTTCCTTCCTATTTTTTCTTCTAGGATTTTTATGGTTTTGAGCCTTATGTTAAAGTTTTTAATCCATTTTGGGTTTATTCTTGTATATGGCATAAAGAAGGTGGTCTAGGCCAATATCCCTGGTGAACATAAATGCTAAAATACTCAACAAAATATTAGCAAGCTGGATCCAGCAAGACATTTAAAAGTTCATATTCCATTATTAAGTGGGATTCATTTTAGTGATGAAAGGTTGGTATAATATGATATACCACATAAACAAAACCAAGGATAAAAATTACATGATCATATCAATAAATGCAGAAAAAGCATTTGATAAAATCCTGCACCCATTTATGACAAAAGCTTTCAGCAAGAGGGAATGGAAGAAACATATCTCAACATCATAAAGGCCATATATGACAAGCCCACAGCCAACGTCAGACTCAACAGGCAAAAACCAAAAGCATTCTATTCAGATCAGGAACAACGTAGGGATGTCTGCTTTCACCACTCTTATTCAACATGGTACTGGAAGTTCTAGCCACAGTGATTAGAAAAGAAGAACTAAAAGGCATCCAAGTTGGAAAGCAAGAAGTAAAACTGTCATTATTTGCAGATGACGTGATACTGCATATAGAGAACCCTAAAGATTCCACCAAAAAACTGCTAGAATTGATAAATGAATTCAGTAAAGTAGCAGAATACAAAATACTGGTTTGGCCAAAAAGTTCATTTTGTTTTTCCAGTAAAATAAAAAAACACATTTTTTATTTTCACCAATAACTTTATTGATTTGGATATTTTGAGTATATTGGCTATCTCCTGCATGGCATGACATTGATTGTCTTCAATTAATATCTAAATTTGATTGCTACCAACTTCAATTGGTCTACTTGACTGTAGAGCATTGTCCAGGGAGAAATCTCTAGGACAAAACTTTGCAAACCACTTTTGACACATTTGATCAGTCACAGCACCTTCTTCATACACTGCAGAAAATTTTTTGCATTTTAGTTGTATTTTTACCTTTCTTGAAGGTATTAATAAGCATAATACACTGAAACTTATTTTTCCATCTTCAATATTAAAATGACTACATAAAATTCACCAGTTTTGATATTTTTTAGTGCATGCTGATATGACAGCTGCCACAATACATTCTAACAAGACTGTTTTGAATAAAATTAAAGACAACTAAGTGCTACTAAAACCATCTTATGAAAAAAATCAAATGAACTTTTTGGCCAACTCAATAAATATCCAGAAACCATTTTTATACACCAATAATAGACTACCAGAAAGGGTAACTAAGAAAACAATTGCATTTTGCATTTGCATCAAAAAATAAAATAAAATATCTAGGAATAAATTTAAGCAAAGATGTAAACACCTGTATTTGGAAAATTATAAGACTCTGAACAATACAAATAAGTATTACAAAATACAAAAAATAAGTAATACAAAAATACAAATAAGTTGAAGCATGTTCCATGTTTATGATAGGAAGAATTAGCATCATTAAAATGTCCACATTACCCAAAGCAATGTATAGATTCAATGCAATTTCTATCAAGCTACAAACAGCGCAGTTCACAGAACTAGAACAAATATCCCACAAATTTATATGGAACCACAAAAGGCCCTAGATAGCCACAGCAACCTTCAGAAAGAAGAATAAAATTGGAGGAATTATGCTACCTGATAGCAAACTATACTACAAGGCCACAGTAATCAAACAGCATGTTACTGGCATAAAAACAGACATATAGATCAGTGGAACAGAATAGAAAGCCCAGAAATAAAACCACATCTTTATGGTCAGTTAATATTTGGCAAAGAAGGCAAGAACATACAATGTGGTAAAGACAGCCTATTCAATAAGTGGTATTGAAAAAAATGGACAGATAACATGCACATTTGCTGATTTTAAAACAAATCAGCTAGTTGTTGCTATTCATCCAGCTGCTCAGCAATGTTTTTAGGCAGGCATTTTTAAATTATTTTGTCTCATGGTTGCATAATGGCTGCTGTATTTTAGGTATCACATCTATATTTAAGGAGTAAAAGAGGAAAAGACAGGGTGATTCCAAACATATCTTTAACATTTATCTGTAAAAGTAAAGAACCCCCAGAAGACTTCTGCTTATACCTCTGTATTAGTTATCTGTTGCTGTGGAACAACTAGCCCCCGCAACCCCCAACCAAATAAGTGGCAAAACAACAATAACAACAAAAGTACTTCAGGGGATAAGTCTGCTGAAAGCCAAAACCAAATAATTATTATTTTACAGTTTGTATGGATCAAGAATGCCATGGGGCCTTAGCTAGACCGGTCTGGCTCAGGGCCTCATGAAATTCCAGTTTGGGTGTTGACAGAGGTTACAATACTACTCAGGCATGACTAGGGCTGGGGAATCCACTTCTGAGATGGTTCACTGCCAAGATGTCAGTTGGTAGGAAGCCTCATTTACCCAACACTTGGGCCACTCCATAGTCTCGGTGTTCTGGCCTCACAGCATGGCAGCTGCCTTTTTCCACAACAAATGATCCAATAGAAAGCAAGGCAGAAATCATATTATTTTATGAACTAGGCTTGAAAGACTAACGCTGTCACTTTTACCTTTCAAAGAGAGGAGACCAAAGAATTTGTGGACATAACTTTAAACCGATACTGTCTCATTGGTTGAAACTGAATTAGTTGTTTAGTTGTTCAATCTAATTATAGTGGAGTCTGGGAAATAAATTTATCATCAGATGTTATGCCTGCTCTTCCCTTGAACAAAACAGGGGCTCTACTCGCAGGAAGAAAGGGAAAAGGAATATTGAGAAGGCAATAGCTCATTAATTCATATGTAATGGAACTTTTGAGAACTTGACCAAATAATTCTATAGTTTATCTGAAGGAATAAACAGTTTAGAATAGATATAATATTTTTGAAAAATAAGGCTTTTTAGGGGTGGATAGGGAAATGATTATACCTATTGCACTATAAAATATAAGATGAGTTGATATATAGGCAAATGAATAAAAAACAATGTACAATACATAAATAAATGCTAATTTATAGGAAATCAATATTGAAGGGGATGAATTTTTTTTCATAAATGGCATTGGAAATGTGTGTTTGTGTTTGAAAGATATTAATTTATATTATTGCTATACAACACAGTAAATCATAGATAAATTAGACAGTGAAACATGAAAAATGATACCATTTTAAGAAACTAGAAGAAATTTTAGGTAAATATTTACCTGATCCCAGATTCAGAGCACCTATGTTAGTGTACAAGCAATGAACTAAATAGCAAAGGAAAAGATTGATTTTTAATATTTAAAATTACAAATTACGTGTCAAAAGCATCATGAAAATTTAAATTCAAACAAGGAAATTAGGCATTATTGATAATTTGGTGGGATGTATTTATTAACAAAAGGAATCCAGTAACTTTTTTGAGGTTTATGGCCCTTTTCTGTGGAGCAACTATTTCAGAAAAAAGATAAAACAGTGGGAAAATATTAATATATAATGAGTTGATATAACTGATAACAAAATCTTTATATTCTCAATAAAATAGGCAAAAATATAAACTTACAATTTACAGAACAGTTAGAACATATGGCTAATAAACAGGAAAAATGGTCAACTTCATTAGTAATCATAATGATGGAAATTAAAACAAAAATTAAATTTAATATTTTACCTATCAAATCAACAGCACAGATTGTTTAGTGTAAATAGTCAGGATGGGCCAGAATGTGTGAAAAGGAATTATCAAATACTGCTAGTGTATGCAAAGCAATTTGACAATCTTCATCAAGTCTCCTACATGTTTTTACTTTTTTATCTGATTATTTTACTTATAAGATTCTAATCTAAGAAAATAGCAGAAATAAATTTAAAAATGTGCATATGAAGTGGTATGTCTCAATACAATTACAGTAGAAACAAAATGGAAATTATCTAAATGTTCCACAGTAGACTGATAGTCATGGCTAAATAAATCATGGAATGTCCATATGATAAAATATTTGTTTTTTGTTAAAATATTTTAATGACTGCTGGCCAAGATGGAGGCATAGGCAGACACACTATGCCTCCTCACACAACCAAAAGAAGGACAACAACAATTTAAAAACAAAATACATAAATAAATGCTAATTTATAGGAAATCAATATTGAAGGGGATGACTGACAGAAAAAAAAATCAAACTGTATGGAAGTCCAACAACCAAGTAGTTAAAGAAGAGACAGTCATCCAGACCAGTAGGAGGGGCAGAGTAGGGCAGCCAGGGTGGAGAGGACTTGCAGCAAGGCAGCAGCTGTCCAACCAGGCGAACAAGGAGGCAGCTGGCAGACCCAGTGAGGCCGCCGGTTGTGGAATGGGGTGTGCAAGGCTGCAACTGGCTAGCAAGGCAGTGGCTGGTGGACTAGGTAGGCCCACATTTGCATATAGATAAACCAGGTGAAACAAAGAGGGAGTGGGATGTACTGCACAACCTAGGGTCCCAGCTCAGGGAAATAAAGCCTCAAACCACTAACTGAAAACACCTGTGGGGGTTGAGGCGCCAGTGGGATAAACTCCCAGCCTCACAGGAAAGTTTGTTGGAGAGATCAACAGGGTCCTAGAACATACACAAACCCACCCACACAGGAATCAGCACCACAAGGGCCCAATTTGCTTGTGGGAAGTGGGGGAAGTGACTGAAATTCAGCAGAGAGTGGAGCAAGCACCATTGTTCCCTCTCAGACCCCTTTCACACATATAGCATCACAACCCAGCATCACAGATTACCCCACCCTGGTGAACACCTGAGGCTCCATCCCTCACTACATAACAGGTGCATCAAGACAGAAAAAATGGCCCAAACGAAAGAACAGATTGAAGCTCCAGAAAAAATACAACTAAGCAACGAAGACATAGCCAACATGATACACAGTTCAAAATACTGGTAATAAGGATGCTCACAAAATTGGTTGAATTTGGTCACAAATTAGATGAAAAATGAAGGCTATGCTAAGTGATATAAAGGAAAATGTACAGGGTATCAACAGTGATGAGAAGGAAACTGGGACCCGAATCAATGGTGTGGACCAGAAGGAAGAAAGCAACATCCAATCAAAAAAAGAACAAAGAAACAAGAATTCAAAAAAATGGGGAGAGGCTTAGGAACGTCCAGGACATCTTTAAATATTCCACCATCTGAATTATAGGGGTGCCAGAAGGAGAAGAGGAAGAGCAAGTGGAAAAGTTATTTGAACAAACAACAAAGGGGAACTTCCCCAATCTGGCAAAGGAAATAGACTTCCAGGAAGTCCAGGAAGCTCAGGGAGTCCCAAAGAAGTTGGACCCAAAAGGAACATACCAAGGCACTTCATAATTCCATTAGCCAAGATTAAAATGAAGGAGAGAATTCTAGAAGCAGCAAGGGATAAGGGGCCAGTCACCTACAAAGGAATTCTCATCAGACTGTCAGCTGATTTCTCCAAAGAGACCTTGCAGGCAAGAAGGGGCTGGAAAGAAGTATTCCAAGTCATGAAAGTCAAGGACCTACATCCAAGATTGCTCTACCTGGCAAAGCTTTCATTTAGAATGGAAGGGAAGATAAAGTGCTTCTCAGATAAGGTCAAGTTAAAGGAGTTCATCATCACTAAACCCTTATTATATGAAATGTTAAAGGGATTTACCTAAGAAAAAAGAGATAAAAAAACATGTACAGTAAAAAGACAGCAAACTCGCAATTATTAACAACCACACCTAAAACAAAAACAAAAACAAACTAAGCAAACATCTAGAACAGGAGCAGAACCACAGAAATGGAGATCATATGGAGGTTTATCAACAGGGGAGTGGGAGGGGGAGAGAGGGGGAAAAGGTACAGAGAATAAGTAGCATAGATGGTAGGTAGAAAATAGTCAGGGAAAGGGTAAGAATAGTATGGGAAACATAGAAGCTAAAGAACTTATGACACATGGACATGAACTAAAGGGGGGAATGTGGTTGGGAGGGGGTGTTCAGGGTGGAGGGGACTGAAGGGGGAAAATGGGACAACTGTATTAGCATAATCAATAAAATATATTTAAAAATATTTTAATGAATTTTAGTGACTTAGAAGAATGTTCATTATACAATTTTAATTATAAGAGCAACACACAATACATAAAATATATTGACATTATATGAATTATGGTATATTATTAAATAAGAATTTGAGAGTTTGTGAGAAAATAGAACAAAATATTTGCAGTACTTCCTGAGAACTATTTTTTGGGGGAATTGTAAGATTATGAAACATTTGTATCTTATTTAGATTTATGAACTTACCTCATTTTCTACAGTCTGTTGCTTTTGTGATAAAAAAGGTACTCAGTAAACTCTAAATAGACCATTTTAATCTTAATATCTAACATATCTTATTGCTCTTGGGGAGCTGTAGTATGTTTGTGTGTATGTGTTTTAAAGACAGAGAGAAAAAAAAGATGGGGGAGGAAGATTGGGGAGGGGTTGGAAGAACGAAGGGAAGGAGAGAGAGGAAATTTGTGTTCTATAATTTTAGGGTACTTATTTATAAAAATACCAAAACTCATTTTGTCAGGAAGTGGTAAATTAAAGCTTACAATAGTGCATTAACTCTTTCAGGTCACTAAGGGACCAATTAGTGCATTTTGCTAAGGCGTATTAAATTGTATCCTACATGTATCCTGGAGGAGTCCAGGCATGTCCCGAAGCTCTAACTCATATCGCCACTGGGAGGTGATTCAAATCTGGGAAGAAGCTGGTTCATTGAATATTAATTTACTGGGTGAATAGATGGAGGGAAGGAAAAGGAGAAAGCTAACAAGCTAACATTTATTGATTGTATTCTGTTCTAGGGGCTTCCCATTCATGATCTCATTTAATTCTCATGGCAACAATATGAGGTCCATATTATTATTACCATTTTACAGGGAAGAAAACTGAATATGTACTACGGACACATTAACACTTTCCTGTCCTTCCTATAGGATGATGCTGGTGCTGACCTCAGATAGTCACATTTTGCTGTGGTCAGGAGTACAAAATCCCTATTGGTTCCCCAGAGTCTTCTTTCAGGCTGACTGATTTATGAAATCACACAGTTAAAGATAACGTTCCTTGGGGCTTCTGGTCAAGATGGCAATGTAGGTAAACGTAGTACTTGGGATCTCTCACAACCACATCAAAATTACAACTAAACTACAGAACAACCACCATTCAAAACCACCTGAAATCTATCTTAACAGAAGTCCTATAACTAAGGATATAAAGAAACAGCTACACTGAGATTGGTAGGAGGGGCGGAGACATGGAACTGGCTGGTACCGAGACCACGTGTGGTGGTTAAAAATCAGGAGAGATATCTTGTCTGCAGTGTTCCCCTCCCTGGGGAGTGGGGTCCCAGCCCCATACCAGGCTCCCCAGCTCAGGATTCCAGTGCCAGAAAAGAAGTCCCCATAACTTCAGTCGAGATGGTGGCTGAGTAAGACTGAGGGCTTCTGGAGTCCTAGCCATTCCTCTCGAAGGGTCTGCACACTGACTTACTGGAACTCACTCATTATGAGCTCCGGAGCTGGGGAAGCAGCTCAAAAAGTGCCAGGGACATAGGAAAGGAACTGCATTGTTTGGCATCAGGGAGAGAGCTGGAGGGGTGGCTTTCTCCCAGACCAAAATGCTGGCAGAAGCCATCATCCCCTTAATGAGCCCTTACCCCACAGAACTGGCAGGCTGGTGCCATATCTGAGTCTCCACCAACATGGCTAACACTGTTTGCCCCACCCTGGTGATTTCCTGAGACGCTACCCCACACAACTTGTGGGCCCACCAAAGCCGATTCCAGTGGCTTTTCCATATAAATGGCCTGTCTTGGTTCATGCTTCAGACTTTCCTAAAATCTCTCAAACTCAAACAAACAGAATTTGACCACTGCATACCTGTCTCTTTTGCTAAGTGGCATCAGGCCTGGCACTAGTGGCAGCCAGCCTTGGCTCACAGCATAGCCTCTCCTGGGCACCTCCAAGCCCAGCACATATAGCAGCCTTCTGCAGATTATGCCTGGTATCCCTGGGCAGGGCACAAGCAATGCAGTGAGGCACAAGAGAGCACCTCCCAAGAGACACCAGAGACTTCTGATGGATAGCTTTAGGCTATGCTGAAGCACCACCCAACCACCTCCACAAGTGACATGTTCAAGGACAGACTTAGCAGTCCATCTTTGTCAGACCTGAGCCCTGACTAAGTGAGTTCTGCTCCATGGGGTCAGCACCTGCATAGCAGATCCTCCACATTGGTCTCAACCTGTCCTTTCAGCCCATTGGCCTATGTCTCAGCCAGTCCGTGTTGCTCATTGACATGGTAACAGCAAGCAAGTTTCAACAACAACAGGAGGGTGCAAACAACCCACATGGCAATGCACCTGGAATGCCCAGCTTGGGTGACTGAGGAGGATGCATCACTGAGACCTACAGGATACCTACTACTTAAGGCCACTTGACCAAGACTAGGAGATGTAGCAGCTATACATAATACATAGAAACAAACACAGGAATGCAAGTAAAATGAGGAGATAAAGAAATATGTCCTAAGTAAAAGAACAGAGCAAAACTCCATAAAAAGAACTAAACAAAATGGAGACAAACAATCGATTAGATGCAGAGTCTAAGGCACTAGAACTCTGAGAATGCTCAATAAACTTCGAGGAAGAGTAGAGGAACTTAGTGAGAACTTCCACAGAGAGATAGGAAACATAAAAATGGAGGTAGAAAACATAAAAACAAACCAGTCAGAAATGAAAAATACATTACAGGGAATAAACAGTAGATAAAGCAGTAGAGTAGATAAAGCGGAAAATCCATCAGCAATTTAGAAGATAGGGAGAGGAAAACACCCAAACAACAATGAAAGTGAGAGAGAGATGGAGAAAGAAAGAGGGAGAATCCAAAAAAATAAGGACAATGTAAAGATCCTCTAGGACAATTTCAAGTGTACCAATATTTGCATCATGTGAATGCTAGAAGGAGAAGAGAGAAACCAAGAAATTGAAAACCAATTTGAAAGAACAATGGTGGAAAACCACCATAACCTGGTGAAGAAAATAGACATACAATTCTAGGAAGCACAGAGAGTCCCAAACAAGATGAACCCAAAGAGGCCCACACCAAGAAAGTCATAATTAAAATGGCAAAGGTTAAAGAGGAAGAGAGAATCTTGAAAGAGGTGAGAGAAAAGGGAGCTCCATTAAGACTGTCAGTTGATTTCCCAAGAGAAACTTGCAAGTTGGATGGCAAGAAATATTCAAAGTGATGAAAGTCAAGGATCTACAACCAACATTACTCTACCCAGCAAAGCCATCTTTTAGAATGGAAGGAAAGATAAAGAGTTTCCCAGACAAGATGTAGCTAAAGGAGTTTATTACCACCAAACCAGTATTACAAGAAATGTTAAAGAGTCTTTTTATAAGAAGAAAAAGAAGATGATAAAAATGTGAATAATAAAATTGCAATATGTATTATCAACAATTAAATGCAACAATTGAGCAACAATTACTTTAAATGCAAATGAGTTAAGTGCTTCATTCAAAAGACATATGGTGACTGAAAGGATAACAAAACAAGACCCTTACATGTGCTGTCTACAAGAGACTTGCTTCAGATCTGAAAATATACACAGACTGAAAATAAAGGGATAAAAGAATATATTTTGTGAAAATAGAAACAAGGGGGAAAAAGGCTGAAGTAGCAAGACTTATACCAGACAAAATAGACTTTAAAACAAAGGCTTTAACAAGAGACAAAGAAAGACTCAACAATTCCACTTCTTAGTATTTATCCAAGGAAACCCAAAACACTTTATTGAAAATACATATACATCCATATGTTTATTGCAGTATTATTTATGATAGCCAAGATATGGAAATAACCTAAGTGTCCATCAATAGATGAATGAATAAAGAGGAAATGGTGCATATATATAATGAATTATTACTCAGACATAAAAAAGAATGAAATCCTGCCACCTGCAACAACATGGATGGACCTAGAGGGTGATTTGTGAAATAATTTAGACAGAGAAAGATAAATGCCAGATGATTTCACTTATATGTGGAATCCAACTCCCCTCCCTCCCCCCAAAAAAAAACAAGCAGAGCAGAAACAGAATCAGAGATAACAGAAGACATTTTGACAGTTGCTAGATGATGGGGGTGAGGAGAGTGGGTAAAAAAGGTAAAAGGACTTAGAAGTACAAGTTGGTAGTTACAGAATAGTCATGAAGATACAAAAGAAAGCCTAGGGAACATGGTCAATAATTTTGTAATAATTATATATGGTGTCAGATTGTTATTAGATTTATTGGGGTGATCACCTGAGTTGTATAATTGTCTAATCACAGGGTTGTACACCTGAGACTAATATAATATTATACATCAACTATAATTTTTTTAAAAAGATACCATTCCTTTTTGGATTCTGGCTTTTCTGAGTCTTATACAGGAAATAGTATCTTATTGGAGAGTGGGTAGGAGAGAGGACAGGGGAATGGAAAACCCTTTGGGTTACTAGTCATTTATACTGACATAAATCTTTTTCTATTCCTTCTTGAGAAATATTTTTAATTAAAAAAAAAGTCAAATGAAGCAGAGGAGAGTAAAGATTACTGCATGCCTAAGGAGAACAAAGAGAAGTGTCTCAATACAGAAGAGGTCTTGGGTTACTGCCTACTAACTGTTCCATTTCTCCTTTAATCTTCTAAAGAAAAAAGGCAGGCCTCTGCAAAACAGTTGTCTGGGCTTCTGGGTACAGGTACAGGCTGATTTTTTTGTGCCTTGAAGCAAAGAAAATTTGCTCATACAAAGAATGTATTCTTGATTCATTTCATTAACAAGGATTTGTAAACCGGTAAATTGCCTAGTGCCAACTTGCAAATGTTGTGTGAAACTGACATAAGAAACACAGTGTCAGTGTTGAATCAATTTCTTATAGGGTACAGGTTAGGGGAATAGTTGGTTGCTCTAAATAGTTCATATGTTTATTTAAAAGACTTTTTCTGTCAGAAAGGGAGCATATTCCTGGACAGGAATGAAACACAGCTTTACATTTTAGACTACTTAAAGTTTTAAGCACAAAGTTCCGCATCCTTATAATTTTGTTTTTAAAAGAGAGACTTCAAGAAATAAGATGAACATTCTAGAAGAAGCCTTTTTATTCTTATCTGCTTTTTAGTTTGGGCACATTTATATTTAGGCTTTCAAAGAATGTAGGGGGCAAAGTTTTTCTTTCTAGAAATAAAATCCAAACTAGTGACATCTTTAAGTAGATTTACACCCAAATTACACACTGTAAGTCTACAGTAAGCAACATTATAAAAAATTGCCCACATTGCCTTTTATATTGTGGTTCTTTTTATGATATTGAAACTCCTATAGGAGGGAGAAAATAATAATTAGGCTAAGCAGAGTGAAAAGATATTTTCTCAGCTGGAAGTTGTTAATACTTCAGCTGATAGAGACTTGGAGAATAACTCCTCTGTTAAAAAGTAAATATATTATACAAGCATTGGAATAATTCACAGGTTTAGAAATCACAGGAGGAAGATAACAGCTGAGCAGATCTGAGGCTGATCATTTTTCTGCTTATGGGGAAGTTGCTCTTTGGCCCTCAGTTTTGGACTGATGGCTCTTCTGGATATTGTCTCCAGTCCTGAGTCGATGTCTTTGAGTAAATACTCCATTGACAAGTCAGCTGAGAGCTTTGCATTTTCATAGAAGACAGGTAATGATTGGAAACACAGGCAAAGAGTTTGGGATTATAAAACTTAAACTCCTCTACACTTAAAAAATATTTTTTTTCTTATCTGAAAAGCAATACATATTCACGATTATAAGCTTAAAAATACAAGGAAGCAAAAGAGGAGTATATATAATAACCCTACTAATGAGAGATAATTATCGATTAGCAGTGGAGTTATCTATTCTGTTTTTTTCCAATCCAATGGGAGTATATTTTTAAAAAATTTTCCTCATGTTGTACATACAGTTTTTTAATCTTCTTGGGTTTACTCCCTCATCCATTCCCATGAGTAACAGTTAAAAGTCTACACTTTGGAATCAAAACCTACATTGATAGAATTTTCAGTGTGCCACTTACCATCTTAGTGACATAAGTCTCAATCCCCTCCTCTGCAGGGTTTGCAGGATGGTATACAGAGAGAGACAATGTGTGTAAAGGGCTTGGCACATAATAATTGTCCAATGAATACCAGCAATTATAATTTCTCTTGTGTTCTCCTTTTTTGCACCTATGACATATTAGTCCCTTGCTCTACCTTTTGCTAGGCTCAGCTGCCCCACATTTCCCATCCCACACTAGTTCCATTTACAATCATTTCAAAAGTTTTTGTCTTTCATGTCCTGTTCCCCAAGCCTCGGCCCTCTAGAGGGTGGAAGCCAGTGCTTCTCCCACAGTTACTTGTGGCACCAGTAGTTCCCATTCAGCCTTAAGACAGGACATTGGCCTTCACAACCATTAATGAAATTCAGTCATTCACATTTCTCATGTCTCAATAAGTGTGGTGTGCTTTTCTAGATGACTCTACCTGCCAGGAATGGACACTTGTAACCTTTGGATATCCTCTGACTAAGTTAGCCATACCAGTTTTACCCTAGTTTTCTGCTTCCTCTTAGGGAGTAATGTCATTACTGTTTGACTTCCAGCTCTCCAACTTGCGCATGAAACCACATCTGTTCTTCTACCTCTTCCCATTTCTCTGGCCATTCCCAAATGTCCTTGATATAATCCTTCCTACCAACCCGAATGAATGTTCATGTCATGAGGTTTTCTGATCTCTGTCCATCAACTTCAATCTGTTCTGCTTATCTTGGTCCATTATTAGTACATATTATTATTTATAAATATATTAAAAGCTAAATTGTACAAATTGTTGAGTTGCTTTTTATATATTACTAAAATCGTATATGTCATTCAAAATACAATTTTTAAAAGTGTTTTCCTTGAAAAATGAAGTAAGGTTTTCCATCAGAGTGTGATCATCTGCATCATGGAAAGGGAGTTTAGGTTTAAGTGGTGATTATACTTAACTTTAGAATGTATAAAGATTTGAAATGTTTCGAACAGGTCAAAAAACCTGGCAGTAGAATATTTTGATTTACTGTATCTGTCTCTTTAAGTATCATAAAGAGTTGAGCCAATAATAATCTAGGTCTCACTTACCCGAGAGAGGGATTCACAGACTAAGAATAGGAGGGCCTTACCTTTGCAAAACAACCTTTGGGGAGAGGGGAGTGTGAAGATGAGGTTCTGTTTGAATGGGCAGGAGCAGAGAAGTGGCATAAGAAGATATAGCCCTATCAAGGGCTGTGCTGGGACACATTTCCCTTCTTTCAGACTGGACCCTTATGCTTTTACCTGGGACAAGCAAGATGGAGGTGCCTTCCTAGAAACTGTTAAGTTATAGAGTAAGAGCTGTCATATACAGCAGCATTCAACTGCTCAGCATATTTGCATTCAGGGAATGAGGAGTCTGACAGACTCTCCTTCCTTGGCTTCAGCAGTGGGGCAACAGGTGAAGAATAGGCAGTTAGTTATACTTCCTGCTTCTTGCTGCACCAGTAAGCAGAGCTATTTCCTTGTCCAAGTGCCTGGTGTAGTGGAATGCTCCATTTACTTGGCAGTTGTTAATGGGCCTGGGAAGATTTAAAGAAAATGTTTTTTTATTATGGAAATTTTTAAAAATATGCAAGATTAATGAGAATAGCGTAATGAATCCATGAACCACTGCATAACATTAGTAGTTTTCAACATTTTGCTAATTTTGTTTCATTTTTTTGCCCTACCACTTACCTTCCATATCTCCTTTGTAACCATGGTATCCTGTAAGTGTAATATGCTAGAAAAAACTTTAGAGAAGAAATTGTCTAAATATTTCAGTAGATATCTCTAAACATAAAGACATTAAAAAACATAGTCACAGTACCTTTCATACCTAACAAAATTAGTAGTAACTCCTTAATGTTATCTAATATCTAGTCCATGTTCAAGTTTTCCTGATTGTCTAAAAAATTCATTGATTTGTTAAAATTAGAATCCAATCAAAGCCCACACTTTTGATGTTAGTTCTCATAAATCTCTTTAATTGTAACAGTTCTTCCCTCCTTATATCTTATTTTTATGCCATTTAGTCCTTGAAGAAACTGGATTGTTTTTGTTCTGGAATTAGGGCAGACTTTGGATGAGCTGTTTCTTCAGTCCTAAAGATTTTTTTTTTTTTTTTTTTTTTTTTTAGCTAACTTAGACGTCATGTGGAACAATACAACAGCATGTCTGTGAACATGTTAATGTCTCCCTTTGTGGTGGAACACAGATGACTGAGTGACTGATGGGACAAGAGAGAGCAGCTTTAGCCATAAGATATGGAAGGCTGAGAACCACTGCTCAAAGGGTGTCCTTATGCAGAGAAATTTAAGTGACAGTCTAGCACAACAGATGTCTTGCCAATGACCTCATTGATTGTATTTCTGTTTTTTAAGAACTCCACTCTGACTCAGGGACCACACGATATGTGAGTGTGTACTTTGCATCTTTTTCTTTGTACAGGCTGTACTCTCCTCCAGCCACCATGGCTGGCTGTCTTATGTTAGTAATGCACTGCATTTTCCATCTGTAAACTCTTTGTGATTCCATTCAACACCCTGAGTGTAGTTAGTTATTCACGTATCTACTCTGTGCTCTGCAAAACAACAGAGGTGTAGCAATGCCATTTGAAAGGTATCTCCCTTTAATCCCAATTTCAGACAGATTAACTCTCTTTGTTTTTTAAAAACTGCTTAGTTGATTCTTGGGCTTTGAAGCCACCTGATTTTGCTAGGAACTAGAAAAGAAAAACTTTTCTTGACATGACCTCTGAGTTAATCCCAGCCATTCTTCCATCAAAATAGGTAGGAATGTGGTGACAGAATAAAAGAGTTAGTTGATATTTCCTTAATATACTTTATGATTTTTCAGCATTGAATTCTGCTTTCTCTTTTAGAAATATGTTCATTCTGCATGTGCATTGAAACCTATTTAAGGTTCAGTTTAGATGACAACTCTTTCACAAAGCTTTTCTCAAGTCCATCAACCAGTTGTGCTTTCCTCTTCTCTGACCTTTCTCACAGTGCTAACATTTAGTGGAATTGCTGGGACTAGAATTTGTGCTGAGACCAGAGCTCTCACTTGTCTCCTTGCCTCCAATCTCCTCTAAAGATTATGACCAAGTATCCAATTGAATAAAAGGAGACAGATCTCCAAGTAGTCAATAATGAAGCAAAACCCAATCAAGAATGACACTATGTAAAGATAAACACCTGGCTAGTTATCTTTACCTGTGTTTTGTTGTGAGTGGAAATTTCAGTAAAAATAGTAATGACAGGTAATATTTATGTCATGCTTATGATGTGTCAGACCATGCCATAAGCACTTTCCAGTTATTATTTACTTAATCATCAGAACAACACTATGCATTTGGTACTATCACTGTCTCCATTTTATTTTTGGAGAAACAGGCATTGTGAGGGTGATTTGCCAAGGTTATACAAACTGTGATGGAGCTAGAATCTGAACAAAAGCCATGTGGCCCAAATTAAAACAAGACATAGTCCTTTAGCTTTTAAATGTTTACAGCCTGGGGGTTCTAACAAAAGGGGGGAAAGTGATTCTTTTTCAGTCACAGAATCCCAGACATGTTCTACACAACAGCATGTAACCACCAATGAGGTGCATAGTATGTCCTGGGCTCAGAATCTGGACAGCCTCCTGCAGAGGGTCATATTGGGCATTGTCTTTCAGAAGTGACTGGGAAGGTCAGTTGTATAAGGAAGCTGGTCTTTCTTTGAGGAATTAACCTTTGTTCTTGTTCATTACTATCAATAAATCTCACTGCACAATGCCATTCTGTGGTGTGGACATACTGCCTATTGAAAACTTTTTTTGAGAAGACTTGAACGTATAAATACCTATTTGGATATTTCCTTCCAAAGCAACAGATCATATGGCAATGGTGCAGCCTCACTGAACTGAAGCACGTAGAATTGTAGAGCCCAATGTTATGATGACAAACGCAATCTCCATCACATTTCTCTGGGGTTCAGGGATGTTCAGAGTAACCCTCCATCTTAAACACAATTTTTTTTTTTTTAGCTAAATGGATTTTCTGAGAAAGAAGAGGTTTTAAGGACTTCTCTGGAGATAAATGAGCATATAATCATCTGCTCTAGTCGAAAATAGTTCCGAATCTCTGGCATAAATCTTGGAAGTTGTTGCCTTAGAAACAACCAATGGTGTGTAACTCTCTTGCCTGGACAAACATATGGGGTCTCCATAATTTGGTCACTTCTACCCATGGTTTTGAGAAAGCTTAATCTCTGTCTCCAGTGAGAATAATAACAAACAACTTTTTTTTTTATTTTATCATACATTAAACACTTGGTGGACCTCTGGCAGGGTGGCTCAGCTGACTGGAACTGAGCCCCATACACCAAAAAGGTTGTGGGTTTGATTCCTGGTCAGGGCACATACCTAGGTTGTGGGTTCAATCCCCAGTCAGAGTGTGTATGGGAGGCAACTGATTGATATTTCCCTCTCACATCGATGTTTCTCTTTCTCTCTCCCCCTTCCTCTATCTCTAAAATTAATGAATGCTTCACTGGGCGAGATAAAAACAATCTTTGGTGGAAACTGATTTTCTTTTCCTTTTTTCCTTGTAATCCATTTATTACATGGTGATTTCACCATTTTTAATGTTTAAAAATTTTTTTAAAAATTTATTTTATTTTATTATTGTTGTTCAAGTACAGTTGTCTCTATTCCCCCACCCCCCAGGATTTCTCCAACCCCAGCCATCTCCACCTCCCACCCTTGATTCTACTCCTTTTGGCTTTGTCCATGTGTCCTTTATATATGTTCCTTGACAACCCTTCCCTCTTTTCCCCTCATTATCCCTTCCCACCTCCCCTCTGGCTACTGTCAGTTTGTTCTTAATTTCAATGTCTCCAGTTATATTTTGCTTGCTTGTTTGTTTTGTTGATTAGGTTCCACTTATAGGTGAGATAAGATGGTGTTTGTAATTCACCGCCTGGCTTATTTCACTTAGCATTATGCTCTCCAGATCCATCCAAGTGGTTGCAAAGGGTAGGAGCTCCTTCTTTCTTTCTGCTGTGTAGTATTTCATTGTGTGAATGTACACAGTTTTTTGATTCACTCATTTGGTGATGGGCACTTAGGTTGCTTAGATATTGTAAATTGTGCTGCTATGAACATTAGAGTGCAGAGGTTCTTTTGAATTGGTGTTTCAGGGTTCTTATGGTATAGTCCCAGCAATGGAATTGTCAGGTCAAAAGGCAGTTCCATTTTTAATTTTCTAAAGAAATTCCATACAGTTTTCTACAATGCCTGCACAAGTCTGCATTCCCACCAGCAGTGTCCTAGAGTTCCATTTCCTCCACAACCAGGCCAGCACTTGCTGTTTGTTGATTTGTTTGTGATGGCAATTCTGAGCTGTGTGAAGTGGTATCTCATTGTGGTTTTAATTTGCATCTCTCTGATGGCTAGTGATGCTGAGTATCCTTTCTTATGTCTCTAGGACCTCTGTATGTCCTCCTTGAAGTGTCTTTTCAGGGGCCTTACACATTTTTTCATTGGATTGTTTGCCTTCCTGGAGTGGAGTTGTGTAAGTTCTTTATATGTTCTGAGCTCAAATCCTTGTCCGAGGTATCATTGGCAAATATATTTTCCCATGAAGTTGGTTTCCTTTTCATTTTGATGATGTTTTCTTTAGCTGTACAGAAGCTTTCTATTTTGATAAGATCCCATTTGTTTATTCTTTCTTTTATGTCCCTTGCTCTATGGGACATGTCAGTGAAAATATTGCCATGTGGAATTTCTGAGACTTTCCTGTCTATGTTCTCTTCTAGGACTTTTATGGTATCATGACTTATATTTAAGTCTTTTATCCATCTTGAGTTTATTTTTTTGCATGGTGTAAGTTGGTGGCTGAGTTTCATTTTTCTGCATGTAGCTGTCCAGATCTCCAAATGCCATTTGTTGAAAGGGTTATTTCACTGCATTTTACACTTCTGTCCCCTTTTAATTGACCATAGAGACAAAGGTTTATTTCTGGGCTATTTTGTTCCACTGATCTATTTTGTGCCTGTTCTTATGCCAGTACCAGACTCTTTTGATTACTGTGGCCTTGTAATATAGTTTTATATCAAGCACTGTGATCCTTCCTACTTTGTTCTTTTTTCTCAAAATAGCTGTGGCTATTTGTGGTTGTTTATGTTTCCATATAAATTTTTGAAATGTTTTTATCTATATCTGTGAAATATGTCATTGGTATTTTAATAGAGATTGCATTGAATCTATAAATTGCTTTGGGTAGTATGGGCATTTTGATGATGTTAATTCTTCCAATCCATGAACATAGTGCATGTGTCCATTTGTTTCTGTTTTCTTTAATTTCTTTCTTCAGTGTTGTATAGTTTTCTGAGTACAAGTTTTTTTACTTGGTAAGGTTTATTCCTAGGTACTTTATTTTTCTTATTGCTATAGCAAATGGGATTTTTTTTCCTGATTTCTGTTTCTGATATTTCATTGTTGGTGTACAAAACTGACTTTCATTTCTGAATATTGACTTTGTATCCTGCTGTTTTGACAAATTCACTTATTAGGTGGAGTAGTTTTTTGGTGGGGTCTATAGGATTTTCCATGTAAACTATCATCCATATGCAAACAATAACAATTTTGCTTCCTCCTTTCTAATTTGGATGCTATTTATTTATTTATTTATTTATTCTTATTGCTGTGGCTAGGACTTCCAAAACTATGTTGAATAGAAGAAATGAAAGCGGACAGCCTTGTTTTGTTCCTGATCTTAGTGGGAAGGCTTTTTGCTCATTGAATATGATGTTGGCTGTAGGTTTCTCATGTATGGACCTTATTATGCAAGGTTTTCTCCCTCTACTCCTACTTTGCTGACTGTTTTTATCATAAATGGGTGCTGTACCTTATCAAATAGTTTTTCTGCATCTCTTGATATGATCATGTGATTTTTTATCTTTCCTTTTGTTTATATGATGTATTATGTTTATTGATTTGCAAATATTGTGCCATCCCTGCATCTCTGGGATGAATCCCACTTCATCATGGTGTATGTTCTTTTTAACGTAATGCTGGATGCAGTTTGCCAATATTTTGTTGAGGATTTTAGCATCTATATTCATCAGCGATACTGGCCTGAAGTTTTCTTTCTTTGTTGTGTTTTTCTCTGGTTTTGGGGTTAGGATGATGCTGACCTCATAAAAAGAGTTTGGGAGTTTCTCCTTTTCTTGGATTTTTTTTGAATAGTTTGAACAGGGTAGAAGTTAGATCTTCCTTAAATGTTTAGTAATATTCTTCTGTGAAACTGTCTGGCCCAGAGCTTTTGTGTGCTGGGAGGTTGTTTTTTTTTTTTTTTTTTTTTTACTGCTTTAATTTCATCAGCTGTTACCAGTCTGTTCAGGCTTTTTCCTTCTTCTTTGTTCAGTTTTGGAAGATTACATTTTTCTACAAATTCCTCCATTTCACCTAAGTTTTCAAATTTTTTGGCATATAGTTCACCACAATAATTTGTTACAATCCTTTGTGTTTTTGTGGTATCAGTTGTAAACTCTCCTCTTTCATTTCTGATTTTGTTTATTTGGGTCCTCTCTCTTCTTTTCTTGATGAGTCTGCTTAAAGGTTTGTCAATTTTGTATGTCCGTTCAAAGAACCAGCTTTGGATTTATGGATCCTTAGAAATGTTCTTTTAGTGTCTATGTCATTTAATTCTGCTCTGATATTGGTTATTCCCTTCCTTCTACTGGCTCTGGGATTTCTTTGTTGTTGTTCGTCCAGTTCTTGTAGATGTAGGGTTAGGTTATTTATTTGAAATGTTTCTATCTTTTTTTAGGTAGGCCTGTATCACTATGAACTTCTCTCTCAGGACTGCCTTCACTATATCCCATAGGTTTTGGGTTGTTGTGTGTTCATTTTCATTGGTTTCCAAGAACTTTTTGATTTCTCTCTTGATCTCATTCTTAACCCATTCATTGTTTAATAGCATGCTATTCAATCCATTTGAATTTGAGTGTTTTTCAGTTTTTTCCTTGAGGTTGGTTTCTTGTTTCAGGCCCCTGTGGTCTGAAAAGATGCTGATATGCTGGGGAGGGCTGGGGCAAGGGGCTGGGATGGGAGTAGAAGACAGAAAACTGTACAAGAAGAACAATTAAAATAAAAAAAGAGTAATGAAAAGATGCTGATATGATTTCAATTTTCTTGAATTTGTTGAGGCTTGTTTTGTGTCCTATCATGTGGTCTATTTTTGAAAATGTTCCATATGCATTTGAAAAGAATGTGTGTTTTGCTTCTTTGGGATGAAAACTTATATATATATATATATATATATATATATATATATATATATATATATAAAATCAGTGAAATCCATTTGATCTAGGACAATATTCAATGCTGCAATATCCTTGTTGATGTTTTGTTTGGAAGATCTGTATATTTTGGACAATGGGTGTTCAAATTCCCTAGTATAAGTGTGTTGCTATCTATATCTTTTTTGAAGTCCTCTAAGATTTTGCTTGTATATTTGGGTGCTCCTATTTTGGGTGCATGTATGTTTATAATGTTTATGTCTTCTTGATGGATTCTTTCCTTGAGTATTATGAAGTGTCTTTCTGGGTCTCTTTTTATGGCCTTTGTTTTGAAGTCTATTTTGTCTGAAATAAGTATTGCTTCCCCTCCTGTTTTTCATGTCCATTTGTTTGGAACATTTTTTTCCAACCCTTCACTTTCAGTCTGTGTAGATCTTTTGTTCTGAGGTGGGTCTCTTGTAGGCAGCATATGTGTGGGTCATGTTTTCTTATCTATTCAGCTAGTTTATATCTTTTGATTGGAGCATTTAATTCATTTACATTTAAGGCTACTATTGATAGGTACTTATTCATTGCCATTTTACTCCCTTCATACCTGTGTTCCTCTCTCTCAGACTTTTTCTTCCTTTCCTTAAAGCAGTCCCTTTAGCATATCTTGCTGTGTTGGTTTGGTGGAGGTATACTCTTTGAGTCTTCTTTTGTCTGAGAAACTCCTTATTTCTCCTTCCATTTTAATTGAGAGCTTTGCTGGGTAGAGTAATCTTGGTTGCAGGCCTTTGCTTTTCATTACTTGGGAAATTCTTGCCATGTCCTTCTGGCTTGTAGTGTTTCCATTGAGAAGTCAGCTGCTAGTCTTATTGGGGCTCCCTTGTATGTTACTTTCTGTTCTCCCTTGCTGCCTGTAAGATTCTTTTTTTGTCTTAGAATTTGTCATTTTAATTATGATGTGTCTTGGAATGAGCCTCTTTGGGTTTCTCTTGATTGGGTCTCTCTGTGTTTCCTGGATTTCTTTTGATTTTTCTGTCATCAAATTAGGGGAATTTTCCATTATAACTTTTTCAAAAAGGTTTTCTATCCCTTGCTCTTCTTCTCCTTCTGGTATTCCTGTTATGTGGATATTATTATGTATCATGTTGTTCTGAAGTTCCCTTAACCCCTCTTTATTCTTTTTGAGTCTTTTTTTCCCTTCTTGCTCTTTCTGGGTGTTTTTTTTCCTACCTCATCCTTCAGCTTGCTGATTCAATTCTCTGCTTCATCTAGCTTATTTTTGATTCCTTCTACTGTGTTCTTCAATTCAGAAATTGTATTTTTCATTTCTTCTTGGCCCTTGTTGATTGTTTCTAAGTCCTTTTTCATGCTGATATAATTTTCAGTGCTTTTATCATAGCTACCACATAGTTTTTGGTAATTCTCAGTGAGTTCATTGAGCTTCCTTATAATCATTGATTTCAACTCAGTATCTGATAGTTGACTTGCCTCTATTTTGTTTGGCATTCTTTCTGAGGATTCCTCCTTCCTTTTGTTTGGGGTTTGTTCTTTTGTCTTCCCATTGTTTGTGAGATTTTTCTTGTTTGCCTCTGCTTTTTTAATTGATCTGTTTTGACTCCTTGAGTTTGTGGTGTGAACTTCTATGGTAGGAGACCTGTGAGATTCTGTGGTGCAGTCTCCTTGATCTCCTAAACTTGATGCTCTTGGGATGCCCTTTATGCCATTTATGTTGGCTCCCTGGATGTAATTGGGATTTGATTATTGTTGGGTCATTCTTTGGTGAGTCCTTCCCTCCAGCTGGTTGATTGAAGTTCACTCTGCTCACCACATCTTGTATGCTTGTCTGCAGGTGCTGCCAGAAGAAAACCACAAAGCCCAGGCAATAAACACACATCTGCAAAAGTATCTCTGCCCTGTAATCCCACTATCAACAGCAAATGAACTGGTATTAATAAGGGTGTAAAGACATGAAAACCATTATAAGAAAGCAGAGAAATAAACAGTAGTGTAAGTTCTTGTGACTTAATATGCACAAACTTGCTGGACAAGAAATGAATGTTAGAAAGCTATATAGGATTGAAATGTTGCTATTCATGGAGAAGACCACAGTGGATTTTGTCTCAGTAGCTTCTAGTATTTACCACTGTTTTTTTCTTTCTGGATCTGTCTCTAGTGATGTCAGATGTTGATCCCACCTGACCTTAGGCATCCTGCTCCGAGACTGTCAGAGATCTATTATCTGTGGCTGTTTCCTTCATTTGTTAATCTAGTCACTCTGCACTCAGCAGTCAGGCTTAAGTACCACAGAGCTGGGGCAGAGTCTCTTCTGGGGGTGGGGTTGTTGTTTCTCCTCAGGCTGCTGCCACTGGGAGAGGAGTGGTCTGCCTGAGCACTGTGGCTGCTGCCCTCTGGGGGATGACTCAGCACCAGGATCCCAGTGGCTATTCTCTCACCTCTCTCCCCAAAGCTTCTGGCCCCAGTCTTGCCTCAGGCATCTCTAGCCCACTCTGCTTCCACCTTTGCCAGAGCAGCAGGTAAGTGGCTACAAATAAAAAATCATGCATTGGCCCTTTAAATGGCTCTTAGATTCTCCAGCTCTTCATCTCTGGTGGAGAGCAACCCTGCTACTTTTTGCTGCTGATTGTTACTGTGTACATTTTGGGGCTCTGGTGTTTTAGGCTGGGGATCCCAGCTTAGGGTTTAGACCCCATTCTTCTAAGGGGGATCCAACCAGCCACTTAATTATCCCTTTGGCACTGCTATCTGTGGATGCTTGGCCAGCCTTCTTGAGCATCCACTGCACTCCTTACCAAACAGTTTGTGCTGAAGCTGATTCTTCTGTCTGTCCAAGATTATAGGGGTTTTCTCTCACTATCATTCAGTTGTTTGTTCTGGGTGATTTCTCCACAATTTAGTTGTAATTCCAGATTGCTCCTGGGAAGAAATTAGTGTGGCTTCCATTCACTCCTCTGCCATCTTGTCTCTCCCCTCTTTTTCTTAAGAGAGATTATGCTAAGGTGGTGGAAAAGAGATCCTCCATGGAAGGGTTATTGGGGGTATGATGATATCTGTCCTGGTTAGCTCAGGACTGAAAATTTCCTGCCATGCAGGATTTTCATTCCTACAACCAGGATCATTGTTCACCACAATGGGGACATGGACAGCTCTTTAAGCTAGGATACCCAGCCTCATGGCCTCTGGCCCCTGGACAGCTCTGAGTTCCTACCCCAACATCATCAGTGGAGGGTAACTCAGAGCATGGTCCCTGCTTTTTCAAAGACTCCCCTGCAGCAGACTGAGTTATAGTAGAGAATCTGATGGAAATATTACAGAGTCAGATTCAGTTAATTTAAATTAATTTCACTCAATTTATCAAGCCTATGTGGAGTTTCTAGAAATATGACACTACACCTGAGGGTGGCATACAATGATGAATAAGACACAATCCTGCTCAATGGGAGACATGAGGGTGCAAGCAAAGAGACACCTTAGAGTGTGATGTTTACTGTAATAGAAGTGGCAGACAAGTCATGGTGGAGGGACATTATTAGAGTAGTCACCTACATAAGGAGGTCAAGAAAGGATTCACAGAGGAGATGATACTTCAATGGAGAATTGGAGGATAAATAGGCATTTGCCAGCCAGAAAGGAGGAAAGAGCACTTCAGGTAGATGCAAACATGTAGAACAAAAGCAAAAATAAAAACTGATCTGTCAAATAGGGACTTTATGGTATGTTTAGTGAACAGTAGATGAGGTTGGAACAGAGGGTTTGAGATAGAAAGAATAGTGAGAGAGGAAGCTGTGGGCAAGGAGCAAGAAACACTATGAATGGCATTGTAAATAATTTTTACTATTGGCTACCTATCCTACTCCTTTCCCTACTTTTCTGATTTTGTTCAGGTTTGTTCAGGTGATCCATCCTCCCAACATAGCCATGGGCTTCTTTTAGCTAATCAGTGATCTCATTTCTCTTGTCAGTAGCTTATTTAACATTTGAATTGAGATAAAATTCTGGCCAAATGGATGTGAGGAGATGTTTGTCCATTGAGAGCCCTATAGAAAAGGAAGCCCTATTCTCTTGCAGGAAGTTATGTTGCCATGAAGATAGCTGGCTTGAAGACAAGAGAACTCACTGAGGATGTTAGATCAGAAAGATAGGAAACGATGGGAGCCTTGGAGTCACAATATATTACAACATATTTTGTTATATGAGATAAGAATTTTTTCTCATTGTTTTAGCCATTTTGAATTGAGATTTGTGTTACTGGTGGCTGAAAACGTTTAATGATATGGTAAAATATGCAAAGTTGAGGCTTTTGGTGACAGAAGAAATGGAGTACTGTCATGATTTTGTTTCAGGACTTTGACTCTATTTGTTAGCAGGAATATTCCTTGCATTCAAATCCTAGATGTAGAAACTTATTCATTCATTCACTTATTTATTTGATTAGCATATTTTAAACTTATGCCAAGTACCATTCTTGATGTGGGAGATACAATGTCAAATAATAAATGCTATGTACTCTTAGGGGGTTTGCAATCTCTTGGTGGAGGCAAGCAAGCAAATCTACTGCACAACATATTGTGACAAGTGCTTCAGTAAAGTTGCACTCAGGGTACTGTAGTAGTAGTCTAGAGCTCCTAAATTATTATGCAGAATTGTAGAGTGCTTATCAAGCAGCTGAAACTTGGAATAAACCAATTGAAGACTCCGGAAGCAGTAACTAGTTATCCAGAGAACTCTATCTGGGCACAGGTACATACATACATCCAGGGCACACAGGTTCAGTGTACTAATAACGACTATGAGTCACACCCAGTTAGTCATGTTGAGACTGATATAGATCAAATTGATTTAGAAAACTTTGGAGTAGATGAAAATTAGATAGGCAATGATTTGCATTTTCCTTCTGGGCTTCATTTTCTGAGGGAGTCTTAGACTTTCAAATATACCAAAGAGCAACATAAATAGCATCTTTCAAATAGTTGATGAGAAATATAGTTAGTTCTTGAGCATGACTTAGGAAGAAAAGAGTGATCCCATCTTGGGGTCTTTACAGGGGAGAATTATTTGAGCTGGTTCTTAATGGATTTATAGCCTTTTAATTGGCAGAGATGGGTGCAGATAATATTGTCAGAAGAGGCATGGCAATAAGCAACCTGGAGCATGGAGATGGGCAAGAAAGGAGAGCACCTGAGCCATGCAAGTTGTGCAGATAGTGGGAGCTGAGGATTCCTTTATGGTAGTTGGAAAATACATGGCTTGAAATGTAAGCTAAATGAGAAGGGTAACACAAAGATTTGGGTTTTAGCCTTTGTACAGTGGAAAGTAACTGCAAGTTACAATGAAGGGAATGACATGATCAAAGCAAGGTATTTGGTGGATTGGATGTTACCTCCAAACAGGATGGATTACTAGAAGAGAAATCTAGTAAAAAAAAATTAAATTAAATTAAGCAACACCTATTATATAGCAAGCTCTGTGAAGTTACTGCATTTCAATCCTCAGGAATATACTCACTAGGAGGCACTCTTTTTTCCCATTTAAAGGCCATGGAAAATGAGACTTCAAAAGGTTTAAGAAATTTGACAAAAGTTGCAAATCTAGATTGTGAGTTTCAAATCTAGAATGTGAGTCTGAAGTATTTTTTCTGACTGTCTGAACTCAAGGAACAATTTTGATCTGCCTCATCCATGCAACGAGGGTGAATTCGCATCATGAACTCATAATAATTACCATATTGAGTGTGCCAAGATATTAACATTAAAAAAAGTTTGTTTAGGGTATAATTTCCACCCAACCTTATGAATTTGAAGAGAGGTTGATGGCCTTGAAGGAGGACTAAATCCTTAATTAGACCCCAAACCAGAACAGCTGAAACAAACACACTCACAAGAATTATTTCATTGGTATACTTGCATGTTTTCTTTCTCCCTACCCAAGCTCTCAAGGGAAGGAAGAAAAGGAGGGCAAGTCATGATGGGGGTAATGAGAATTCTTCTGTCTTGCTCAGAACATTAGCCACCCACTTTTCTCAGACTCTCCACACTGACAGGTACCAGTAGAGAACAAAAGGCAGTGTTTTTGGCTTGCCTAGCACAGTGGGCCTTCTTTTTGCCTTGCCTGGAGGTGTACATGTGTGGGTGGGTGTGCACATACCCATGCTGTATTGACAGAGTTGTTAGAATTAGCCCAAAGATCTCTTATCTTACTCTCCTGGATTTTGTCTCTCTAGTGACAGGCAAGTTTCCTAACCTCCTTTTAAGGTAGAAAAATAGTCTAAAGATATGAATATTAATTTAAATAACTTAGAAATACTTTCAAACAGTTTCAGAGGATAAATGAGGAAAGGGCAATTTTAGAAAGCTAGTGCAAAGGCCTTGTTTGTGGATTTTGGAAAGAGAAATTTGATTTGATTTTTTAATAAATTTCACACACCTAGGAAGGAGAGAAGGAAAAGCCCTAGAGGATATTCAATTTGGTAAATTGTGGTACTGGTCTAGGATTTCCCTGCTTCTTCTGGGATGCAGTCCCCATTTCACCTCTTTAGAGTCCCCTAGTCAGCCAGAGACTGACCTGGGTCTCTGGTGTTTTCAGGAGGCTTTGCCTGTTCTTTGGTAATTTATCTTTAGTGTAAAAGAAAAACCCACAGTAACAAGGTCCATGAGGTTGGGTCAAAGGCTTCCTCTTTCCAGCTGCTTCTTTTGTTTACCTGGACATGACACCATCTAGCTTTGTTATAGAAGAACAATGTGTTGAGATAATTGCATCATATATTGTTGAACATTTATAAATCATGATGATGACTAAGACTTAATGTGGATGACAGCTGGTGGCTCTTGATTTATACAGTATGAGACAGCAGTATGACAGAAACCTAAGATAGCCGTAGGGATAATAGTTGGCCCAGAGATTGCTACCTTCAGACAGTCCCAACATACTGAGTTTGGTTTTGAATAGCACGCTATTGAAGTGATAGGAACAAATTTGAGCTCATTCAAAGGAGAGCGATGAAAACCAGGAAGTGTCTGAAATGTTAATGCACTGAGCATGCTTGCCTTGAGAAAAGAGCTTGAAGTGGCACGTGACTCCTGGAGTTAGATTGGTTATATAACAACAGTTAGACTGCTGTTCCAGGCAGGTAAAGAGAGATGGGTGCCAGAAACAACTTTTCTGATATGCAGAATAGGTTGTAAAGAAGAAATAAGCTTCCCAACACCACAGGTGTTCAAGTATATGCACCTGATGACCTTCTCAATCAAAGATTGTGTGGTTGTATGATTTCCTAGGGTCTTGAAGGTGACTTGCTTATACGCATGCATCCATAGATGTCAGTTTGTAGTTGATGCTTCTTTCCTCTCCTCAGTGTCTTTTCAACCCAATATAAGATGACTTTTGCTCCAACCACCTCATGAAGATCACTTCTGTCGACCCAATCTTCTCTATCTTATTCACTTTTAAGAAGCATTTAGTGCAACGGCAACTCATACCTTATGGAAACAGATCCTTCTCTTGGCTTCACGACCTCATACTCAGTGGTTTTCTTCCTACCTCACTGACTCATCTCAGTCTCTTTTGCTAGACCTTCCTCATCTGTTCAACTTCTAAATATTGGAATGCCTCAAACCTCTTGTAAGTATTCCCTTTCTCTCTATATCAATTCTTTGTAGTGATTTTAAAACATGTCTACACATTCCTGACTGTCTTTCTATCCAGAGATGGGACCTTGTCTCCTCCTTTTAAGGCTGGGTTGAACTGGTGACTCCTTTGTAACGCAACAGAAAAGATGTTTAACACCAGAGGTGGTTTCAGAAAAGGTCATGAAGCTTCCACCTGGTTTTCTTGGAATATTGGTTTTTGTAGCCCAGAGCTGGCAGGACTAAGGAGGTCATACTGTAAGAAAGCTTCTGGAAAGGTCATTTGTATATTCTTTCCAGCGGCCCAGCTGAGGATCCAGGCATTGTGTAGTAGAGACAAGACTTCTTTGCATGCTCTGTCCAAATACTTGACCCACAGAGCCTGAGAATATAATAAAATTGTTCCTTTATGCCATTAAGTTTTGGGGTAGCTTGTTATACAGCAATGGAACTGATACAGTCCCTAAGGGGCTTCACCCTGTAGCACAACTTGAAATATCACCTATAAATGCTAATGGCTTTGAAATCCATTTTCCAGCTCTGATCTTTTCCCAGAACTCCAGACTCTTAAATTCAATTATCCAAGTGTCTACCTGAGCCCTCCACTTGTGTACTCAGTAAGCATTATCTCAAACTCAGTATAACTAAAGCAGAAAGCTTGACATTAACCCTTGACCCTCAAATTTTTCTTTTTTCTCTATCTCGGTGTACACCTAGGTTTTTAAGCTAAAACTCCCTTAGGCTTGCTTCCTTCTTTTGCTCCCAAGATAACAGCAAGTTCTGTTTAATTTTTCTACATAGTATACTGGAATCTGCCCCCTTCCTCTCCATCTCATCTACCTCTGTCATAATTCAAGTTCATAATCTCTCTTACTATTTACTGCAATATCCACTTGACCAGATTTCCTGCTTCCACACTTGTCCTTTTAAAATCCACTTTTAACACAGAAATCTGTATCAGTTATCTATTACTGCATAACAAATTACCCCAAAACTTAGTGGCTCAAAACAACAACATGTATTATCTAACAGTTTCTATGGGTTAGGAATCTGGGTCCTCTGACGATGGGCCTCAAGTTCAACTGGGAAGCATCTACCTCTTAGCTCAGTCACGTCGTTGTGGTAAGATTTAGTTACTCAGGGACTGTTAAACTAAGGGTCACAGTCCTTACGGATTATTGGCTGGAGGCCTTCATTGGCTCTTTGCTACATGGGCCTCTCCATTCAGCATCTCACAACATGGCAGCTGGCTTTATCAGGATGAGGAGGAGGGTAAGAGAGAGATAACTAGCAAGTCACAGACTTTTGCAACCTAATCATGGAAGTGACATCACATCACTTTTGCCATGTTGTATGAGTTAGAAGAAAGTCACTGGATCCAGAGCACACTCAAGGGGAGGAGATTGCACAGGCCATGAAAATGAGGTGGGGACCATCAAGGACCATATCAGAATCTGCCTACCACATAGAGAGAGAGTAATCTAAGATCATAAATCATACCACAGCACACCCTTCTTATAAAAACCTAGTGGTAAATGCATGCCATTATACATTTATCTAAAGTTCATAGATGCACAAAACCAAGGGTGGACCTTAATATAAATAATAGACTTGGGTGATAATGATGTGTCAGTGTGGGCTCAGTTGCAACAAATGTACTGCTCTGGTGGGGGATGTTGACAATGAGGGGCACTATGCACATGTGGGAGGAGAGGGTATATGAAACATCTCTGTACTTTCCTTTCAATTTTTCTGTGAATGAAAAACTGCTTTAAAAATGAAGTCTATTGAAAAATCATCTCCAATGGCTTTTACTGCAGTTTTGATGAGTTCCAAATTTCTCTTGCTTTACTAAGCCCTATGTGTTCAGCCCCAAACTACTTTTCTCACTTATTTTACTATGCATTCTCTCATCCATTTCCCTCCAGCCACCCTGGTTTTCTTTCTCTTTCTTGAGTTCTCCAAATGTGCTCCTTCTTTGGACCTTTACATTAGGTGTTCTTCCTTCACACAACCTTCCCCTAGTTTGTGTAAAGATGGCCAGTTCTTCTCATGCAGATCTCTGCTTCACTCTTATCTCCTCAGAGAGGCCTCCGGGACCACTCAGCTTTAAGTGGGTCTCTCCTCTCTATCACAACCATCTCTTTAGTTCTCTGCATTGAGCTTATCACCATTTAATGTTATTCTTGTTTGTGTATTTGTTATATCTCTTTCCTTCTCTCTCTCCTGCAAGTAGAGTGTAGACCCCATGAGAGTAGGCCTCTTTCTGTCTCAGCTGCCACAGGCTCCCCCATCCTCAGATCTACATCTGGGTACCCCTGGCCCTGGGATGGGAGTGCTTCCTGGCAGCATTCAATACCATCAGCTGTGTGCATAGAAACCATTTATCTTCCGCTCCTTGGGGGCCCAAGTAATATCTCTGCTATAATTAGCTGTATTCCCTTTGTGGAGATTCACCTTTGAATAAGTTCCTTCAAAATCCAGATACCACATGAAACTTGTTTTAGCAGTTCAACAAATGAATAGATTGGATTTAATGAACTGACCAGTTCCATCCAGCCCGGGCTTATTCACTCTGCACCTTCTGTAATACTGATCTTGCTAATAAAATTACCAGATTTTCTAATACACAACTTTTGTGACTAAGTTTATGGCAATGTCTAACAGTTATGTGATGCTGGCGAGGTGGAAAATACTGTTTCAAATGCTTTACATGTTTGAACTCATTGAATCATCATAACACTCCCATTCTGCAGATCAACAAAGTGAGGCACCAAGAGGTTAAACTGCCCAAAAACACACATGTAGTAAGTGACAAAGCTGGAATTTGACCTCATAGTCTAACTTTAAGGTCCTCGCTCTTTACTAATACATGCTCCTGACACTGAGAGTATGTAAACTTCTGCAAAATGTGTCCCTCACTACTTGATACAGGAATAGGTTTCAGCAATCCTCATAGGTATTTTTTTCTAAAGTGTGTAGAACTTGCAGTCTTTTGTTTACTGTCTTCATTAGTTGTATTTCTACCATTTTAGTAACTGTGTTTCAACTGTCTAGGACAGAGAGAAGAGAAGTGTAAAATGTAAGGAGAGACATTCTTCAAGTGCTTTTGAAGCCATTGTTTTGCACTGGGAATAGATTATGTCTCTAAATATCTCTTCAATCTGCCCTGGCCTGTAGTTGTGGGAGGGCCTGCAGGAGTTTCTCTGGCTTTTTGGTAGGAAGAGGAAATACTGTGAGCTCGGTTACAACCTAAAAACACTCCCTTGCTCCAAAGATGTTACTGACTCAATGATACTTCCTGTATTACACCACTGAACACTCCCCTTGGCTGTCACAGTGCAGGCTTTTGCTGTCTAATTGCTTCATTCTTGGTCCATGTGGAGCTGTATCTACCCCTCTGGTTCTACTATCCCAATCTGCTCCCCTGCAAATTTCTCTCTATGTGCATTTTGAGATTCAACTAGTAATATTCTAGCAAAGAAATTCCTCCTGCCCAGTGATGATGATCAAGTGGCGTACAACAGGGAGCACCTGTTGCCAAGTACTGAGCTGGATAAATATCACCCAGCTTCCTATTCCTCCCCTTCTGAGAAGGAATAGCAATGTCTTGAATGTCAGGAAGAAAAAAAAATGACCAAGTAAAAATGATTTACTGAAAAATATCCAGGTCCCTGTGGGACGACTGACACCAGTGTGGTCCCCGCAAGGAGCCAGGCTTTCCCGCTGGCTGCACATACAGGATCGAAGCACAGACTCCATTTTCTTTGGTACGTGCTGTCTCCGGGTTGGAAGAATGCTGTTTTTGTTTAAGCTGAATATTAACCTGAACAAATAGCAGATGTTGATGAATATTAATTTGTGTTTAGATTAATGCTTCAAAGTGTCAATTTAATTTCTGTTTTACTATTCAGCCCTTGATTGTAATGAGCTACTTCAGGATGTGGGGAGCATACACCTGGCTTGAGGGCAGGACTGGAGGTCTCACTAGTGGGTGGAGCCAAGTCCTCAGGCACTGGGACAGTTCCAGGGGAGCCCAGGTGGCCCCTGAAAATCACCCAGCTGTGCATTGGCCCAGTGGAGAGCTGGAAACTTCTTAAGGAAAGAGAGAGTGACACACACACATACACACATCGAACAGCGACTTGACCTTTGGGACACACCAGGAGCCAAGCAAGTGCTTAAGCTGGGCTCTGGGTTCTGAGTGGGACAGGCTGCTGATGACCCTTTCGTGGCCTCCTTTCACCCTGCCTCAGACCATTTCTGTTGCTGTCTTTTCAGGTGCCTGAGAAATTTAATTCTAATTTGTATCCTTATTGGTCCACACATGGTGAGGGGAAGAGAGTCTGCTTTTCACCTCACCATGTTAACACCCTGAAGAGTCAGGCACATCAGGGTGCTGGTCTCACCCTGGCTCTCACTGGCTTAGGCAGATTTCTTAATCTTTCTGAGCCTCAGTTTCCTCACTTGTGAAACAGAGCCATTGAGGAGACTAAATGAGCCTGTGTCCCATGCTTAGTGAGGGCTTGGCACCAGGCAGCCCTCAGAAAGCTAAGTCCCCCCCCATCATTCAGATGGATGAACCCACTCTCAATTAATGTAAAAATTAAATTTCTTTCTTATTGAGTTTTCATACATCTCTTTGTCATATGTGTTTCTATGTGTTGCCTGATTGCCTAATTCTCTGTGTGTCTTGGTAGTAACCATGACAAATATTTTTATTTTGAGTTTTTGGTCAGAATCACATGAATGCTATGATTTTTAAAGGGTATACAAATGGCACACAGAGAATTTGTCTTATTCCCCATTGACCTATGTTGTTGTTTCTGTTAGTTGGGCAAATAGAAAGCGTTGTTCTCTCATAGAAAATCACCGTCTGCAGCCCCTGCCTCTGGTCTGCTGGGGATCTGCCTTACCTCTTCATCTTCTTGGTCCTCCTGCCTTGCCAGTTCTTATCCCACAGACACACAGCTTGTTGGCACCTTGCTATCTGCAGTCAGGAGAATCCTGAGTAGGGCTAATATACAGGATTATAAGGCCCAGCTGTCTTGTTCTTGAAACCACTGATGGCAGGTTTCAGCACACTCTGTGGATTTCCACCTCCCTCTTGATTTCTTTCTGAGCATAGATGTTATATTAGTTTCCTGGGCCTAGCATGATAAAGTACCCAAAACTGGCTCACTTGAAATAACAAAAAATTATTGTTTTGTAGTTGTAGTATCTAGAAGTCTAAAACTGAGGTGTTGGCAGAGCCATGCTCCTGAAGCCTGTAGGAGAGAACCCTCCCTGACTTCTTCCAGCTTCAGGTGGTGGCCACCCATCCTTGGTGGATCCATCCAAGAAGCCAAGCTCCTTGGCTTGTGGAGGCATAATTATAATCTCTGCCTCTGTCTTCTTGTCACCTTCCCCCTGTTTCTTCACATCACTGATCTCTGTGCATGTCTGCATCCAAACTCCCTTTTTTATAAGGATAATAGCCCTGTTAGATAGGTCTATTCTAATGATCTCATCTTAAATTGGTTAAGTCTATAAAGATCCTATTTCCAAATAAGATCACATTCTGAGATACTGGGGTTAAGATTTCAACATCTCTTTATTTTGGGGTGGGAAGGAGAAACAGAATTCTACCCATAATATATGTAAATTATTTTTCATTTCTTTTTTTCTCCTTGGGACTTTGGTTGACTCTTTTGGATTTTTACTTTAGTTCCAACCAAAGTCAGCAAAGCCCTCCATGATCTGGCCTTTTATTCATTTGTTCATTCATGGACACATTTATTTAGCATTTATGATATGCCTGGTCAGGAGCTTTTATATGTATCATCTTACTGAATTTTCAAATATCCTAGAAAAGTCAGTATCATTATTCCCATCTTACAAAGGAGAAAACAGAAACCCAAATAACTTAGGGCACTTGCCTGTCTTCTTACAGTCAGTGTCAGAGCTCAGTGTCTGAGCTGAGGGCTCCTAACTGCAAGTCTGTTGCATCAGATCAAAACTGTATTGACTCAGCAACAGCCTTTACTTTCTATTCAACTGTGTATCTCTACCTTTGACTCTAAGAAATCCTGCATCCCCTTGATCTCTTCTCTCTCTCAACATTCTCTGGTCACTCTGTCTTTGTCGGACTATTTCAGTGACTTTGGCCTGTGCCCTCCCTGTCAGACCTGCAATATTGGCTCCTACTGACTACTTTCTTTCTTGCTCTTCTGTTCTATTCCCTTTCAAGGACTTTTCTCTTCCCTGTCCTTCTCCTTTCTGTCTGACTCTTTGTTCTCTTAGTTTTTTAAACACTGCAGGATCCTGACTCCTGGGTGTCATCCATCTATATTTAAATTTGGCTGGCAGTCTCTATCCTTTATGGTTATACATTCTGGACATTAAAATTTCTCTACCATTTCTTCTTGACACTCCTCTGTTTTTTCAAAGGAACACTCATAGCTCCTTAAACAGCCCTAAGGCACCACTTCATACTAGAACACAGCCCAGTTCTGTACCTTGCTGCTTCTTCCAAACACGACCACACTGGACCCCTGAGGGACATTATGTGTTTTTTCTCAAGTACTGAAAGGTAGTGTCCTGTTAATGTAGTTGTATGGTGCTTTTTCAACAAAACTTAAGGAGCCTAGGTTTTGACCACTCCTGTAATGAGCCTAGTGCTCTCCCTGGGAGAGCTACTTAAACTCATTTGAAAGAATACCTGGCTGGTAGGTCTGCTTATAAGAATGGCTCTCCTTAACTACCCTAGGAAGATGAAAACATAGCCTTTTTCACAAAACCTCCAGAAAAGTTACTCCCTTATAAAATTAAAAATAACTTCTATTATAGGGCTCCATGTTTTTGTCTGTCTTTATTGTACCTACTCATGTCCTGAGTGATTTTATCTTCTTCATAACTTTTAGGTCCTATTAATACGCTAGAAAATGTCAAATATGATTCCTTAACTTGGGTGCCTTCCCCAGGCTCCAGATCTATATTTTTAGCTATCTCCTATCTCCTATCCACCTGGATGTCCTGTAGGCACTCACACTTAACTGTCATTTATCCTGGCTATATGTTCTCTTCATTGTGTAGTCTGTATTTAATGTAGGATGGTGTTATGTCCTCCATCTCCCAAGCTATGCACCGTTATCCCTAGTTCTGTGTCCAATCAGCTGCCATCCTAGATCAGAAATATCCCTGTATCTGTCTTCTGTTGATTCTCATCCTCAACATTTCTCACTGAACTTGGGCCCCTTTAGCCAACCTTTCTTTCCAGCCTCTCTTCATTTTAATCCAAATAGACTTCTTTTAAAAAAGGTAAAGTTGTCCACATGGCTGTCTTGTTTTGAAATTGCTGCTGACTTCCCACTGCCTTGGGTAAGTCTTTACACTGCATTCGGGGCCTTCACAAATCAGACTATGGCAGACTTCTCATTCCTCAAGCTCTGGTCTCTAGCGATATCCCACACCCAAGAATAAAACTGCCAGTGGGCTTCTCCTTGTGTCTCAAAGACAATATACTCTTTCATGACTTGGTACTTTTGCATGTTCTATTTCCTTTGCTTGTGAAGCACCCTTTCTTTCCTTCTTTACCTGGCAAATCCCTTCTCACATTAGTGGAGCCAACAGTAATTGCCCTAGCTAGAGTTGGTGGCTCTCTCTACTGTACTCCCATGGTACTTTATTCTAAGCTTTACAGTCATTTGTGTGTTCTCATCTGTCTCCTCCATTAGACTGTGACCTCTCCAGCTGCTAGGACAGTGCCTGGCATTCCATGGGAAAGCTACAATGTTTTTGAATAATTAAAAGCTTCATAACACCTAACTCAATTCTATGTCTTTCTGGTCTTTCTTCATTCTTTCTCCTTCTTTTTTTCCTCTGGAAAGAAGAATGTGATTATCAAAATCCATATTGTAAAAGCTATAAACAAATACATACATGAATAAACAAATAAACAAGGTGGGGTTAACAACAACAAGAAAAGCAATGGGGTAAAATCAAGGATGGGTTAGCACATCATTGGCCTTCCTGGGCAGGGCAGGTACTAGATGACCTCTGCAGGACGTGTTCTGAACTTCCTACAGCCCAAATAAAGAGTATAAGATCAGTATATATAATTATCAGTATACATATAGTAAGATATTGCTCTGGGGAAGAATAGTAACTAAGTCTTGAGACCTAAGAGAAATTTCTCACAGAGGCACCACGTAACTGGAGAACACCAGTGTCTTCTCTTTCTGATAGAGTAGCCAGCAGGATGATTCCTGGCTGAGCAATGGGAAAGGAGTATAATATGTGCCTAGCATCTACATTAGTGAGTTTTAGTTAGAAATGTGAGTATATTTCCTTTTGGTCTGTGTCTGATGAACAGGGACAAGAAAACGAGTGAAGAGGGGAGCATCCCCATCTTCTAACTATAATCCTTAAGCATTTCACCTATTTATCCATTTGTTTACCCATTCGTTCATCAGGCACTAATTATTAATTTAATGTCTATTTTATATAAGGCCTTATGAAGGAGTTATCCTCCACATCATACTGTGCAATCTCACCCATCCTAAGTTCAGGGGAAAGGTACATTACTATATATCAGCTCTTTCAATCAAAGGCCAGAGGAGGATACATCTGCCTAAATTGCATTGCACAAGATTCAGCACTCAAGCTGGAGGTTTTTCAGTGACAGCTAATGGTTGTCATAGGAAGGGGAAAAAAGGGCTCTTGGACATGCTTCTTTTTAAGTGTTCAGGGAACATTTTCTGGCTCTGGAAAGATTGCTTTCACAGAGCAATTTTAGCCATTATCAACTGAGAATAAAACCTATTTTACGAAATTAAATTAGCCAGTCTTCCCTCCCAGATTCATTTTTCCTCCTTCGTGTTGTGAAACCCATCTCTATTTAGCAGGCCATGTAACCTCTCCTACCTCGTTGTTCACATCATTTAGTAAAGTAAAAAGGCTTTAAAAAAGGAGGTTGCAAATATAAACACGACTGCAATTAAGATCTCAACTCCATTACATTAATATAACTACTTTGCATGGAGTTCATTATGATGCACGTCAGGATTTTAATGTTTTCTCCAGTTTAGTGCCATCCTTATTTAGAAGAAAACATTGTGCTATAGGAAACAATTGCCTCTTGGGTTGGAAAATAGTTTGAATAGGATTCCATTGTGATTAATTAAGCTCACACACGATAAAGTAGAAAGAACCAAATAGCTGTTCTTCAAATTGACAGTGTATTTGGTGAACAAAAAAGATTTATAACACTTAACTTAAATTTTCCTGGTGTAATAATATATTATGTAAATTACTCATTTTTTCCTTTTTGTTAGAAACATGGTGAGCCTGTATCCCCCACCACTCCATGCAAAGAATAGAGCCACAAACAAGAATGAAGGAAATAAAAGAAAAGACTTAATGAGCAAGCACAGGCGTGATAATATGGATATGTGCCTTTATTTTCTCTCCATTACCTTCCAATTATTTTCCACAAACATCGTATCTGACAACTTCTTTGGAGTCAGCTCTAAATGTGTGCTGCTTTTGTGAGGATGGGCTGTACATCTTTCCCTCTGGATAGCAGTCCCCGTTCTGGAAAAGCATTCTCCAAATTGAAGAGACTCTCCCTTCTCCTTTCAGTTCATCTGCTGGCCTAACCCACTCTCTGTCCCTTTCAGTGGGTGGTTCAGGAAATACCCATTGTCAGCGCTAAGAATATGAGGTAAGCCACACAAATGGCATTGGAAGCCTATAACTAACATGTCTGAAAAGAGAATAATTTTCTCAAAGCCTCACTTTGAGAAATGTTTCCTTCAGTCTCTCCTTCTCTCCCTTTCTATATTTTGTATTTGCCTTGACATTCTGTCTCCTTATCTCTTTCTTTGTATCTGTGTGTCTCTGTGTCTGTCCATCCTTCCCTAGTCAGTCCATTCATTTTCCTCTTCCTACTCCCCACCTCATCCTTGCCTCCTTCCCTGTGAGTACTCTCTCCATTCTCCACCCTCCTTTCTTCCTAAATGCTGAGTCTCTGGGTCGCAATCAGTTTCTCTGAAGCCAAATAAGGAGTGATGGCACATGTCCCTGGAGAGTGTCCTCTATTAACTGGCAAGACTCAGGAACTGCAGTTAATGAATAAAGGCAGTTCCTCAGGGTCAGCCTGGGTTACTGAGGCAGCACATGCAAATACTTTTTGTTGTTGAGAAACTCAGTTGGGCCTCCAGGACTGATCTTGTCTGATCATTCCTGGGCCTCCAGGAATGATGCTTCTAAGGCTGCAGCAGGGTCAATTGTGATGCTTCATAGGACACAACATGGTTCTTTGTCCACACTGTTGCCTGCAAGGAGCCTCACAAGCTGACCTCCTGGAGAGGAAGGTGGGCTTAAAGTGGATGGGGAATCAATTTAAACTCTCCCTTGTCTTTAAGAGACACCAAAGCAATATTTCCCCTTCAACACCTTCTGTGTTTGGAAAGAGCTGACTTCTCACAGGACACTGGCAGCTTTCTAACAGAGAACCTAATGGGCTAAGACACCCATAATCATTCTCATTTGCTCAAAATGTGTAGGCTTGAGAAGCAGAATTACCAAATCATTTTGTAAATTCAAGGGGATGAAACATGATAGAAACTTTATTGATTTGGCAAGCTTTACATTCCTTTTCTGAGCTCATGATGAATGTCTGGAATGAATGTATAACAAATACCCATGAACCAACTGCTGCCTCCTGATTTCTGATGCTTCCTCCCTCTGCAACATCACAGACTTTGTTTTGCAGACTTTTCAAGCAGTTTTTCAGTTGTTGGTACCATCTGTGAAATTAGAAAAAAAAAGAATTGGAATATCAGGTCAGTTCAGTTACAAACATATTTATTAACTATTATGTATCACACTGGGATATTGTGGTGAGTGGGACATGGTTCTCGCCTTAAAGAAGGTTACCGTCACAAGTAGTTTATAAGGAAAGGGCTGAATGTATGTCATTTCTCTTCCCTGCTAATTACAAACATTGTACCTCTCACCTTCACCCTTGATATATGGGCTCTCTAAGCAGAGTGGGCAAACACACATTAGAATCCTTCCTTAGCTTAGATTGTTCAATTTCTTCTTATTTCCTTAGTAGAGTTGTAGCATCTCTGTACTCACACATGGTTTTGCCTATACTTTTATCTCCAAACTGTGAGCTGGGGATGTTTGTTGAATGAATGAATGAATGGATGAATGAATGAATAAATGAGGGCCTGGATTGCTTTTCAATTATTTTTTTTAACATTCTGTCTTTTATTTTGGGCTTTATGAACTCTTCCAAGGAGGGTTCTCTCATTTTTGTGTCCTCAAAAATGTGTGCTCTCAAAAACTCTGAGTGACATTCAATTTCATGCTCTTTTTTTTTTTCTGGTAGGAAGGGAATGGTTTTCTCCTTACCCTTATTCCAGAAACAGGGGCTGTGGGGCTATTGTGAGGCTGTAGCAAGCATGGATCCCAGTGGATCCGAGCACCATGCGGAGGAAGTGGTTTGGAGGGAGGCAGGTGGCAGCCATTACACATCTATGAACAAACATGGTAGGCAAACATCTTGGCAGAGGCCAAAACTCAGCAGCAGTAGAGTGAGCAAGTATTTTTCTTCTCCTGCCAGCTGTGAAGTGAAGGCATTGACTGGCTTTGGGCTTCCTCTAAACTTTCAGAGCATGTCTCTTTCCTGGTTACAGAGATCCTATATCAAACCTTGTCTCCATGATGCTGCTTCAGATCTTTCCTTTTTTCCATCTGCTCTGAGTCTCCCTGCACCTAAGCATTTCATGATTCCCACCGCTTCAGCTTTATGACTTTTTTTTTTTTTTGCATTGTTCTCTTCTTGCCTGGCTTAGCTATAGTAGCCTGATTTTGGAATATCTGCTTTTTGACTGAGTAGGAAGTTCTTAGGATACCATTGTTGTGAACAGCTCCTAAATTTTGCTTCTCGACAGTGATCTAGACCCATTTTGTCCTACTCTGATCTCTGGTCCATGAGATACAATAGCCTACATCACCTGACCTTGTTCTGTGTCTGAGAAAGATGCAATTTCCCTAGGACAAGTTGCTATTCACACTGTCCAGCTTTCTGAGTTATGGAGGTGAGATTGTGGGTAAATCTAAGGTAAGCATCTCTCTCTCATCCACAGGACACATCCAAACCCTACCACCATCCAGGTACACAGAAGTAAGAGGTATGTGGGTGCTACCTGCAGCTCCCTACCAAAGATACCCAGAAAATTCATGTGCTGACTCCTAAATGGAGCTGGGAAATGCCATAAAGAATCTTCTTGGGCAGGGCCAGGGTGGGGGAACTAGTGAGAATGCTGGCTTCATTAAAAAAAAAAAAATCCAGAACAGAACAAATCTAAGGACATGTATCCAATCCTGGATTTTTAAAGTTATCTCTCTACCCTCAGACATTAAACTGAAGGAAAAGGACAGCAAAAGCTAAGGCTCTATGGACCTGGCTCTATAATGATTTTTAATTTGATCAGGTTGTTCCTTAACATTTGAGAAGTCATTGTTGAAGCTATATGAAGACCAGGTTATGTTTCTGTCCTAAGTGGCCTCTTAGCACACTGTGCCATCCATTCCGCCAGCACCCAGCATAGGGCAGGGCCTACGTCTGTGAGAACATGGGAGCACTGGGTTCAGGGCCTCACAGAGACACAGCAGGCACCCAGTAATGACTTGCTGAATGGAGTAGGCAGGCCTTTGATAGCCTGGGTCATTCAATCTAGAAAAATTCCTGCTACCTCTGAAGGTTTCCCAGGCAACTTAGACTCAGAATGTGACTGGTGAGCATTGACTTTAGGCTTTAAAAAATTTTTTTCCCTAAAGTCTTAGGCAAAATCTGTGAATGACCACAGTATCTTTTTCTTGTGGATTTATAAGGACTATCTATCCTGGCTATTGGTAATGTCTCAGCAAGTGTTAGTTTCCTTCCTATTACATGAAAACAATCCTGGAAGAAGTGGCATTTTACATTGTCTAGTTGGAATTAGAAAACAATCTAGAGAAATTTACGGGGAAGGTTGTTGTATCAGGAGAGAACACAGAAGAAATGATATTTAAAAAGCACATAGCACTATAAAAAAGTTTGCTGAATAAATAAACAATTACCACTGCTATTATTATTATTAGGCACTCTTTCCTAAACTCAGAGGTTCTGATATTTTTAAAGAAAAAAATATGCTATACGTTTTGAAGGCCCGCCAAATAAAACATGGAAGTACTCTTGGCTCAAGGTTTATTCTATTTAACACCTTTCAATAGGGCAACATCTGGATGTTATCAGGCTTGGCAAGATGAGATGCTGAAATTACAAATTCTGGAAATGCTGTGCATTAGGCACTCTTGTCTTTGCCTGTAATTGCCTTAAAGATATAAAAGAGCCTGATTGTAATAACTCCCCTAATGTAGCTATTCTTCATTTCTATTCTGCCAGAGAAGATAGCAGGAAGTGGTATCACTCTATGGATATGAGTAAGGAAAGAGGGGAGCTAATCTTAAATACGTGTGCCCTGCATCTCAAATAACTACTCAACAACTGTGTGAAAGGATTACCAGATATATATCCCTTAACCTATTACCTGCAATAATTGTTGCACTAAGATAAGAAACCCTTAAGTCTTCTAGGCTGGGTGGCCCTAGGTCAGAAAGCATTTATTATTTATTTCCTAAAGTCCTGTTTCCCAGCGATAGGAATGGAAATTTGGCAGACGGGGTCTCCCCTTGTCAAACGAGTGAAATAGTTGTTTCATTTTTAATCTGGATCCTTTGCCCTGACAGATAAATCTGAAAAGCGCTGTGAAGGATGTGTTGAATTGGACTCCTGGTAATGGCTGTAGAAAAATGAGAAAGATTCAGCTGCTGTGAGTCTGTACACCTTTTAGAATGAAACAGGTAGAATCTGCCATTTCTGAGGTGGAAGCAAGGAGAAAAGTTTGTCTCAAATATGCCTTGAGTTCTTCAGTGGACTTTCATCTCTCATTTCAGGGATCATGGTAAAGGTCTTTGGGCTGAGCTGGGATGATGGGAAAAACTGAGTACCATTATGGCTGGGTTTGCTTTACCCTTGGGTACCATACAGCTTTGTGGGCAGGGAAAGGGGTGGCTTGGGTTGCAGTCCAATAGCTGTAGCTGAGGTGAGGTGCAGTAAGCGGGTGAGGAGGGTATGTCTGAGTAACCCCTGGTATCATGTGGCCAAATGCCATGTCCTGCAAGAACACAGGCAAACTGCAGTTTGATTCTTATTGGGTCATCTTTTCCATGGACACAACCAAATTTTGTGATTATAGTTTCCAAGTAGACTTTTGTTTTTTACACAAAGATAATTTACATTTAATGTTATATAGTCTTCCTTTGCTATATCGCAGTTCACTTGTTGAGGCTTCACTGTATCTCAGGTTTTTAAAAATATATATATATCTAATTCTGTATCATGGAGTTTTTGCTATATCATGGGATTTTGCAGTATACAGGTATTTATGTAATATTTATGATTTTAATTATTTTTGCCTAAAAATTAAAACAATAAAAAATATAAAAAATGTTAATTCAAACATTAAAAGAATATTAAATCAAAATAAAATACAGTATGTATTTCACCATTGGATGAATACCATACTGTACACAATGGAAATGCAGTACACTGCTACTGCTTGTGCAAGTTTGCCAACGTGAGATAGTACACGGTGCACTATTGGCTGATGCAATGGAAGGCGACCAACCACAGCACAGTGTACTGTATCCTGGGCGCTGATTGGCTCAGTGACCATATCATTAGTTTGTTTCCTCTCCCACATTGTGCCCATATGTTCAGCATCTCTCCTTGTCCACTTTACATCAATGTCTGATTAATATAGAATTTTATATGTTGTTAAAATTATATAGGTTTATGAGTGTAGAAAGTGTTTAAGAGCATATGAAGTGTTTATAAGAGTGTGGGAAAGGTTAATAAGAGAGTGGGAAAGGTTTATATGAGTGTGGGAAGGGCTTATAAATCCTTAAAATATATATAAGTAATAAAATAAATATAACGCTGTTACTTCATGGATTTTCACCTATCACGTGGGTCTCTGGAATGTAACTCCCTTGATAGGTGAGGGATCACTGTATATAATGAGAACTCATTGCAGGTTTTCAGTAGGAGTTTATATGATTCGATTTATATTTAGAACAAAAATGGTGAGCCAGTTCAGTCAGGAAACTGAAACTACAATAGTAATTTAAGCAGGGAAAACTAAATACTGCATAAAAAATTATTAACTAGTTATTTGTACTACCTACTAAGAGGTATAAAGGAACTCTCCAGAATACAGGAATAAGTTGTAGGAAGCAGTCAGTACTTACAGGGTTGAGAGAGAGCATGCAAGCAAAGGACAAATTTGGAAGAAGTTCCTCTCTTAGCTGCAAAGGTTGTGATTTCATCCACTGTGGTCCTATAGAGGGCAGAAGTTCACTGAGGTGATGTAGGCTGGGCTGATGAGCTGAACACCTGCTGGAGTGTGGGAGGAACTCGTGGAGGTTTTTTGTCACCAGGTCTCCTGCACACCACTGGCAAGGGAGCTGCTGGTTGGCAAGGAAGCAACATGTAGCACTTTGTAAGAAGAAAAGTACTAGAACCAGGAAGAAAGCACCTTCCTTTTGCACTTTCCCTCTAGTACCTTCTCCTGACAAGGACTGACACTGTGCCTGTGGCAAAGGAAAAATATTTATTGGGTTCAGTTCTAGTATCTAGAAGCAAAGCACAGAAAAGTATGATTGGGGCTTAGAGACAATAAGTTGATAACTGGAACAAGTGGTAAAGTAAAGGTTGGACTGCAAAGGAGAGATCTGGAGGCTAGAGTGGATGAGGCAATGGGAAAGGTAGATAAGATGAAATTGCCAGGTGGATGCACTGACATTGGTCCTGAAATGTGGCTGAGATTGTGTGTATGGCAGGGAGAAGCATTCCAGGCTGGTGAGATGGAAACATGTGAAATGGAAGTGAAAAGAGTGTTCCCATATTTGGTGGACTTCACAGATGGGGAGAAAACATGTTTGGGTTTGAGGAGAAGATAATGAATTCTGTTTGGACATGTCAATTTGTGGTAACTATAGAATATCCTGACAAGATTCAGAATTTCTTTCTTTTTCTTTTTTAAAAATTATATTTAATTGATTATGCTATTATGGTTGTCCTGATTTTTCCTCCTTTGTCCCCCTCCAACCAGCAACCTCCACTCCCTCAGGCAATCCTCAGACCACTGTTCATGTCCATTGATCATGCCTATAAGTTCTTTGGCTTCTCCATTTCCTATATTATACTTTACATCCCTATGGCTATTCTGTAACTATCTATTTGTACTTCTTAATCTCCTTACCTCTTCATCCATTTCCCCAAACACCTCTGCCATCTGGCAACCATCAAAATGCTCTCTGTATCTGTGATTCTGTCTCTGTTCTTGTTTGCTTAGTTTTTTTTTTTTTTTAGATTCAGTTGTTGATAGATATGTATTTATTGCCACTGTTTGTTCATAGTTTTGATCTTCTTGTTTTTCTTAAATAAGTCCCTTTAACATTTCATATAATAATGGTTTGGTGATGATGAACTCCTATAGTTTTTTCTTGTCTTGGAGGCTCTTTGTCTGCTCTTCTATTCTGAATGACAGCTTTACTGGGTAGAACAGTCTTGGCTATATGTCCTTGCTTTTCATGACTTTGAATATTTTTTGCCAACTTCTTCTAGCCTGCAAAGTTTCTATTCAGAAATCAGCTAACAGAGTTATGGGAACTCCCCTGCAGGTAACTAACTGATTTTCTCCTGCTGCTTTTAAGATTCTCCCTTTATCTTTAACCTTTAGCATTTTAATTATGATGTGTCTTAGAGTAGACCTCTTTGCATCCATCTCGTTTGGGACTCTCTGTGCTTCCTAGAGTTGAGTATCTATTTCCATCACTAACTTAAGAAAGTTTTCTTTCATTATTGTTTCAAATAGATTTCCAATTTCTTGCTCGTTCTCTTCTCCTTCCAGCATCCCTATGATGCAAACATTGAAACACTTGATATTGTCCCAGAGCCTAGTTACACTATCCTCATTTTTTCTTATACTTTTTTTCTTCTTGTTGTTCTGGTTGCTTGTTTTTTTTTTTTCTTCCCTATGTTCCAAATCATTGATTTGATTCTTGGCTTCATCCACTCTACTGTTGTTTACTTGTAAATTGTTCTTTATTTCAATTAGTGTGTCTTTCATGTCTGACTAGATCTTTTTTATGGTGTTGAGGTCCTCATAAGTTCCTTGAGCATCCTTATAACCAGTGTTTTGAACTTTGCATCTGATAGATTGCTTATCTTCACTTTGTTTAGTTCTTTTCCTGGAGCTTTGAGATCTGTTCTTTCCTTTGAGCTATATTTCTTTGTCTCCTCATTTTGGCAGCCTCCCTGTGTTTGTTTCTATGTATTAAGTAGAGCTGCTATGACTCCCTCTATTGGTAGTGTGGCCTAATGTGGTAGGTGTCCTGTGGCACAGCCTCCCCAATCACACAAGCTGGGAACTTGAAGTGCACCCTCTGTGTGTCTGACTACATCCTCATCTGTAGTTGAGCCTTGATTGTTGTTGGTAGGTCAATGGGAGGGATTTACCCAGAGCAGTCAGCTGCAATGATTGTCTGAGACCACTTACCAGCAATCTCTGACATCTGTGGAGAATCATCTGTACAGGGACACGGTGGTGGTGCTCTGATGTGGTCTGTAGCTGTCCACTGGGTGCTCAGGCTCTGGGGTTTCACAAGTGAGGCAGGCCAAAGTAGTCTCTACCTGTGTTATGCCCTGGTGCCACCCTGCATGAGCTACAGAGCAATCTGCAGATGGCTGTTACTTGTGCTGGGCTTGGAGGTTCTCAGGGAAAGCCAAGTTTTGAACCTAGGCTGGCTGTTGGTTGTGTCAAGGCCTGTAGCCTCTTAGTAAGAGGTACAGGGGCTGGGGGATTGCTCCAGCTGGCTATTGCTTGTTTGAGAGAATTTAGGAAGTTGGAAAGCAAGAGCCAAGACCAGCTATTTACATGGAAAAATCACTGTTAATAGTTTGGGTGGGCCTGTAAGTTGTGTGGAGCAGAGCCTCAGAGGATCTCCAGGGCAGGGCAAACAGTGTGAGGCAGGTTGATGGAATTTCAGATATGATAGCCACAAGCCAGCTCTGTGCTCTGTTGTGGGGGAGGGTTCAGAAAAGGAACAAAGGTCTCTGCCTACCTTTCTGCCTGGGTGAAAGCTGTTTCCCAGCTCTTGCCTTGATACCAGACATTTCAGTTTCTCCCCATAAGCTGCTGGCACCTTTCAAGCTGCTACCTCAGTACTGGAGCTCAGAGGGAGTGAGTCTGAGTAAGTCCATCTATAGGTTCTTTAAGAGGAACTGCTTGAGACTCTAGAAGTTTCTTCCACTAACTCAATTCCTGCTGGTTTTTGCAGCCAGAAGTTATGGGGACTTACCTTCCTGGCACTGGAATCCTGGGCTGGGGGGCCAGGTGTGGGCCTGGGATTTCCCTCCCAAATTTTTATCCACCACACATGGGTGTGGGACTAGCCTATTCAGAATCTCTGAGTCTCTACCCCTCCTACCAGTCTGGATAGTTGTGGTTTCTTTAATTACATAGTAGTCAGACTTCCATTCAATTTGATTTCTGACAGTTTTGAGTGAATGGTTGTTCTATAATTCAGTTGTAATTTTGATGTAGTTGTGTGAGGAGGTGGACCATGTTTACCTATGCTTCCATCTTAACTGGAACACTTTCCAGAATTTCCTGGAAAAAAGCACAGTGGATTCAAATATATATATATATAGGGGCTATGTATTTTCACAATTGCGACAAAATTCGTATGCAAAGAAAAAGAATAAAAGACAAATTTTCACCTTAAGAAAAATTTAAACAACAATCTTTTCAAAAATAGACTTTTAAAAAATTATTAAACTTATACAAAATTTCAATGAAATCTTGGAGCTGTATTATTTTTTAAAAACATCTGGAAGCAGCTTTAATTTAGACAAAAGTCAGCATTAAAATTCGGTACTTGTGTGTGTTTATTTCTGTCTGCTTTTGTCTGTATGTAATTCCCAAAGGAGTAAAATTTCTATATTAAGCATTCCGGGAAATGTAATATTTTACTACTGTAGCTATTTATTGCAGGTCAGAAGTTGGTTAAACAAACATGTATGAACTCAAAGGAAAGAGGTGTGGTTAATGGGCTGAGAACACACACACACACACACACACACACACACACACACACACAGTACATATGTATGTAATCCTCCCCTGGCATTCACTTCTTGTGCCATGCATCATGTCACTTAATTGTATTTTACATTTTGTGTTCTGTTATTTCCTGTATGAAAGTCCTACTTTCTCTTCTGTGCTAAGATTCTAGGGGACAGGAAAGATACTACAGGTTATTTATACTTCATAATATAATATTAGGTTCTCAATAAAAACTTGATTTTTATGGCTCCACTGGTGCTTATTGAGCATCACTCTGAGCCAAAACAGGCCTAGGTGATCCTTGGAACCAACACAAAAAACACACAGTTCCTTTCCTTGAGGAGTTCATGATTTAAAGGTAGAAAAACATAGAAAGATCCCATTTTGATAAAATATTGTTAGGTGCTTAATATGCTAATCCTTTTCTGGGAAGACCCTTCAGTTTTGAGTGAGTCTTTGAACTAATGGCCAGGAAGTACTATCTACTCATTACCTCAAAGTTTGCAAGCTGATGAGGTATTAGACACCATGAGGGCTGATCAAAATTCCAGGAATGTTGGAATGCAAAAAGCAAACAAATGTTCACATATTACATGGAATTATACAAGAGGAACAACAGAATAGTCTAAAGCTTTATCAACTGGAGAAGACACTGGGAAGATAAGCAAGGTAATATTCATCAAATGTTTTGAAGATAGTGTTGATGTAAGTGCTAATTATTTTTACCAGCCCCATGAACTTTTTCCTTCTCCCTTTCCATTAGTTCTAAACCTTCATAATTTCAATGGAAATTATTTTTCTTTAGATGAGCATTTTTTATGAAGTCAAATGTTAATATATGCATTTATGGAAGTACAATTTCTTCCACTATCTTTCCATCCTTCCCAGAGGGCAGAAATTGTGTCATTTCATATAAATGAAATGCACATTTTGTCACAGTGTTGGCAATGGATGGATTACTTTTACAATGAAAATGTATGCTTAAAGTCTGGCTGTGACTACAAACTATAGTTAGATTTTTAAAAAAATCAAAACATGGGTAACTGAAGAGATTTGTGTTTTAAAGTGGTCACCATGGAAGATGGTAAAGTCTACTCTACCAGAGATGTTGACAATACTCCAAATATGTTGGTTCTCTTCATTTGGAACTGCCTTCAGAAGCACTTTTACAAACCATATTAAGAGATGGAGAGTCACTCTGGCCAGTGTGGCTCATTTGGTTGGGGCATCTTCCCATAGACAAAAAGATTGTGGGTTTGATTCCCAGTCAGGGCACACACTAAGGTTGCAGGTTTGATCCTGGTTGGGGTGCATACGAGAAGGCAACCAAATAAATGTTTTTTTCTCTCTCTTTTCCTCTCTTTCTCTCTCTCATCCTTCCTCTTTTTCTAAAAGCAATGAAAAAATGTCCTTGGGTAAGAATAAATTTTTTTAAAAAAGGTCATATCTTATGTATGGAAAAGAGCATGAGAGACCAACAGTGGGAAACATGCCCAAAGGGACCTGTCTATATTGGCATTTGATAGGCTCAGACAGTTAATGAGTTTGAAACTCATTGCAATAGTATGAAGCAAATCATACCAATGTGGTGCACACCCATGTAAACTTAAGAAAATTTCAAACACAAACATTGAAATGTTACAGAGGATTTTAAATTTTAGGTTGTCTCTTAAACTTGGTTGCTTGGGGAAAAAATCAAAACTGCTTAAAAGGCTTTTAATGAGGAAGGAGAGAAGGAAAACAGAAAGAATAGCACCAAACACAGACACACACACACTCCTCTCCTTCCCCCCGCCCCAGTATCAAATACTCTGAAAAACCTACTCTGGATCCCCCACCCCTACCCTGAGCTAGTTTCCTTCTTTCTTCCACCACATTTCTAGCATTGAAAACAAGAAATTTTTGGTTACTTTACACTTTTAAAAAAATATTAACCTGATTTTTTGCCAGTAAAAACTAGATAACAGATAACTGAAATATAAAGTTGGTTGAATAGTCACAGACTTTCACTGCTTTCTTTAGCTCATGCATCTATTTAAGGCTGGTATTGGTTTGCTAAGACTTGTGTAACAAAGTACCATAGACAGGTGCCTTAAAGAACAGAAACTTACTGTCTCACAGTTCTGTAGGCTATGGCAGGTTTGGTTCCTATTGAAGGTTGAGAAGAAGAATCTGTATGATGCCTCTCTCCCAGGTTCTAGTGGTTTGCTGTCAATTTTTGGTGTTCCTTGACCAGTCTCTACTATCACCCTGGTCTCTGTCATAATGTTCACCTGGCATTCTTCCTGTGCTCGTGCGTGTCTCCACATTTCTCCCTTTTTAAGGAAACCAGTTGTATTGGTTAGCATCTACTCTAAGGACCTCATTTTAACTTGATTACTTCTGTAAACACTATCTCTAAATAAAATCACATTCCAGGGTACTCAGATTTAAGACTTCATATAAATTTTGGGAAGACACAGTCCAACCCATAACAAGTCTAAACTGAAGCTCACAGAGCAATGAGAAGGTTGGGAAAAAATAAGCCTAAAAGTCTGATCTTTGGCACTATAGCAAATATGAAGAGGAAGTCATTCCTCTTACTTTCATAAATTGGCATACTTATAAGGGTCTGGATAAGACATTTTCATCATATTCATCTCAGTTAGATTTCCATGACACTTTACCTGTACCAACCTTTTGATACTCACAATTTTATGACTTGTATTATATACAGTTCCTCATGTACATATTTTTTTCTCCTGTAAAACTGTAAACTCTAGCCCTGCTAGTGTGACTCAGTTGATTGTAGCATTATCCCATAACCCAAAGGCTGGGGGTCTGATTTCCAGTTAGGGCACATATCTAGGTTTTAGGTGCAATCCCTTGTCTGGATGCAGATGATCTCTGGTCAAGGCAGTACAGGAGGCATCCAGTTGATGTTTCTCTCTACATCAATGTTGTTTTCCTTCTTCTTCTCTCTCTCTAAAAGCAATGAAAAAAATGTCCTCAGGTGAAGATAATATAAATAAATGAATAATAAATAAATAAAATATTAAAGTCTTTGAAAGCAGTATCTAAATCATATTTGTTACTATTCCTAGACTCACTTGTAGATACCCAGTAAGTGATTGATCTATGAATAACTATCTAGGATTTATAGTCACAGAGTTCAAGAAGTATACAAACTCAATGTTAAGCAATATATCAGTCAGGATAGGTTAGGCTGTGCTGCAGGATGAAACAACTTCCAATTCTTACTGATTTGATACAAAAAAGTTTTTTGTTGCTCAGGTAAACTCTTCTGCAAATCCAGGCAATTCTCCAAAGTTATCATATTCAACATGGGAGCAAAGCATCTCAGGCAACTCACCATGAAGCTTTAGGGTTTTCTTTGGTTGGGGTAGAGATCATGGAGAAGCCAGAGCTTGGTCCTAAATTCTTCTGCCTGTTAGGCAGAACTAGCCACATGACCCTTCCCAACTGCAAAGAGGGCTAAGAAGCATCGTTTTCCATGTGTCAGGAAGTGGAGGAGCTCTAGAAATGCTGCTGAACACTAGTACTACCTACGTAGGCACTTTATTTCTAAAAAGTGTGTCTTATATTAATATTGTGTCTTATACAGTATTTATTGAGCCCTTACTATATACCAGGCAATGTTCTAAATGCTTGTGGTCCATCATAAAAAGGAGAGTAGAGGCTACATGCCATTGTGGGGCAATGATAATAAAGGAGTGACCAAATAAATAAATGAGATATTTGCATACAGTGATAAATGCTATAGAGAAAATAGGATAATATGATGGAGAATAAGTTCCCTGTAACTGTAGCAGCAGTATGTTCTAAGAATCTTAGTATTCCATTAGAAAGTTAGTGCATATTTTTTATTTTCTCATATAATTAAAAATGTAATAGTCATTCTTACACTATATTATATTAATTAAAACCCAACTGAAATGAATTTTCAAACTTCTGGAATTCAGGATCCTTCAACACATGTTTAGGTATTAAAATCAAGTAATAAGAAAATTAGTTCACACAGAATAGTTATAAGAAGACAATAATTTTTAAAAATGGAAACAAACACTCTCTTGCTGTACAATAAACCACTCAAAATTTAGTGGTTTAAAACATCAGCAACTCATAATTCTGCAAGTTGGGAAAAACTTGATAAGGACACTTCATCTGTGCTCCATGTCTTTTGGGCTGGAATCCAAGAGGTCTTCATTTTTAACTAATGAGCTAGTTGGATGACTGTTATTGCAGAAGCTATCCCAGTTTCTCTATCTCTTTGTTGTCTCTTGAAGTGGATTGCTTGGGCTTCACCACATTATGACAGCTGGGTTTCAAGATGGAGAATTCCAAAAGGATAAGCCCAATACTAGGTGCTTATCAAAGCTTTCCTTGCATCATACTTGCTAATGTCCCACTGACCAAAGCTTCGCATGGTCAAGCCCAGAATCAATCTGGGAGGCAACTACACTAGGGCATGATTCCCTGGGAGTTAACAAATAATTTATCTATCACTGATCACTGTCAGCTCTCTGAACTCCAATAATTCTCATTCTTCCTGTGGGGACAATCCATTGTATCCTTTCTGAGACTCCCAAATTCTCATTCCATTACAGCATCAGGCTCAAGCTTGAAGTCTAGAATTTCATCATCTAAGTCATGCAGAGGGAGAATGTGGCTTCATAGGTGTGTCTGCTTTAAATATGAATACTTGCAAAATGAATAGATAAGTTATCTTTCCCTCCTCTGCCTACCAACAACATATAATGGTGGAAAAACAAGAGAAAAACTGCAGTGAAAGCACCCATTCAAAAGTGGAAAGTGGAAGAAATATAGCAGTCATTAGCCTTACCAGACTAAAAGGGTTGTCCATTCATCTGCATGCATCAAAGTCCAATCAAATGTGAATGGGAATTTGCAGCAAAGTAGAGGTTTTTTAATTGAGAAAATGGCACCAATTCCAGAGTCACAGGTAAGCCAGTGCTAAAAGATCTGGCTACCCAATGGTATCCAGGGGACAGGTTATATAGGGGGAAAATCATTAGTCACAGTGACTAAATGAGTTGGGGTCATGGGCTCTACTGATTGGTTGGAGCTAAGGTAGGGAGTAGTTTGGCCATTGTATCAGGTCCTGATATCAGCCATGGCATTATTCTATTGGATTTCATGAGAGTGTGGTCTACCAAGTGGTTTGCTTTCATGGTCCTCGGGCTGAAACACAGTGGAAGTCCAGATATTATCTTTAGCTTGACCTAAACTCTGTTTCTGTGGTCAACAGATCTGAGGCTTTGTTCTTAAGATGGTTTGATACTGACTAGAATCTGATGTCCTAAGGGCTTAATGATTGAGGAATGGAGTAGATGAACAGAAAAGAGAAAGGGTCATGTTAAAGAAATGAAAACGGAGTTTCTGTATGGTTACACTAGTCCTTAGCAAATCTGAAATCTAGTTGGGTACATGTTACTAGTTTCTTGGTTAGTCCTGATGTCTGGTAGTGGTTCCCTGTGTACCATGATTGCAACTGAGTCATGTTTCTAGTCTTCATCCTGATCATAGAAGATTAAAAGCACTTTTCATTTTGCAATTCAAATTTCATTTTGAAATGTCTGTCTCTTTTAGTCCAATCTGGCAATGCTTGTTATAATATAATTCTCTAAAAACTTTGTGAACTTACTATAAAGCTTATTATAAGTTCACTTAATTTGACATTAACTTTGTCATCCCAATAAAGCCATTAAAGATAGACTCCTTTCTAATTTTGCCTGCAAGTCAGGGTACTGTGGGACAGCATCTTACTATCCTTACCACCCCTTACTATTTTCAGAAGTCTTTTTTTCTCCTTCTAACTGAGATAGTGAGTCTTCAGAATTCTTAGAAGTCCTTTCATCTAGCCAAGAATTTACAAGGCTGTGCCCTAAGTTTTTCCAAGTTGTCATAAAAAAAAAAAAATCCTTGATTTGATGTTTACTTTGGGGCCTCCTTTTACTGGCAGTGCCCTATATTAGATGTTTTCCTTGAGGCAATTTTTTACTTTAAGAATATTTTCCTGCTCTGGCAGAATGACTGTTGGTTGGAGCATCAACCTGATGTGCCAAGTAGTGGGTTCAACCTGAGTCAGTGGGTGCCTGGATGAGTGGAGCAACAGATTGATGTCTCTCTTTCCCTCTCCACCTTCCCCTCTCTCAAAAAATCAACTGATAAAGTTAAAACAAAACAAAACAAAACAAAACAAAACAAAACTCTGACTCCAAACTCCAAAACTTAAAAAAGAAGGAATATTTCCCAAGACACACTGAGGATGATAAATTGTTTGATTGTTGAGTCCTAAAGCCCTTTACATTTTCTCCAAATTCTGTTTGAAAACTGAACAATTTATTCTTTTTAATTAAATCATTTTTTATTGTTATTCTATTAGAGCTGTCCCAATTTTCCCCCTTTGCCCTTCTTTGCCTATCCCACACCCCACTCCCACAGTCAATTCCCACACTGAAGGGACTGGACAAAGAACATGTATGAATGACCCATGGACATGGACAACAGTGAATATTTAATTCTTTAACTCACCTTACTCTTCCCCTAGCTTATCTGAAGCAACTTAAAGATGTCAGGTGCTACTTTGAACATTCTGCCATGGATCCTGAGCTGGATCCACAAGTTAATTAGATATCTTTTCTATTTTCCATGTTATTGTATGTGACAGTTTTGCTAATTAAGCTGCACATACATAACTTGGGCTTTCTCTTTTCCAACTTCCAAAAGCAATTTCCTCACTGCCCTTCTATCACTAAGAGCCTTCTTGGGTTTTTTCAGGCCTCTGCCCACTGAGCAATTCCATATGCCACAGGTTTTAGGTTTTTGGTGCAGCAGTACTCCACTTCTGGGTACCAGTTTCCAATTTTCAAGATAACTCAAGAGACTGTTTTACTAGTTGTTCTGCCAGTACATAACTCAGGTCCTCATTTCTCCAGCTTCCAATAGCTATCATTTCACTGCCCTTCCATTTCCTGCTAAGACAAAAACACAAACCAAAACCTCTTCCAAGTTATTTCCTTAGGGCAATAAGTACACATTTAGTTTGATCCTCTATATCTTCTGAATCAACAGCTACAGCCCTGAATGTCCATAGTTGCAGTTATTAAAATTCTCAACTGCCAAATATTCAGTTTCTTAGATTTAACTTGCAACCAACAGTTTCTTTCTTCTCTCTCTTATTTTCTCTCTCTCTTCTTTCTTTTCCTTTCCTTCCTTCCTTCCTTCCTTCCTTCCTTCCTTCCTTCCTTCCTTCCTTCCTTCCCTTCTTTCTTCCTTTCTCTCTTCCTATATTCATTCATTCATAAAACATTTACTGAGTGCTTCATATGAGCCAGGCACAAAGTATTTGGCATTAGAGTACTGAAATAAAATATTTTGTTTGCTTACATAAAGCTTATATTCTAGAAAGAAACTTATTCCTTAGTTCTCCTAAAAATAAAACAAACCAGAAAATCCATTTGGTTATTTAATAGCCCAAGGGAAAGTATTAAAGTGAAAAAAAATTATTTACTTCTCTTCACCTGTTGGTGAGCTCCAAACCTTTGGAAATTCTCTCCCTGAAGTTCATTGTTCTTGCATTTCTTCTTAGTAAGACTTTGTCCTCTGCTTGGTTTCCACCAGGAACAGCCTTAGGATCTATTTATCCATGGTTTTCCTGCCTTTCTATATACTAACACATACATCTCTACCTTCTTTGATTCCTCTAGGGCCTTGCTTTTGACTTAGTTTCTCCAAAGTCCATTTTATTTAGTAATAGGATATGGAGTAATTAATTGCTTTCCTGGATAAAATGGTAACATTCAGATAGAAATTTTTGGCAAATGTAATTACTCCAACACAAAGAGTGTCTAAAATTATGCCTGGATTTATGATGGAGAAACAGAGGAGTAAGTAAGCCTTTCAGACTTCCTTAAATTGCTCTGGCATCTTCATATGGTTTCTGCACCTCCTGAAATTCTCCAGAGGAGTCAGACCTGTGCTGAAGAGGGCATTTTTAAGGGTGGATAGTACCAGTAGTTGTCCAATTTAATTTATCAATTTTTTTTCAAACTACAAAGTTTGTAATATAGACTGGCTTCATACCTTTACTCTGGAAAACAACTTATATCTCCTCAAGTTGCTGAAGGAATCTGATGAGTCAAGAGGTAACATTTCTACCTTGTCACCACCAGAACTTCCACTGTGTGTGCAAGGAACTTTGTGACCAGCATTTGTTCTTCTTATTTACTTGAAATAAATCTATGTTAATTTGTCTCTTCTGAATATTTAACATCTGAGAAAGATTTCCAACCTCACGCTCTGTTTTCCCTAGTGTAATTTTCTTTTATGATTATTTACACCATAGTCTGCAACATCTGGCCTGGATATCAAAGGGGATGGTAGACAGTGAGTGTGATCCACTTGCAGGGTTTTCAGCTTCTCACTCATTTTTTTTTTTTTTAAATCTGTGAGGGTTAAATAGAGGTATCAGAAAGCCACAAAGACAGTTCGGCCATGGGAGGTGGTCCAGAGCCTGGCTCCAGTGAGGAGAAAGAGAACAGAGGCTGCTGGAGTCTTGCTCTGCCTCTTGACACCTGTGGGACCTGTCAGGTGTGGAAACTGCTACATTTTTAAAAAAACATGGAATGCTTTCAAGTGGGAGAATAATGGCAAAGATGCACTGAACATCTTTAAGCAATATTTTCTTAACGTAGAAAATGCAGGTAAGAACATCTGCTCAGATTTCCCAAATAAAAGTTACATTTAGTTCTGACTACCCTTGGAATGGAGATGTTCATAATTTCTGAGAGCTTTTCTGCAAACCAAAACAAAAATATGTTCCTGGGGGGAGAGGAGGGTCTACCTGACTTTGTAACTCCGTTAGAGTTGCTGTTGGTGGTTAAGTGAAGGGTTTTTTTCTTTTTCTTTTTCTTCTTAGAGAGCAAGATGAAATCCAGAGACAGAGGCGGGGGGCGGGGGGGGGGGCATTACTTTGTACCTTGGTTGCTCTTTATTCTCCCCCTCCTCTCTTTGTAGGAATAAAAATAGAATCTAAAAGTTCCTCTCTTCTCTGGGGTTAGTTAGGTGTGAAACAGCTTAAACCCATCATCTAAACAGTTATGACAAAGCCACTTCTTTTTTCAGGGCAGGAAGGTATAATCCTATTATCTTTGTGTAGTTATCAGCACCACTTGAAATTCCAATTAGTGCAGCTAATCACCATGGGCTCCTCTGGTACTTAGCTGGCAAAGAGCTAAGTCTAATTAATTCTTTGGAGTGGTGGGTAAATGGCATTTGTTTTACTCCTCTAGACACATTTTCTAAGTAAAAGTCTGATTTGGGGCTTGTTTTATCGCAAAAGGACAATTTATAAAAGGGAACAAAGAATTAATTCTGCATGAAACTAACAGAATAAGATCTTAAGTGATCTTGCCAAGTCTGAGGAGGTAGGTTACTTGATGGCAAGTCAAAGGCATATTTCTCATCCATTTGTGGTTTAAAAAAGTAGGTCCATAAAATGAAAGAGGTATTATTTATTTAAACTCAGATTTGTAAAGGAAATCATTTCCATTTGACTCATTAACAATAATTCTTTGCTTAGAAACAGGATAAAGTATTAATCACCTGGGCCTCTGGGCTTACTTCCAGTAGCTTAGAGCCAGTGGTCTATGGCAAATCCATTATAACCACCTGGGTGATCTCCAGGCAAAATCATACTTTTCCTGTGGCCAGTATGCATTTTAAGAGGAAACTAGGGCTTGGCAATCTGTTCTTTCATGCAGAGCTTATTTATTAGCATTTGCCCCCCAAATTCAGAATCCCACTTGCTCCTGTCCTAGTGAGGTCCTGGAGTTGATTTGGATGTGGGTCAGATTCTCATGAGGAAACCAGGCTTGACCACGTACCCAGTGTTGAGAAATGTGGTCTACCTGTACCTTAGAGGAAGAGGCAGATGTGCTCATCAGTCAACTCACTGTGACCACTGCAAACTCCATTCTGATGCTCATTGTCCCCTTGCTCTTCATGTCTGAAGAAAAGAGCCATAATATTAATATTAACCCAAAGAGTCAGGGTCTGATTTTCTTTCAAGACTGTCTCTCTTCACAGGCCTGACTGATGCCTAAAATTTTCTTCTAGAACAACTCATGTATAATTAAGTGATTGCTTTATTCTCCCCCCTCATCTTGAACAAACCCCATGTTTGCAAAGACTACCACAGTTTCTAAACCAGAAGAGGCTATAGAGGAGAATAATAAACCTCAAAGAGGCAAATTTTTTTGAACTGAAGCCTTTGGCTGGGCGCTGGTCTGGGTAAAGGGGACACATTAAGTCCAGAATTCTGTGTTTAATTTTTGGGAATATGAAAGACCTGACTGTTTACTTGGGAAGGGATTTGAAACCTTTTCCAGGTATTTTTAGTTTTTCAGATAAAGGCAACCACAGCGCCATTCCTTAGGCAAAGTAGTTCTGCCAGCATCTCCCTTTGGAGCGAAGAGCTGCTCCCCAGCATGTAAGCATTATTCTGTGTAATTATGGATATTTTTCCTTCCAAAAATATTTTTTTCCAGAAGCTGCTGTTTCAAAGGCTTTCAATTCTGTGTGTCATTATCAAATAATCTTTTTGGCACTCGGGTGTTTATTATTGGATTGCAACAACGATGAAGCTCTGGGGGACTTTGTCTCCTTTGGTATGCTAATTAGCTAGTTTCCTTTTGATCTTTTTCTAACTAAAAAGAGTGAAAAGCTATCTCGGTAGGGAATCTTGGTGCTGTACATTCATCCCCTCATCTCCATAATCTGAGGATCAGAGGAAGGCAACAATTTCACTGCTGAATGAGAGCTTCTAGAGGCTTTAGTTAGAGCTCACTGCTGCCAAATAATCCTGCAGGCATTTAGAGGTGAGCACAGGGGAGGAAGATGCAGGGGAGGTGGAGGAGGCACAAATGTTTCATGCGGCCAAGTAAGCTCAGTTGCTTTTATTTTTCCAAGCATTCAATCCATGCAAATAGGTGTCATTTTGCCTAATTTTTAACTTTTAGATTTCTTTCTCCTAGTAATGTGTTTTTAGTGACATGACTGAATACTTAGTTTGAGGAAAATGGCCTGAATAATGGGAAAACGTACATAGCTAACAAAATCTGTTAGACGAAGTCTTTTAAGACACAGTAAACTCAGATATGATGTGTGAAGAGCAACTAGGGAAAATGCTGTGTTCCTCATGGATTGGATGCACACATTTGTATGTAAAAATGTGTGTGGGAATGGAAGGAAAAAAAGAAGTTATTAGATTTTTAGTTTGATCACTGATTTGTCCTATACAGTTGTGCATATTCACCTTTTAATTAAGATCTAAGGATTTAGGATGAAGTCTGGGAAGTTGAACGGGAAATTTCATCAATAATATCATCACCTAACATCTATTAAGAATGCACTGAGAGAGCAGCGCTCATTAGGAGAACCAAGCAAACTATTAATTATGAATTCTAGTCACAAAAACTATACTCAGCTCATATAAGCATGCACACACTATTACACACACTAGGTTGAACCATATGAATGCACTGTTTTTGCAAATGAAAAGCAAATTCAATATGCTTCAACCTAATACAAGCTACTGTTTGAGAGGTATGCTTATAAGGTAATTATATGCTTAAATAAATTATTTTAATAATTTGTTCTAAAAAAAGACAGAGATAGCCCTGGCTGGTGTGGCTCAGTGGATTGAGTGCCAACCTGTGAACCAAAGAATCATTGGATCGATTTCTAATCAGGGCACATGCCTGGGTTTCAGGCCAGGTCCCCAGTAGGGGGTGCACAAGAGGCAACCACACATTGATGTTTCTCTACATCTTTTTTCCCCTCCCATTCTCTCTCTCTAAGAAAATTAATAAAATCTTTTTTTAAAAAAAGAGTATTGACTCCTTTAAAGTCATCCTAAGAGAAGTCTGATCCAAAGAGTGATGTCATGGCTTAGGACATTTTTATAATAGTCCTAAATCTGAGGGCTTTCATTTCCTCAATGTTTGAAAATCAATCTGTACCATTGGAAGATGGGCTTGAATTTTGTAAATAAAGTCACTCAGAATCACCTCTTGTGAGTAAACTAATTTATACCAAATAAAACTATTTTGAACTTTCTTTTAAAAAAGTAAAATTTGAGTATAGATAACTCAATAATTTCCTTTGGCATCATATCAGCCACCAGAGCCATTTAATTTCCCATTGAGAAGAGAGATTGGTTGGTCCAGCAGTCCTTAAACTTTACTGACTATAAAATCCTCAGGGGAATTATTCATACTATAATTTTGGCAGTTTGCAGTACAGAGTCTAATTTATTGATTTAAGAAGAGACCCAGAAATCCACATTTGAAATAATGCTGTCAGATGATTCTGATGTTGGAGGTTGTCGACCATACTTGGAATTGCTATTCTTGTCTATGGAGACAGACACGGATGTTCAGTGACCTGCCAAAGGTGCCCTGCTGCACAGAGGCTAGCCCAGAAGCAGAGCTCCGGTCTTCTGGACACCCAGGTGAGCCTCAGGAAGGGATTTTTTTTTTTTTTTTTTTTTTTGTCTAAATCGCAGTTTGATACTTATAGGCTAAATGGCATTCAGTCACTTTTAAAACCTTTAAGATTTTTCTCATTTGTAAAGTTGGGGCGATATTAAAACCGGATCAAAGTGTTGTATCCGTGTAACTTGCTTACTGCAAGGTCCAACAGATAGTTATTTCTCAATAAACATTAGCTCCTATATTTTCTATCTGAAGTCCCATTATGGCTCTTTCCTTTGTAACTGTGTCCTTTCCTGTGCTTTTTTCTTTTTGTGGTTCCTCTCATCCTACTCCCATTTTTATGGGCATTTCTGATTGGTATTCCTCCCCCATGACTTTGGTCAGATCTTGGTTCCTGGTACTGCCACCAGACTAGAGAGTCCTTATTGAAAGGTAGCAATCAGCTATAATAATTCTCTGGAATCCTCCTTGAGAGGAACAGGTGGGTCTTTTCACATTTTGCATTTATGCCCAATTAAACCCTAACTACAGCCCTACTGGCTTGTTATTACTACAAAAGGAAAAAAACAACAACCCCCCAAAACCTCCTTCAACTGTGAAACCAAAGTGTACAGACACTGAAAGTATCAGCACAGAAATTCCCTCTTCATGTTGGATGAGTGGAGGGCAAGGAGCAGGCTATGGGGAGGGGCAACCAGAACAGCTGGTGGCAACAGCACTGGCCCACAGGCTCTTCAGACCTGGATCAAAAGCCAGAGGCACTAATGATGGTGCCAGAGGGAGAAAGACAGCATGAGGCATCCATGCAAAGTGCCAGTGAAGTACTTGTATCTCTTCCCCATCTGTTCTGTCACCCCATTCACCTTCCCATTTGCTCACAAATAAATAGGCAATGGGCGACCAAATGCTGCCTGAGCTACCTGATGTTGCTAATTACTATGGCTGTTTAGAGCCAATTATCTCCACAAAAGCAAAACATCTTCATATAGCATTCCAAATGGATACTGTTTCGTCTGGGGCAGAGACAAATTGAACACTGTGGCTCAGTTCAAGCTAAAAGGGCTCTTCTTTGGCACAGTTTTCAAAGACCCACTTGTTGTCTTTTTTCTTTTAATTTTTATTGAAGGTGTACAGATGCTACAATTACTAAACATTCAGAAAGCATGATTAGGGTGGGGTATTCAGTATGGATAGATTTGTATGTGTCTTTTCATCTCTGATATGTATGTTTATATATAGTCAGTTTTACAAATCAATCTGATCTTATTCTTAATTTGAACCCCATAAGTATTTCTTTACTTTTTCTTTCTCAATCTCAATATGGTTAAAGGATACCATGTAAATGTACTATGTAGGATCTCCATGTAACATGATATTGATTCAAACAAATGTTGAGAATCTACTCAGTAACTTCATTTATTTAGTACAAATGACTGGACAAAAACCTTTAGGTTAACTCTTGTATCTTTAGTATAAGTGAAATGATACTTACATAAGATGAATTAGCTGTAAATCTGAAATAATTATTTGATTTTCTGGTCAAAACATTTCAACTGAGAAAAAAGGTAGGCTATGAACATATTTTCTGCTGCTCTGATTAGTGTCTTTGAACAATGGCTCAGCTCTGCCCCCTTGTAGGTACAGACTGAGTAGTTGCTCTCCTCTCCAGTGTCACTACAGGAAGGAGCAAAGATAATTTGTATGAAAGGCGTGTGCATGATAACAGTCTCTTTTGTAAGTGAAGGAAGCTTCCACAATGAAGCCAAGCCCCTGGAGAGAAAAGATGCTGAGAAATGCATATCTGGGCTGTGAAAACACCTGTGAAAGCTGTATTTTCTTGGGCTTACTTTTAATTTCCCCTTTGTTTCTCTAGTGGAGAGGACCATAATGTGTCATGGCAAACCCCCACAGGCTAAAGTTCATGTTAACACCTACCCAGCCATTCATTCCACCTACCCAGCCATTCATTCCTTGAGGACAGTGCTAACAGTGGGCACTCAGTATTGAGTAAGACACACAAGGACCTGCCCCTGTGTATGTCAAGTCTAGTTAAGGTGAGTCCTGTGGAAAAACAAAAAGGGTCTACTCACTAATTGTAGCACGAGAAGCAACCCCAAGATACTTCAGGACCTAAGAAGTGTTGTTTTTAATAGTCCTAATTTTGTGATTCCAGCTTACTTTTATGAGATTTAAAAATATCAAGATAATTTCTCATAGTGTCAAGATCTTCCAGGTAGCCAGCTAGAAATTTGTATTCCTCAGATCCTTACCCATGGTAGCATGTGTAATATTAAACAAGACTTCAATTTATAGGACTTTTGTTGCTACTGATAGCTAATATAAAATCCATCTGGTGACTGAGAGGAAACTTTCTAGGTAGCCCCTTTTCATCATGTGAGCCTCAGGTAACAGCTAACCATTAGCTGTTCTGGAATACTCTATTCACTGAGCTGCTTTCCCTGGTTAATTGGAGTGTGTGTGTGTGTGTATGTGTGTGTGTTTGTGTGTGTGTGTGAGAGAGAGAGAGAGAGAGAGAGAGAGAGAGACAGATGGGAAGAATATGTGTATGAGAGTGTATGGGTCAATATATGTGTGAATATGTTTGCCCACCTGGATGTGAATGTGCATATGTGTGAATATATGTTAGTGTGTTTCTGTATGTGAATGTGTGTAATCATTATTTAGGCCTGTACATATTCTGCTGAAGATTGAGAGACTTTTCTGGAGAAAGTTATTCAAATAATACAGCAGCTGACTAATTCTAATAAGTCAGTACATATATAACAGTTATGAAAAGAGGCTTATTAAAAAATAGACATTTTTGTCAATAAACTTTAGATTCCTATAATATGGAGAGGCAACATTTGGACAGTGTTCATGGTTATCTGTGTAGTGGTTCATGCAGCATTTATTTTAAATTATCCCTTTAAGTACAGCAGTAAGTGACTGCTCATGAATGGGAATGAACAATTCCTGAGGGGGAGCAGATTCCTCAGATCTTTACCCATGCAATCTGTAAAACTGATGTGGGTGGATAATATTCTCCCCAGGATAGAATGACATAGCACATGGGGATATTTCAGGGTAAATATTTTCATATTTTTTCTGATGAAAAATATGTGCTCATTGCAAAAATTCCTTTGAAAAATGAACCAGAAGTGATAGATAAAGATTTTTTTCTTTTTCTTAAAAAAATTCTTATCTGCATTATCTCTATTCTAACTACTCTTACAGGTTGGAACATTCAAAGCTGATTTTGTTAAGTGTTGTCTTCTGATGTGCTTCCCTGATCTCAGACTGGGTTTTTATGATATATGGTGAGTGGAGCTCTATTACATGTCTGTCTAATTTAAGCGTCTGGGTGCTGAATTTTCTGTTAGTGATTTAGATTTATTCAACATAATTTATTAAGCGCATTTTAATATCACCTATGATGACAAGCCTTGGGGAGAGAGTGATGAATAATGCACAGCCCTACAAATGGAGGGGAAGCCTTTCTCTAAGAAGGGGGCTGATTCAGTGAGACAGGAACACAAAGAAGGGAGAAAGGAATTTTTTTTTTTGTGGTATTAGGGGGGCTTTAAAGAACTGATTAATGAACTGAGGCTTGAACAATGGATATGAATTTGTCATGTGGCAGAATCTAGTTGGTGGGAGTGAGAGAACATCCCAGGCAAATGTGTGATTTATCAAAATATACCCAACTGTTGAATTTCCATCACAACTCAAGACCTATTTATCATTTTTCTCTTTTTTCACTCACTATGCTATTTCCCCTTTTGTCTTGTATCTGATTTTCTTCCAAAATCTTCTGAATCAACCATTTTGCTTAGTATAAAAATACAAGATGCCTGGCCTAACAAAGCATAACTATATTTTGGGTTGTTTTTATTACAGTGCCTTTCTTGTCTGGGACAAGCTGATTTCTTGGTTTGGAATTTTCTTTTAGTTAAAGACCAAAACAATGCTTTCTATTCTCCAGAGCTACTACAACCTTGATGCAATAACCCTGGAAATGGAACAAATCCTACAATCCCATAGAAAAGACAAGTAGTTTGGGTGGCCTGTAGGTCTAGCCAGAGCTTATTTTAGGCTATGTATTACTTCAGGAGGTTCACATGAAGTAAAGGCTAGTCTGAAATTGGTCTTCATCTCATTTTTAAATTTTATTTCATGTCTTTGAATTGTGAGTCACAGGGGCTTAAGTGTCCTTTAGACAGTTCAAGATGGAAAAACTATAAAATTGAACCAAAACAAAAAGCCAAAAACAACCCCAAAAGCAGAGAAGCACCTCATCTAATGTTGCAAAAAACTTAGATCTTTTGTGTGTAGGAATGGATGATAAAAGTGCTCCACTTGTAAACAGAACATGACAATTTATTGTATCGGCAACGGGCTACAGCCAGTATTCTTCTGAAAATATCAATTACATTCTGCTCCATTTCATACTAGGTGGGATTGTAAATCTGCAAAGGTCAGAAAATGGCTTCCCTTCAGGCTCATATGAAATGTTTAAAGATGTCAGTTTGCACTAATCTTTGTTACAAGGTTACATAGCAAACCAGGCTAAATTGTGATTTAATTCCTGCATGTGTTCTTGATTTCTGTCTTGATTAATGTGGAGCAAAGGATTCAGTTAATGACCACTGAGATTATTTATTTTTGTACTAACACCTGTTTTGTCCTTTGCTCTGCATGTAATGATAGTCTCCTTTTGTCTAGGAGATAATTTTTATACAGTATGAGAAGAGAATTCTTTCTATCCCTTTGCCTCTGGGAACTTATATTTTTTCCCTCCACTTAACTCTAATTCTATACCATGCAGTTTAATACAAGAATGACAAATGTGATGTGGAGGCCCTGGGCTGATTAATATTATTTACTGTGATGCTGCTTCTGGTCATTTGCTGCAGAAATAAGAGGCATCAGACCTTACTTGGAAAGAGGCAATTGGAGCCTCCGGTTTCTATTATCTTCCACAGTTCTGATTTTTGCTTTGCTAGTGTTAGAAGACTCTGTGATTGGGTTGACAATTCTGGTTAATTCCTCAAATATATATCGAATGCATGTGCAAGGCTTTGTATTGGTAAGGTAGGGCAACTGGAGATGGGGGACAACATTTTTGGCAAAGATAAACAATAATTGATTTTTTTTTTTACAAAGACCCTAAATTTTGAAGGGAGAAGGTTGACACATGAACAAGAAAAAGCGAAATGCATTTTATAGTGGAAGCATAAGCACAGCACTCAGGAAACCCAGAGAAGGGGAAAGCTTTAGGAAAGCCAATTTCTCTTGAGCTGTAAAAATTCTTACAAACTGGAGCTCATTACTTCTAGCTTGATATATTCTCTGAAGCTGTGATATGAATAGATCCAACTTCATTTCAAATGTATATTTCAAAATTGCCCCTGGTTTTGGATATTTGTGGCAATGTATTTTATAGACTGAACTGGTTCCAAAGGCAGGTAGTAAAATACATAGTTAAATTGTTATAAAAAGCAAACTATTTAGTTTCAGAAGCCCAGCCTTTTCAAGCTTTCTTTGTCTGGATAGCTTTATCTTGCATGCTGTCTTGAACATCAATACTTTTGATTGTAGCTCAGGAAGTTTCGATCATTAATTCACTTCTCTTCTTGTTACACATTGTGTTTTCTTAGTCATGAATAAACTTCAGGGAATCTATGTATTCACTATAAGTGTATGCAAAAATTTCTCTAGGTACATTTTTCTTGGAAGAGAGTCCCTTCTTTTCATCAGATTCTCATAAAGATCCATGAACCAGATAATGTGAAACTACTATATGTCCTCCTTTCATGATTTTATCCACTCTTGGTATTTTAATACCAACTAAATGATGATGAATCTGAAATCTGTATTTATAGCCTAAATCTCCTGAGATTTATTCTTATATATCCAAATGTTTACCTCCTTTCTTTGCTTCTTTGGACCAATAGCACACGCCCACTAATTCCAAGATTAACTTTACAATCTTTCATTCTAAATGATGCATACATATTTTCCATCATCATTAATGTCATCAATATTCACTCAGTCATCTAGGATAGAATAGAGAATCATTTAGCTATTTTTTACTTGTCTTTTAAGACAACTCAAATAGTGTTTTCTCCCAGAAGCCCCTCTTGGCCGCCCAAGACAAGCTGGTTACTGTCTTGTGTGCTCCCACACCTCCCTGTGCAAGTCTGCCTTGTGGCTCAGACATATATAAGTGATTATTTTTCTCATTTTTCTGTTTATTTTTCTGTTTCCCTCATTAGTCTGTAATCTCCTTGAGGAAAGTGGCCATTTCTTACTTGGTTTGAAAGTCAGCACCATGCCTAGAGCCAAACACTCAGTAAATGCTTAGGAATCAATTAAGAGAAGAAATCAAGGATCTTCAAAAAATACGCTGCACTTGGCTTCTGAAAACACAGATATAGTGATGTATAGTGAGAGTGGCTTGAAATATTCTGATTTCATAACCCATGAAAGTATAGAAGGAGGAATACTCTTTTCTATATGGTCTACTAACATAAAATTATTTTTAAAGTCAAAACTAAATGCCAATTCTATGTTACTCCATAGGAAGGAGATCCTGGCTGTGTAGTAATAGCTTGTATTCTATGTGCCCTTAACTTAACTTAAAAATCTTCCTAAACTTAAAAATCTTCCTTTTCAGAGAAAAAATTCTATTAAGTTAAACATTTAGATTTTAAAAATAATGTTTTAGAATCAAGTAATTAGTAATCAATACCATCTTGTGGCAACTTGTGCTGGATACAAGTACAAATTCTGGAGGCTTCATGAGCTCTGGTAGAAGCATAAAGGACAAGTATACCAATATTTTGCCCATTGTGTTTAAGAAAGAAACACTTTTTAACAGGGACTAATTGAAAAGGTGTTAGAAAATACCCCTTAGTCCTTCACCTACTTCACATCTTTTTAAGCTATTATAGTTAGGTTTTCTATACTGTTCAAATTAATCAGAATTTTGTTGCCTTTCCCCTTCTCAGGGGTTAAGGGTGAGGTAGTGCCTGCCATATGGTGTTTGCCAGAAAGAAGAGCCTGATATCTCACCCTGGGTGTGTCACCTTGAAAACAGAGCTGAGTGAAGAGAGAGTTCTAGGGAGAGGTCAACCTGTGTCCTCTGGAATCTGAAGCCAGAGATTTGGTCCTAGCTTGGAAAGTCCTGAAGGCAAGACACTATGTAGAGATGTTTCCAAAGATGAGATCAATGGAAGAGACCACAGGAGGAATGCCATGTGTCCAGATTTTGGAAAGACAGAGTTGCAAGTTTTCTGATAGGTTAAACGGACATTCTGGTGTAAGTAGCAAGTTCAGAGGAATCTTGAAGAGGCTTTGCCTAAGAGACTGACTTCTTGGGGCAAGGTTTCCCTAATAAAGAGACGGATTGGCCGTGTCACTGGGACAGCAGTGAGCCAAGTGGTATAGGAATGGTGTTAGAGATTGTCTGTGTGTGTATTAGGGTGGGTTTTCCCCCTAATCCTATTCTCAGCCCCCAGCCCACCCCAATTGTTGAGGGGCCAGAAAAAAAAATGTTTGCAGTGGAACAGGCAAGGGAATAAGGAAGTGCTAAATAAAAACTAAAAATGTAAAATAATCTGCATTACTGTAATTATCAGGATATCAATTGTATTAACATCATTGATGCCTTCCTACACGTCCTTCTCACCTAATGACTCAATCTGCCAGCTGTTGTGAATAGGGGTTACTAATAGCTCATAGCTGACCAGTGCTGCCGAGACCTGTGCGTGGCCAAACAGGAGCCACTGCAGCCTGGAAGCTCTGAATCTCCCCTTAGCTAAACTGGATAGAAATGGTCAAATTTCTGCTGCTGCCGGTGTTGGATATTAAAAATATTATGGGTTTCTTTGGGGAATTGTATCTGTTCCTTGCAATAGTTAATTAAAATAGTCTAGAGAAAATGTAATTTATAAAAAGTCTATTTGAAGCATTGAAGAACTACCAGAACAACTACAATTTTAGGAGCCAAGATCGTGGATAGAAAAGTGCAGAGACTTAAATTTGATTTTCAGGGATGTTTTCCCCTTCAAGGCGTTTGCCAGTTCCAAGGAAACAGCAGAGAGGCTGAGAAACAGCAAAAATTGATGGCTAAAAGGTTGAGAAGCCAAATAGAGCTTCTAGTGCTCTCATGGGCTAGGGACAATAACTGGAATTCAGGGCCAGCTCAAGGAAACAGAGCCTGGGACCCTCCAGTGTTTTAATTAGGTGCCTGATGGCCCACACCCTAGCAGTGAGGGTAGACCAGACAGCTCCTCAAAGCTGTGGCCAGATACAAATCAGCTTATTTTCTGCTCAGATTTTGATAATCTTTTCCTATGCCATCAGACTCAAAAATAAATGCTGTCTTGAAGAAGCTGACAGCACCAAAAGGCTCCAATTAATTTTTCAAGTTTTCATATATAATATCTGGAATTCAGTAAAAACAATTAGCAGGCAATGCCAGGAGATAAATATATGTTTCTGAATACTAGGAGAAGGAGCACAATGGAAACAAACTAGGAAGAGATCCAGATATTGAAATTATCTGACATAAACTTAATATACATGATAAAAGTAAAAGCCAAGATGAAAAATTTAGGCATTTAATAACTTTATTTTTTAAAGTTTTTTTTTAATATTTATTTTTAGAGAGGAGAAGGGAGAGAGAAAGAGAGGGAGAGAAACATCAATGTGTGGTTGCCTCTCATGTGTCCCCTACTAGGGACCTGTCCCACAACACAGGCATGTGCTCTGACTGGGAATCAAACCAGCAACTCTTTTGTTCTCAGGCTGGCACTCAATCAATTGAGCCACACCAGCCAGGGCAGATAATAACTTTAAAAATAATCAAATGGAAAGTCTAAATATAAGTATTAATATCTTAATAGGTAGGTTTAAAAAAGTAGCAGATTAAAAACTGTTTTAGAGAGAATTAATTATTAGAAGATATTTCAGAAGAATAACTCCATATAAGAGAAATATGGGACTTTAATAAATAGGTCAAACACAGTTTGACCACATTTTTCATGGAAGAGGGCATGTAGAACCCCTCGGAGACAAGAAAAAGAGATTGGAACAGAAGATATACTTGAAGTGATAAGGGTCAAGAATTCTTCAAAAATAATGAAAGTTACCACTACAAATCCCTAGCAGGATAAATATAAAAATAATAAACCTAGGCCTATTTTAGTGAATCTGCTACAAACCCCTAAAAAAGAGAGACCAAAAAACAAAGCAGACAAAAAGTCAAAATAAAATTATAACATGACTTCCCCCAGCAATAGGAGTTAGCTAACAGTAAAATTACTTATTCAAAGTTTTGAAAAATTTCTTTAAATTATTTACTCAAAATTGTAAAACAAACTACTAGCATAGAATAATATTCCAGCAGAAATATCCTTTAAAAATAAAGCAAAATAATGCCCTGCCTGGATAGCTCCATTGATTGGAGCATCATCGCATACACCAAAAAGTTTAGGGCTTGATATCTGGTCAGGGCATGTACCTAGACTGCAGGTTCTACTCCTTGTTGGAGTGTGTGTGGGGAGTAGGGAGTGAGGGGGAGGCAACTGATTGATATTTCTCTCTCTCTCTCTGCCTTCATTTCTTTTTCTAAAATCAATAAAAAATATCCTTGGATAAGGATTAGAAAATAAACAAAGCAAAATAAGTAATTTTAGAATAAAAAGAGCTGAGATAATTTTCTCACTAGCTGACATGCACCATAGTAAATACTAAAGTATGGTAAGTTATTCTGAAAGATGATTCCAGAGAGAAGCATGTAGATACAAGGAAGAATTATAAGCAATGTAAAGTGTATATCTATGGGCAGATCTAGATGAATACTGAAAATATATAATGATGATACTATTTTGTGGTTAAATGTCTATGGGATAGACACATGACAAAAATAGAACAAAAGGCTGGAGAATGGATAAACAGAGTTATATTGTTCTCAAGTCCTTGCATCATAAAAGTCAAGGATGCATATTTTATTCTAGGTTAACCCTTAAAAGAATAGTAAAAGTATAATAAACACTACAATAAAAGAGGAAATGGAATAATAAAAATATTTAATTAAAACAAAATGAAGCAAGAAATGAGAGCAAAATGAAGCAAGAAAAGAAAAAATGTGTAGTAAGATGGTAGATTCCCATATATATCAGGAAGTGCATTAAATGAAAGACTAAATACTTCAATTAAAAGACAAATATTATGAAGCTGGATTTTTAAAAAAATCATGCTGCTTATAGTAAACGAGTTAAAAATAAAGATGCAGACATGTTGACAGTAAAAGGATGAGAAGGCTACTCCTTATTAACATGAACCAAGAAAACTGTCTTGCTAAACAAATAACAGACCAAGTAAACATTAAAGCAAGAAGAAATACTGGAGATATTTCACAATGATAAAATGTTTGATCCGCCAAGAAGTAACACTGACAATTTTGTATGGATATAAACAAAGTCTCAAAATTTATAAAGTAACAACAGATAGAGCCAAAATGAGAAAAAGGCACTAACACTGAACTTTTTTAGTGACTGCCAGAATCAGCAGAGGACAATAATTAAGGATATAGTAGAACTGGGCATGTTAGACATCCTTGAGCCAACTGATGTCCGTAGAACATTGATCCAACAACTTCAAGTCTCAACAAATTCCAAATAAGTTCATACAGAGTATGTTCTCCAACTACAGTGATATTAAGCTAAAATCATGAAAAGGTAACTAGAAAAACCTCTAAATATTTGGAAACGAAGCAATATGCTTCTAAATAAACCATGGGCGGAAGAGGACATCAAAGTGGAAGTGAGAATGTAGCTGGGCTTTAGAAAGGGAACTAGCATCGCCGTGCCGGAATCACGATTGCAGCCACCGAGAAGCTGGCCCAAAGGAAATGGAACAGATTTTCTCTTTTCCATTCTCTGTCTGTTAAGGTTTCAAGAATTTTGTATCTGTGATGTGGAAATGCCATGGCAGGGCTTTTTATGTGTTTGTTTTATATTTTGGTGTGTTAATCTTACAAGTCGAATGGTCAACTAGAGTGGTTTTCTGGGACAATAATGAAAATAATATCAGAAACATTGAACAAGGTGCCTAGGCATAGAAATGGTATTTCTATTACCCGAAGATCCATCAAATGGCCTGAGTCCTTTCCTTTTCTCATTCATGAAAAATGTTATTCTTTCCTTGAAAAAGCTGGCAGATGTTTAGGAGTACAGCGAAGCACTTTACATCATTATTTAACCAAGCATACTGTGCTAAGTCATTAAGAATCCTTCTATCTTTGTTCAAATAGGAAGGAAAGGCATATACGAACAAAATGAGACAAATTAGATGTTTTTGTGTTCAGAACAAGGGCAAAGATAAAAACATCATTTTATGTGCAAACTTTCAAAACATTGTTTCTTCTTAGGGAATATTACATTACTAGATAATAATAATTATGTTTGAAAGTTATGAAATGGAAGATGATGCTCTGTGTTTCTTTTTCTATTCCTCTGATGAAGATCATAGGCTTCCATTGCCCAAAGTATTAAAGACTTAGAGATTTCTAAAAGTCCATGAGGCTGAAAGTTATGCTATGGCTTTAGTTATTGTGCTCTGAAGACCTTTGTCTGTACCAGTTATAACAAATTAAGTGTCATGATTCACCAGAGCTAAATTTAGGGAGATAAGGGGTTTGTTGATTCCTGCCAGAGCCCTCCCATAGCTTTAACCTTCCAGGCAAACTACCAGCCCATCAGCTGCAAAACATTGCTGGCTTCTACCGGAAATGTAAAATTCTTCCTTGATGTTAGGGTGAAGAGCTGCATTTGTAATGCTGTGCTCATAAAACAAACTTCATTCTTTCCCAAGTCATTGGCTTCCAGCTGACAGGAGATCTAAAGAGGCGTCTGACAAGAGTTTGAATTGGTGTGTGAGTACTTTTGTTATGTATCTCTCTCCATGAGCTGTTTATATTTCCTCACGTTAGCACACCCTTCAGCTGGTAAAATGAATTTGGATTTTCAATGTCTTGTACAAACTTATTAGTGATTTGTAGTTGTGTAGTGTACTGATGTCTTTGTGACTGTAAAATTTGTGGCTAGGCTAGACCACATGAAACCCTAGGGTCCTAGAAGTCTGAGTAGCCCCAAATTGCCCCAGGTTTTTAAAAAAAATTTTCCTGTTCTGTGCTCGCTCCTTTGTTTGCTCTGAAAGACTCACCTGGATTTTATAACATGCAAAAGATAGTTCTATTTTCAGTGTCTTGCTTTTTAGCCTATTGCAGAGCAGTTTGATTCTTCTTTTAGAGGGCAGTTCAAACCTGCTTTAAATGATTGTTATTGGGAGGAAAATATCCCAGATCCTAAAGTGCTGAGACTGAAGGGCTTCTGGGGCATTTTCAAATAGGTAACTGAGTCAGAATAAAAACATTTCTGAAGATGACTGCTGTGTTAAACCAATACTGGAGGTGCTGAAATTCCTTGGTATCAGGGTTGACTGGTGGTGTTTGGGCTTAGGAACACACACACACACACACACACACACACACACACACACACACACACACACAGGCAGCAGTTTAAGAACTGAAGTCCAGAAAGGCAGGACTAAATCACATGAAAATGAAAATTAGCTGGGATACTGCTTAACAGAAAGCATATTGATATAACCTGGATTCCAAACTCAGTTCTCCCATCTATTTGTTGTATGGACTAATTAAAGCAAGTCACTTGATCTTTCTGGGTCTCAGTTTTTCTGGAGTAACCAGAAGGGTTTGGACAAATGTTAAGTACTGAGTCTGTACATTGTGCCTAGGGCACTTATCAGACTTGGATTAGTGTGTTACAAGTATCTGACATATGTGGGCAGGGTTAACATTCTAAATATTTACCAGCCCTACAGCATAAATACTCACCAATCAAAATGGAGGCTCGATATAAACAACCAGTAGCACCGCACCTGTGCATGCTAGCTAACTATCAGCTACCCTTGTGGGAATGGAGCCTTGGCTGTTTGTATCTAATTGTCAGAGCAGAAATGACCTTAGGAATTACCAGTCTATCTTCTTGGTTTTATAGGTTGTTGTATCTTCCGTTGGAAGAAGCACATTTTGATATTAAAGGATTGCTGCAAAAAGATGACAAATGTAAATGGGCTTAGGTACATGATTAGATATCTCAGTAGCTTCAGTAGATGGCTACAATAATGGCAGCAATGGATCACACCTCCCTGTATTCTCACCCTCTTTTAGACCTTTCCCATGTTGATTCTGGTCTTGGCAACGTGACTTGCTTTGGCAACACAGCATTAACAAATATGACCCAAGCAGAGGTGTAACAGATACCTTCTCTTTCCGCTTTTGGAATACAGTAATTATAGGAAGTCTTCTTGCCTCATGGCAACACATGTCCAGCTGACAGCCAGCACATATGAATGAGGCTTAGCCTAACCAGCCACATCGAGCTGAAATAAGATTATAGAAACATGACCAACCTAAGATGAGACCAGAGAAGGAACCACCTACATGAGCTCAGCCCAAATTCCTTACCCACAAAATCAGAGCAAATAAAATGTGATTATTTAAACTACTACATATTGAATTGGTTTTGATATGCAGTTATAGATACTTGACACAATAAGAAAAAACCTCCAAGTTAGGGGAGGATAGGAGAGCAGGTCTCCTCCACTATTTTCTTCCTTGAAATTGAGATCAAGGATTTGTGCCTGATTCCTGTAAGAATTCCTTTCTTCCTAGATGGGCCAAAAAGCTCCCTCTTACCTGTCTTTCTGGTCAATTGCATTTGGTTCAGAAAACAAACAAACAAACAAAAAACAAACACAGCTAGTTTTCCTAATCCCTGTTACTGAAGCACACAAGTAGGTATTTCTCCTTGCACTTCCCTCTGTCACGGTTTTTCCTTTTCGGAATGCAACCAGGATCAGTTAACCTGGACTTTTCTTGTTCATTCAGTGGGTGGTAAATAGCAAGAAATTTCATGGAATGTTATGAGAATGAAAGCATTCTTGGGAAAGAGGTAAGAAGGTAAGATTTTTAAATGACTGAGAAATAATATTTTTTGAATACCCATATACAATTTACAACCATCTTGCTTTCAGCACTACTTTGATACAATTGAAGAAGATCCATTTTATTTTTGTCCTAAAGTTAGTGATAACTTCAGCCTGGCAGCCTCAAATCAAAAAGTTTATATAAAACAAAGCCCTGAGGACTTAATGTTTTTTTCTTATAAATGACTTTAAAATGGAACAAATATATGAGACAACTATTTGCAGGTATTAAAAGCAAGTGACACACTCTTCAAGAGAAGGGAAGCTCTCTCCCCATGTTCATCCAGCTCTCTGTTTCAGTTTTCAATGCTGGCCCAGGAAACTGGAGTCCAGACAATGTGTGGTGGTCCAGTTGGCCTGACAAGGTTGAGATAAGAGTTCAGGCTTATTGGGACATGGGAAAGAGGAGCCATGCTGGATGGGGACAGAGGAAGTGAAGTCTATACAGGGGTTCTCATGAATCCTTGACTGAGGACTGGAATACATATGTGTAGGGCAAGATAACACAAGACTTACTACTTCAGATACCAGAGGATGAACATTTCTTGAAAATGTTGGACTTCTGATCCAGCCTGAGGCATAAGTTCCTGTTAGCACCCCAGGCATTTATCTGAAGCCCCAGAAAGGTCATACTGTTAGAAGAAAAGACCATGCATTGTAGTAAAGCCTACTCTCGAACCCACCTTATTAAAGTCTAAAACTCCAAGCTTTGCCAAGATCCTAATGGGAGACACAGTTTGGAAATTAAGTCCACTACATCATAGGGAATGAGAAACAAGTAGAGCTTTCACAGCCTAAAACCTAGGCTAACAAGTTCAAATTTACTAGCTAGTAATTAATTTGCTTGTGAAAAATATAAAAAAAGATAAACTAATGTTCCTCATTAACATAGACATAAAATTAAAAATTTAGTAAATCAAATTCAGCAATAGCTAGAATAATAGTAATGCATCATGACCATGTGGTGTTGATCCAAGGAATATAAGGTTAGTTTAACATTTGAAAACTAACATATGTAAACCAGCACCCAAACAAAATAAAGAAGAGAAAGCATATAATCCTCAATAGATTCAGTAAAATTTTTTTTGATACAATCAACACCCATATAGGATAAAAATCTCTCAGCAAGTTAAGAATAGAAGGAAAGTTTTCAAAACTGATTGAGCATGTTTTATGGTCAATCATAGTTACTAGTGAAGCACTAAATGCTAAATGCTGTTCTCTAAGACTGAGAATTTGGCAAAGATGCTTGCTCTCATCACTTCTATTCAATATTGTGTTGGAGGCCTTGGGCAATGAAATAAGCAAGAGAAAGAAATAAAAGGGATAAAGATTAAGAAATAAGAAGTAAGGCTGTCTGTATTTACAAATGACATGATAGAATATCTAAATAGTCTATAAGAAACAGAAATAAATAACAGAATTAGTGAATGCATTTTAGGATGCATCCAAGTTAAAAATAATCCACTGTATTTCTATATATTAACATGTAACTACTATAAAATAAATACTAAAAGTATTTACAATAGTATTAAGAACATAAAATACTTTAAAATAAATGCAACAAAAGACCTAAAAGACTTGTGTATTCAAAAAAGTAAGCACTCTGGAGATCATTTTTAAAATTCTAAAAAAGAGATTTACTATGTTTATGACTTGGAAGACTTAATATTGTTGAGATGTTCATTTTCTCAAAATTGAAATAAGAAATATTGAGTGGTAGATTTACCAACTCAAAATATAGAAGTTGTTTTGGTAGATGTTGAGAAGCTAATCTAACATTTACACAGAAATGCAAAGAACATTGAATGTCAAAACAAGTTAAAAAAAGAAACAAAGTTGAAGGACTTATACTACCTGGTTTCATGAACCTCTATAAATGCTGTAATAATCAAGACAATATGGAATTGTCAGAAGGGTAGTAATAGAGAATTCAGAAATAGACCCATATGTATGTGATCAATTTATTTTGAAAAAAGCAGCAAGATAATTCAATTGGAAAGAGGTAGTCTTTTCAACAAATGGTACTAGAACAAGTGGACATCTGTATGAGAAAAAAGAAACCCTGGCCCACAGTCCATACCATACAGAAAAATTAATTAAAAATAAATCACAGCCCTAAATGTTGAAGCTAAAACTTAGAAGATGAGGTAAAAAAAAATTGTATCATCTTAGTATGAGCAAAAAATTTCCTAGATGGCACACAAAAAGCACTAATCATCAAATTAATGATTAGGAATTGTAATCACTTGACTTCAGGCCAAGATGGAGGCATAGGTACATACACTTTGCCACCTTGCACAACCAAAAGGACAACAAATTTAAAAATAAAAAAATATCCAGAATTGCTAGAAAATGGAACTGTATGGAAGTCTGACAACCAAGCAGTTAAAGAAGTAACATTCTTCCAGACCAACAGGAGGGGTGGAGATGGGCAGCCAGGCAGAGAGGACTCCTGGCAAGGCAGTGGCTGGAGAACAGGGACAGGCAAGACAGTGACTGGCAGAGCAGGCAGTTACACATCCATGTGCAGATAAACCGGGATGAACAACTAGGGAGAGAGACAGACTGCACAACCCAGGGTTCTAGTGTGGGGAAATAAAGCCTCAAAACCCCTGACTGAAAAACCCTGTGAGGGTTTAAGCAGCAAGAGAAACTCCCAGACTCATAGGAGAGTTCATTGGAGAGACCCACAAGGTCCTAGAATGTACACAGAACCACCCACCTGGGAATCAGCACCAGAAGAGCCCCATTTGCTTGTGGGTAGTGGGGGAAGTGACTGACAGCCAGCAAGAGCTGAGCAAGCGATACTATTCCTTCTCAGGCCCCTCCCCCACATACAGTGCCACAACACAGTGACATGGCTTGCCCTGTCCTGGTGAATACCTAAGGCTCTACCCCTTACCATGTAACAGGCTCTCCCAGACAAAGAAATATGGCCCAAACAAAAGAACAGATCAAAACTCCAGAAAAAAATACAACTAAGTGATGAGGAGATAGCCAACCTAACAGATGAATAGTTCAAAACAGTGGTAATCAGGATGCTCACAGAAATGGTTGAGTATGGTCACAAAACAGAGGAAAAAGTGAAGGCTATGAAAAGTGAAATAAGAGGAAATATACAGGGAATCAACAGTGATGGGATGGAAACCAGGACTCAAATCAATGTTTGGAGTAGAAAGGAGAAATAAACATTCAACCAGAACAGAATGAAGAAACAAGAATTCAAAAATATGAGGAGAGGCTTAGGAACCTCCAGGACAACTTTAAACATTCCAACATCCAAATCATAGGGGTGCCAGAAGGAGAAGAGAAAGAACAAGAAACTGAAAACTTATTTGAAAACATAATGAAGGAGAACTTCCCCAATCTGGCAAAGAAATAGACTTCCAGGAAGACCAGGAAGCTCTGAGAGTCCCAAAGAAGTTGGACCCAAGGAAGCACACACCAAGGTACATCATAATTACATTACCCAAGATGAAAGATAAGGAGACAATCTTAAAAGAACCAAGGGAAAAGGAAACAGTTACCAACAAAGGAGTACCCATTAGACTATCAGCTGATTTCTCAAAAGAAACCTTGCAGGCAAGGGGGTGCTGGAAAGAAGTATTCCAAGTCATGAAAGGCAAGGACCCACATCTAAGATTGCTCTATCCAGCAAAGCTTTCATTTAGAATGGAAGGGCAGATCAAGTGCTTCCCAGATAAGGTCCAGTTAAAGGAGTTCATCATCACCAAGTCCTTATTATGTGAAATGTTAAAGTGACTTATCTAAGAAAAAGAAGATGATTAAAACTGTGAACAGTAAAATAACAACAAACTCACAACTATCAGCAACCAAACCTAAAATGACAAAAACAAAAACAAACTAAGCAAACCACTAGAACAGGAACAGATTCACATAAATAGAGATCACATAGAGGGTTCTCAGTGGGAGGGGGAGAGTGGGGGACAAGGTACAGGGAAAAAGAGGCATAAATGGTAGGTATAAAATAGACAGGAGGAGGTTAAGAATAGTATGGGAAATGGAGAAACCAAAGACCTTATATACATGAACAACACATGGACTTTAACTAAGTTGGGAAAATGATAGTGGAAGGTCGGATACAGGGCAGAGGGGAATAAAGGGGAGAAAAAATGGGACAACTGTAATAGCATAATCAATAAAATATATATATTTAAAATATCAGTCAAATAAAATCTTTAAAAAAGAATTATAATCAGAATGTACAAAGAACTACAACTCAACAATAGTAATAAAAGCAACTTATTAAAAATGGGAAAATATTTAATACTTATAAAATATTATATACAAGGAAAATATATACCTTAATGCTAAGGAAGACAATCCAGTAAAACAGGAAAAATACTTGAATAAACACTGCACACACACAAAAATAGAAATGGTCAATAAGGATATGTGAAGATTTTTAACATCATTATTCATCAGGGAAATGCAAATTAAAAGCACCATGAGATATCACTTCACATGTACCTGAATGTAAAAAATTAAAAAGACTGTGAATATCAAATGTAGGTGAGAATGTGGAGCAACTGAAAATCTCATACACTGCTGTTGGAATGTAAAATGGCACAACCATAATGGAAAATATCCTGTTAGTTTCTTATAAAATTATACATGCACTTGCTATATACCTTAGCAATTGCACTTACAGATATTCATTCCCCTATTCATTCAAAATAAAACATGTCCATTAAAAGACATGTACTAACATTCATAGTGGCTTTTCCATAAGAGGCAAAAATTGTAAACAACTCAAATATGCACACAGGTGAGTGATAAACAAAGGGTAGTGTATTCATACAAAATAATAATACTTGGTAATGAAACAAACAAAAATGAAATATATGGAACAACATGGATCATCTCAAAAATATTATAGTGAGTGATGGAAGACAGATACCAAAGTGGCCCTGCTGTATGATTCCATATATATGAAATTTAACAACAGATAAAACTATCATAAAGTGATACAGTTCTGATCAAGGGTTGTTTGGAGTGGGATTGACTGCAAAGTGGCACTGAGGAAAATTTCTGGGGAGATGTTGTACATCTGGATAGAGGTGATGATTTCACAGTGTACCCACTTGTCAAAATGAATGCACTTTATTGTATACAAGTGATGTTTTAATAAAATTAATTTTAAAACATATCCATTAATGCTAAAAATAATAATAGCAACAACAACAACAACAAACGCTTGAGAATGTCTTACTGAATAGTTCTTTTTATTGAATAAAAAGTATTACTTATCTTCATCCAGTTATAGAGGATGTAAAATATACAATTGCAATATCATAAAATTTAAGGAGGGTACAACTTTCAATTCAAATATGACTATGATTAAATCTTTTCACATTAACAAATTTAAATTTTACAAAAGCACAAGAGAGAGGCATTAATGGCTCCATTTTTATATTAGAGAGAATGAGCCTTAAAGAGGCTAAATAGCTTGCCTGCCTAGAATATAATAAAATAGAAGCTGGGATTCAAAACTCAGATATTTTGACACTAAATCCAATGCTCTTTCCACTATACTATGCTGTTTGTCTTATCCATTCTTTTCAAATCTTTTCAATAACCAAAAATAACAATGTCCTTTCCATTGCTAGGCCTTAAACTTTATTTCCTTTGATGTTATTAGATAGGAAAATCTTTTTCACTTGGCACTGTTCCCCCCAACCAGCTCCACCGCCTGCCCCCTACCCCATACCCTAGATATCTCCTCAATCACTAGGTTTCCAGAGCTATGGGGATCTTTATCTTCCTTGCAGGAGGTACAGGATCTTTCAACAAATTAAATTGAATCTTATAATAGCATTTTCTCTTCCCCACCTGGATTGCTGATGAGAGTAGAAATTAGTACAATATTTCTGGAGAGCAGTTTGGCAGTAGGTATCAAGACTCTTAAAATCTGGCATATTCTTGGACTGAGAAATTTCATTGTGGGAATTTATCCTAAGGAAATTAACATAGATGTGTGTATGTGGGGGGGGGGGTGGTATACATGCAAGGATGTTCATCACCGAATGATCAATCAAAACCAAAAATTGGAAACGAAGTAAATGTCCGAGTTAGTGACTGCTATTTTTCTTTCATTATCATGTCTCTTATTCCTTAGCAATAAGAACCCTGGTTTGTAGATGGCACATGGTCATCCAGTAAAGCAGTACAAACCTTGGCCCTCTCTTACAACTAATTTGTGGCCATTGGAAGTGTTGTGTTACTTGTAAAAAGTCTCCTTAAAGAACCATCCTCTTCCTTGACCTTTTACCTCTGGCTTACTGGTTTGTGGATGTAGTGGTTGGATGTGAAGCATACATTTTGGAAAATGGGGCAACATTCTTAGGATGACAGAATAGCAGGAGAGGAGACTGATTCCTGGCACTGTGGGAATCCCCACGCAAACCATGAGACTTAAGGAAATTTTCATTTTCTTTTGCATGAAATAAAATAAACTCCAATCTAGTTTAAGCACTGTATGGGAATTTTTTTGATCACAAATATAGCCAAATCTAATCTAACAAACAAAATATTCAACAGCAAAGGGATGGTTAAATTATGGTCTATGCATACTATGCAATACCTAGGAACTATAAAATGACATTGTGCAAGGATCTTTATTAACATGAGAACATTTTCATACTATAAGGCTAAAAGGAAAGGATTGGGCTACACTGAAAAGCAGGATATAGAAAATATTTGAAAACATCATTTTATTACTTATGTACATGTAACTATGAAAAAATATATAACAGTGGGAAATTGTAATCTACCCCACCATTCTTTTGACATCCTTTTCTGTATGCTCTGACTCTGACTAATATGTAGCAGCATGTTTGTATAAAGAGTGCTAGGAATTAACTTCAAAAGATACAAACTCTGACCTTCAGGGATCCCAACTCTGGGAAATTTGCTGACCTTCAACCATGGATCCAGGATGATGTAAGGTCAAGAGAAGGGAATCCAAGATGACTAAACCAGGATGATGCACACCAGACCTTCACTTGCCTTGTAAGAATGGACCATGCTCATCTGCACATAGGGAACTTTTCTAGCCCTGCCCTTGATCTCTTTGTTTTCTTCCCTTCTTATAAAACCTCTGCCTCCACTTATAGGCAGAGATGGGCTTTGAGACATGAGTCTTGCATCTACTCAGGAGATGGGCTTTAAGACAAGAGTCTCCCATCTTCCATGTGTCTGTTCCCTGAAAATAAACCACTTTCCTTTACATCAGCACCTGCCTCTTGAGTATTGGTTTTCATAGCAGCAAGCAGTTGGACCTGGTTTTGGTTAAATACATATATATGTATGTGCGTATTTATATGTATGTATGTATGTTTTTCTATGTGCACACATATTTCTATATACATATAGATCTCTACATAGAGATAATATATAATTTACATAAGAGATAAATTTAATATACATTATATAAATATAAGCATATATAAATATAAGCATATATAAATATAAAATGTTGACAGTTCTATGTTTAAATTGTGGAATTGCAGTTAGTTTTAGTTTTTTAATATGTGGTTTTCTGCATTTTTCATTTTGGGTATGCATTACATTGGCTATTAGAAAGGAAGAGCTGTCAAAATAAAATAATCTTCTCCCAAAGCAAAAAAAGTTTAATTGTGATTCACTAATTCTAAAGAAAAGGCTCTGGTCACAGATAAATAAAAGAAAGAAGGAATTTAAATACTGAGGAAGTCTTTTCCCTTTACAGTGCATTTAAAAATATGTGCTGCTAGTGCGTAACTTATTATGTTGATGCATGAATGGTTATGATTACTCTTTAAAACTCTATGTGAGCCAGTTATTTTGTAGATAGGTGAATATATATACTTTATGATTCCTACTGGGAGAGAATGAGAAGCAGAGGAATATTCTAAAGATGACATCTAGCGGTTGCTGTGGTAACCTTACTGGCTATATTTTAGTAATCTTTTATGTAAATTTCTAGAGTTGGAATTGGCATATTCTTAACTTTAACATACAGAAAGGAAGCAGAAATTAGTGGTTATTAATCATTACAGAGTATATTTGTGACTTTCATTTGCCCTTATAGAGATTACTAGAGTCACAGTGGAAGTGTTAAAGAACGGCCCTAAAATAATGTAAGGAATCAAAAACCTGTCTTAAAATTTTCATGGCGACCTTAAAGAGCTGTCACTCTAGGTAATAATAGAAGTCTGTGTTTATTGTAGAACACTTCTGATGCAACAGTCAGAGTGCTTTACAAACACCATCCTGTTTGTACCTATTCCCTGACTTAAACCTTAAAATAGTACTGCAAAGCAGTATAACATTGCCAATTTATAAAATAAAACAAAACAAAACTGAGACTTAGAGAGTTTAGGTGAATTGGGACATGGTAGTTCCAGGATTCAAACCTAAGTCATCTGCTCACTGTCTTACCCACTGCCCTGTGCAGTATCCAGGCGGTTGCCCATGATGCCTGGTCTGGGTCTATTACAAATGTTCTTTAAGGGAGATACTGCAGGAATGCTGGCTTATCCAGTCTTGCCATCAGCCTACAATAGAAACCACTTTGAGCCTGACACTATTGTGATATAGAAGTATGATGGGCCCTTCTTGTGACATAAAAATATACAGCTAAGCTTATAAGAAAAACTATGCCATATCATAATTTTATTTGGGAGTCTTGCTCTAAGGTAAGGCAGGCTGGTGAAAGTGGGAGAGATGCGCCACAGCTAAAGCTGTGTGAAATGATTCCCCAAAGAGCTGACCTTTGGATAAGCTCTCAAGCCTTGCGTCCCAAACAGCAGCTGCGGAGGGATGGCTATGGCCTCACCTCAGAACTAGAAATGCAGAATGTCAGGCCCTATCCTAGATCTACTGGATCAAAATCTGCATTTTAACAAGATCCTCAGGTGATCTGCAGGCACCTTAATGTTTGAAAGCTCTGCTGTAAAGAACATGTATAAAGGACACACAGACAAAGACAATGGGGGGTGGGGATCGAATGTGGGAGGTGGGGGTGGGTAGGGTGGGGGAGAGTAATGGGGAGAAAATAAGGACAACTGTAATTGAACAACAATAAAAAAAACATTAAAAAAAGGATGTATAGCCTTTCATAGAGCATAGCAATTATAGTCAATAATATGGTAATAACTATGTATGGTGTCAGATGGATACTAAACTTACTGAGGGAATCACTTTGTAAATTATAAAAATGTCTAATGACTGTGCTGTATACCTGAAACTAATATAAAATAACACTGACTGTCACTATAATTGAAAAAAAAATGTATAGCATTTCAGCAGCACATGTGACACAACATGAGCAAAGGCACAGCTGCAGGGATGATTAAAGAAGTTCCAAAGGAATCTTAGACCTGGTTGAGTTGTAGCATCAGCTGCAGAGTGCAAGATGGTGAGGAGTGGGAAGATAGGTCGGCTGAGTTCATGGAGGGTCTAAGAGCAATATCTTATTGTAGTGGTAGTGGGAATAACTCCAAGTTTTTGATCAGGAAATGATGTCATGATAATTTTTATTTAATAGCCCCTTTAATGTTATAAAGTATTTAAACTTTGTGATAAATTTAGAATTTAACCTTTGTGTAATATATAATTCCTTTATATATTTTCTTTCATCTTTACAGTGCCAAACATATCTATTATTTATAGGTATTAAGTTTATGGAGGTTATTAAAAGAAAATGGAGTAAATCCTGAAGGCAAATAGGAACACTTGAGAATTATACTCTTGTAATCCATTCACTTCTAAGGATTTGATGGTTAAATTGACTGAGGAGATTTAAAAGCACACCCAACCTTGTCCTTCAGAAATAGGACTTCCGGCCAAGCTGGAGGTGTAGCTGGACACACTGTGCCTCCTCTCACAACCAAGATTAAGGACAACAAAAATATAGAACCAAAAAAAAGAAAACCCAACCAGGACAGAGAGAAAATTGAATTGTGCGGGAGACCGACAACAACGATTCACCTAGACTGGTAAGAGGGGCAGAGTCTGAGGCTAGCAGAGTCGGATTGCGGCAGGAAGCCAGTGGTGGTCCTGGGTGCGCAGTCACTCCAGGCGCACAAGCAACGGTGTTGCCAAACATGAGGAGGCCAACCGGGCGCACAAGGCTGTGGACCGTGGACACACATTCGCTCACAGATAAACCAAGTGAAAATGGGCAGCAAGACTGACTGTGCAACGCAGGGCCCCAGCACCAGGAAGTGAAGCCTAAAAGCACCCATTAAAAATACTTGTAGGGGCTGAGGTGCCGGGAGGGAGTTCCAGCCTCACAGGAGAGTTTGTTGGGGAGACCCACAGGGTCCTGGAGCATGCACAGGCCCACCCACATGGAAATCAGCACCAGAAGGGCCCAATTTGCTTGGGTAAAGAGGCTGAAGGGACTGGAATCCATGAGGGAGTGCGGAGCAAGCACCATTGTTCCCTCTCGGACCCTGCGCCCACATCCAGCATCACAACCCAGCGACTGGGCTGCCCCACCCTGGTAAATGCCTAAGGCTCCACCCCTTCCTACGTAACAGCCTTGACCAGACAAAAACAAACAAACAAACAAAAAACAAAACCAAGGATGGCCCAAAAGGGAGAACAGACTGGGGCCCTGGAGCTAATTCATCTGAGTGACCAGGAGGTGGTCAACCTATCAGATGCAGAGCTCATAGTACTGGTAGCTAACCTATCAGAAGCACAGTTCAAAGCTCTGGTGATTAGGAAGCTCACAGAATTGGTTGATTTTGGCTGCAAATTAGATGAACAAATGGAGGCTACAATAAGTGAAATGAAGAAAAACGCACAGGGAACCAATAGTGATGGGAGGAAAACTGGGACTCAGATGGATGGAGTGGACCAGAAGGAAGAAAGAAACAACCAAACAGAAAAGAATGAAGAAACAAGGATTCAAAAAAATGGGGAGAGGCTTAGGAACCTCCAGGACATCTTTAAACATCTCAACATCTGAATTATAGGGGTACCAGAAGGGGAAGAGGAAGAGCAACAAGTGGAAAAGTTATTTGAGCAAATAATAAAGGAGAACTTCCCCAATCTGGCAAAGGAAATAGACTTCCAGGAAGTCCAGGAAGCTCAGAGAGTGCCAAAGAAGTTGGACCCAAGGAGGAACACACCAAGGCACATCATAATTATGTTAGCCAAGATTAAAATGAAGGAGAGAATTCTAGAAGCACCAGGGGATAAAGGCAGAGTCACCTACAAAGGAGTTCCCATCAGACTGTCAGCTGATTTCTCAAAAGAGACCTTGCAGGCAAGAAGGGGCTGGAAAGAAGTATTTGAAGTCTTGAAAGTCAAGGACCTACATCCAAGATTGCTCTATCCAGCAAAGCTTTCATTTACAATGGAATGGAAGATAAAGTGCTTCTCAGATAAGGTCAAGTTAAAGGAGTTCATCATCACCAAGCCCTTATTATATGAAATGTTAAAGGGACTTATCTAAGAAAAGGAAGATAAAAAATAGGACAGTAAAAAGACAGCAAACTCACAGATATTAACAAGCACACCTAAAACAAAAGCGAACTAAGCAAACCACTAGACCAGGAGTAGGAATACAGAAATGGAGATCACATGGAGGGTTAACAACAGGGGAGTGGGAGGAGGAGAGAGGGAGAAAAGGTACAGAGAATAAGTAGCATAGACGGTGGATAGACAATAGACAGGGGGAGGGCAAGAACAGTGTGGGAAATGTTGAAGCTAAAGAACTTATGAAACATGGACATGAACTAAGGGGGGGAATGTGGGTGGGAGGGGGTGTGAAGGGTGGAGGGGAATGATAGGGGAGAAACAGAACAACTATAATAGCATAATCAATAAAGTATAATTAAAAAATTAAATAAAAAAAGAAATAGATGGAGCAAGCAGATGAATTATTGCCTACTATATCTTGCATTGGTCAGGTCGTCCTTTTGCTCTTTGTCTTAGAAGGGATCCCAAATCCCTTCCCCCAGCCTCCCTTTCTGAGGTTTACTTGAGAGACAGAAGCTATTTTATAAAGCTGTCAGCTGTCTAGAATAAGGGAAATAGATAAAGCAATCAGGAACAAGAGAAACAGATAAGAGGTGCACTCTTGAATTGAGATGGGGCCTTGTCTACCTAGAATGAAAAGAAAAGAGGATTTTGGAAGGGCAGGGTGAGTCAACTGAATGGAATCTTCATCTTCAGGCTGACAACATATTTCAGAGACAAAATGAATCAACAGAGACACTGAATGGCTGGTAAAGAGACAAAGCTAAGGGAGGGATAAGTGCAGCTGGACACAGGACAAGTTGGGGTGGCTGGGTTTATCAGGGAGGGTGAGCTAGAGGGACAGGGGAAAGATAAATAAGCAAACTTTCTGCTCCCGTACCTTGAGCCCAGCTAACTAGAATATTATTTGTTCCCGCCAGCTGGTAACTTAATCAGTTCACACATCAAAGCTTAAAGACCACCAAGATAAGATATGATTCCTGGGTTCTGAAACAAGTCAGATCTTGGAAGAGCTGCATTGTACTCAGTCAGGTTGGGTGTCAGTGTTTATGATCTGACAGTCTGTGTGATACACTTAATCTTCCCCAACACATAGAATGACAAATAATTTCCATTAAAAAAAGCCCATCTGGAAAAGGTGAAAACCACACAAAATAGTCATTGTCTAGCTGGTAAGCATATTCTGTTGGCCAGAAGATGCAAGGGCTCCCTATTCTGACTGAAGTGCGTGTTCTTATATGGACCAAGATGGCCTCCCCAGATTCTGGTCACAAGGATGATCTTCCTTAGCCATTGTCCTCTGTAACCACATGTGGGCTAGGCATCAGGATGATACTCCAGGGGCTTTATCAAGGTAAGAGGCCATGCTTTATTGGGGATTCAGGAATCACACAGTTCCTTGTTCACCAGGTAATAGACTAGCATTTATTTACATTCTGTCAACTTCAAGATCGAAACTGGAGACAGTTCTAGAATTTACTCCGGATTTTCATCTCCCAACGACAGCTTTAGATCAGGGGTGTGAAACTAATTTTCGCTGGCGGCCACATCAGCCTAGTCGTTGCCTTCAGTGGCTAAATGTAATTTCAACTCCTTAACAGTTAAGGAGTAGTTACATTTATACAGCCCTAAAATTATTTTGGCCCTTTGAAGGCAACTGTGAGGCTGATGTGGGCCCCAGTGAAAATGAGTTTGATACCCCTGCTCTAGATGGTCTGTTCATGCCCTTAAGGAGCCCTCAGCTTAAATGACCTCCACTTGGGCCTCTCCAGGGCCATTCAGAACTACCTGTTGGGGTGGAGTCACAGCTAATATATGCCCCTTTGTTCCCAGGTTGCACCTTCAAGGGGTGGCTTTTTACTATAGGGTGATTGTCATTTTTTTTCCTTAACATGGATATTCTGGACTTATGGGGAGTTTAAAGGAACACAGGGGCTCAATGTATCTTCCTGATTACTTTTTGCCTTTTTCTTTTTGCACTAACTTTAGTTTGGTGGAAACCATTTTTTTCCTATCCTTAAAATTTGCAAAGATTGATAACTTCCAACCCTTTTGAATTATTGGCTTCAGTCAGAAAGTGATATATTTTCTTCCCTTTCTGCTCTCAGTGGACTACCTTTAATTGGAGCTTATTCTTTCCTTATTAATATAGCCAAATCCTTTCAATCCCTGACCCCCATTCTGTGGATTTAATAGATACATGATCTGAATCCCAAAATATGAGTATTAATGGTTTGCCAGCATCTGTACAAACACATAACAAGAATGCAGGTCAGTCTCTCGACTCAGTACAGAGATTTCTCCATGGACTTCCTCACTGTATCCTCCTCAGCTAATTACACACTTTGGAGTCTGTTACTTACAGTTCCTTTCTCAATTTTGGAATTTGTTATGATTGTTTAGGGGACAAAAAGAATTCCAACCACTAATTGGACTGAAGATAAAAGGGGAACTTGCTGTCACACTTAAATGAAAAGTTCAGTGAGGGTTGACTCTACGTGCTCAGTGCCATCTCAGCTTTTCTTTGAAAAATGTTGGCTTCATACTCAGGCAAGCACTTCCAACCATCTTATATCTTCTTAGCTCAGCAACTCCAGAGGGAAAAAAATCCTTTTGTTAGTAATTGCAGCAATAATCCTGGAGCTGATGCTCAATGGCCATGATTGCCCAAGATGGGGAAACACATGCACTTTTTTGAATGAATGACAAGAGCTGGGAGGATGGAATTCTCTAGTTTTCCAAGAGAACTAGATGAGCCTGGGTCATGTGGCCATCCTAGCAACAATGGTGGGGAGTGTGTCATACCCTACTCACATGGATTGATTTGATAAAGGGTTGGTTTCTCAAGAGAAAAATTGGATGTTGAGTACATAAAACCAACAAATGTCCTACAATAGGTTGGTGTTGGAACTGACTGAAGAGACCAGTTTTGTTACATGTGGCTGCACCAAATCTTGCATATTATCCACAAGTCTCACTTATTCCATAAGTCTCACATAATATACAAATTCCATACACTAAGCTTATGATCCCTTGGCCATTTTTCTAGTTTAGAATTGAAATGATGTTATGAGGTAAGAATTACACAGCAGTGAAACGTGGTGGTAGAACCCTGACAAGTATTCCACAAATATCAGCGAACCCCTTCATGTGGTAGGCAATGTACTGGGCACCGAGACACAAATTTGATAAAAACGTGGTTAATACGTGGAAGGACTTATGATAGGGGCATAAAATATACCTTTAAATAAATCACAATGTGATATGCAAATGCCTATAAGAAAGGACACAGTTGTCTTTTAAGAACCCACAAAGTGCTAGGCATTGGGCTTTGGGCCCTTTCCGTATTTTCTCACTTAAATACCAAAGCAACCTCTCAAGATAGACATTTTCCTAAACACATTGAGCTATGAAAAGATGAAATATGTTTTTGGTTATTCAGTGGATAAGCGGCAGGACCCTTTGGGAATTCTGTTTGGAAATACTGTATTTATTAGTAGCTGTGAATACTATGAAAGCATGCCCATTCTCTAAGCCGGGGGTGTCAAACTCATTTTCACCAGGGGCCACATCAGCCTCCTGGTTGCCTTCAAAAGGCCGAATGTAATTTTAGGACTGTATAAATGTAAGTACTCCTTAACTGTTAAGGAGTTGAAATTACATTTGGCCCTTTGAAGGAAACTGCAAGGCTGATGTGACCCCCAGTGAAAATGAGTTTGACACCCCTGTGCCTAGAGCATATCTGTTATGAAGTCCTGTGAATTCTTCCACTGTAATGTTCCTCAGGTTTTTACTCTATACTTCTCCCAACTCATTGTTCAGGTCTCGTACCTAGATTGTAGGGCACCTTAGCTGATCTCCTTGCTCCCAGTCTCTTTCTTACCACTACCTTAAATGTGTCTATACTCTTTAGCTTAATATCAAGTTCTCTCTCAACTATGCCACTCATTCAGATTTGGCCCCGTAGTGTCCTCCTTAAAATCCACTCCAATCAACCAGTCTGTAAAAGACTGTGTGCCTGCCCTTCTCCATCCCTGGCAGTTCTGGCTGACGGTGCTTTACCTGCAAACTCTGAGATCACTTCTTGTTTGCACTTGATACAACTTTCTCCATGACATGTGGTTCTTGTGACCTTCTCTGAACTCTGATGGTTTTATTTTATTTTTTTAATGGTCAAGTGTTTTCTTTTACTGGCTTCAATTTTATATTATCACCAATACTTGATCAAAATCTGTTGATAAAGGGCTGAAAGTGCACAGGTTATTGGTGGACATGAGCTTTCGTGCAGAGTAAGAATAGAGATGTTCAGCTAAGAGAAAAAACAATGAAGATGAAATAAGGCATAGATGAAAAGTTTGAATAAATATTTTCAATTTTTATCCTTTTCTTGCTTTGCCACATTCCCCGGAAGCAGGGCAGGCCTCCTCCCTACAGGGTGGTAAGAATACTAAGCATGATCCTTGAGTCCATGACTATAGGTTAAGGGTCAAAATCTGTCTCACTGTCTCACTTTGGGTTTAAGGCATCCCTGAACCAAAATAGTAACATATCTCTCACTATTCATTGATTTAGTTTCCTTCATGCAGCTATACTAATAAAATCAGCAGTTTAAAAGCTAGTTTTATGTAGTATTTTAAGAGTACATAGTTTTGATAACATTATTAGCATAATGAGTCTATGGGAAACATTTTAAAGTGAAGATTATATCATTTAAATCCTCATTTTATGTAAGGGGAATTTGTGATTAATGTTGACACACTATAGTGGTTCTCTGTGATTTTCTCTAGGTTAAAGCACTTAAGTAATTGATAAAATATCATTTGCTTCTATGCTACACTTGTAGATGATATTTTGATTGACTTCAGGGCTGAATTACTTTCCCTGAAATCATTTTATGGAAGGACCAAAATTTGCTGACAACCTTTGTCTTAGATCCTGTACAGTTAAGACCTAATAATAAATTGATTATGCAATGGGGTAACAGGAATGTGAGAATGATACTTATTAAATAACTTAAAAGTATTACTCACTGTTTTGGGGCTCTTCCAGCTGAAGACTGACTTTAGTATTTTTCAATGTATGATTAAAAATATTAAAATGAAACACTTTAGGCTTGTTTGTTTCTTTCATTCTCAAACAGCTTCAATTTCTAGAACTCCTTGAAGACAGTTACTTTGCACTTGATAATATTTTGCTCACTTGTCTCCAGAATGTTTGCTCAGTTGAGAAATTAAAATGGGTCTCAGCATGGTACAGAGAGTTTTGTTTTAAATGGCATATGCATTGTTTTTTGGGCCAGGGAAGTATTAGTTCATGATCCTATAAAAGTTCATGCTTACCCGTCTGACATGTGGGCATTGTAACACAGCCAAATTTGTACATCAGGAACTTTCTTTGGCTTCGTTATTTCCCCTCCAAACATATGACTAGCTTTAGGTAATAAGAAAGAGGGAACATGCAAAGGCACAGACACTATCCTGAATTAGGGGCCATTCTCTCCCCCTTCCCATGTTTAGGGTGAGAGTGACTTTAGTTCACTTATGGAATGCATTAATGTGTAAAGGAACACACTGGTATTACATATTCAGCAAAATAGAAAATCTTTTATTGAAATGATTGGAATGCAAATCCTGTTTTATAGTTCTAGTTCCTGGTATTTCTGGGGAACAGTAGCATGCCTGGTGCTTTTGTTTTAGGAATAAAAGTGAACACTTTAGGGGATTCACTAAAATTCTCTCTGCTTATTTCTTTTAAAACCAAACCTACCAGGAGGACAAATTGAGCCCCTGTTCACATTTGGTCTTCCCATGGTGGTGGTCGCCCCCTGCCCGCACTGTTTGTGTTGCTGTGGGTGTGACTCCAATAGAGATCAAAACTACATTTTATGAACTTACACTTTGGCAATATGCTGGCAAATGGGAAAACAAGCAACGTAAAGCAAATTTCTGCCACAGTGCTTTTAATACTGAGATGGATTTTTATCTAATAGAGTCAACAGAATGGAACATGAGAGCTCAGGGCTGTAAACACAGCTTCCTGATGACACATCCCTAGGGGGAAAGATCATAGAATTTCTGTATTATTCAGCTTGTCACTCTTCTGGCACAGCACTGATTTTTGCCTCAGAAAATGTCTCTTTCCTGAAACTCCAGCTGTCCTTCATTCATAAAGCAGTGTTTTAATAAGGTGATTGTTTACTAGGAAACTATGCTAATGCTAATAACAGAACACTAACAATATAGCATATTCTTTATGGTGGATGGCTACTGGCTGCTAAACAGCTGGAGGAAGAGTAGGGAAAATGAAATCAAGCATTAAAACATCATAGCTGATTGTTTCCAAACATAAATGTCCAGATGCTTAGCATTGTGGAGGTAATGTGTTTAATTGTTTGCCTTTTTCATATTTTATCTGAATCTTTTGATGTTCTATAGAGAGAGTTGTGGACTATTCTTCATTTTCAGTATGCTGAGCAGTTTTCCTGATCATGAATGGTGACAATAGTGCTGAAGATTAGCAGAAGCTGGGCCTGGTGGGGATTGTGTAAGGTGAAGGAGAAAAGAAATGAGACTCAGATTGTGGTTAAATGGGTCCCTCTCCTGGCTAATGTGTATGGAAGCATGTGCCTTTTTAAAGAATTGGTTTTCAGTTTTCACTTAAGGGGCATCTAGGAATTAAGAAGCTGAGTGGAGGGATCAGATACTCTTATCTTTCCAGAGACCGAGAGGCTGAAGAACCAGGCACTTCTTGGGATGCTCAGTTCTAAGGAAGAAAGCAAACTGTCTTTATGCCATTGAGGATACTGGCTTAAAGGGAATCTGGCCTCACTAAATTGAAGTAGAGTTGTTCTCTTCCTCAGACTGATGCCTTATTGGCAAAATTAAAAATATAAAGTAAGCAAAATTTAGCTCTTTTTCTTTTTAGGACTCAAAGTACCTGATTAAAATCAACTCATGCTTCCCACTGTACTTCTCTGATATTGGGTAATGGGACTTGTATTTAGAGTCATTGCCAAATGTTCCACTAAATTAAAACTTCTGTAAATTAATTACCTCTTTCAAAGGTGGCTCGGTTTCAGAACTGGATTCATAGATCCTGGCACTAAAATAAATGCAATTACTTCCTAAGAGTGAAAGAAAAAAGTCATTTACTGACATGTCTCTGCAGAAATCAATAACATTACAGATCATGTAAGAGCCAGGAATAGCCTGGGCGTGTTAATAACTCAGCTTGTTCACTGATTTTATTCAAGATGACTGGTTAAGGAACCGTCTGCACTGATGACTCCATGGCAGGAGGAACAATGTCGTCATTAATATGTGGGACAGTTTATCATTTAGAACACTTCACACACGGAGTAGAACTGAACACAGGTCTATTTATTGGGCTTTAGACAGATGGTTTAATGTTTCTTTAGCCCTCAGCCTATCAAGCCACCTGTGGTTTTCTTCAGCCAAGGGCTTTAAAAAAATAATTGGTCTACAGTAATTTTCTAAGAAGACTGACTGCAATATATTTCCCTAAATCTTTTTCTTACCTTTAACTATTCCTAAAGCAGTTTGTGGTTGACAGACCTCCCTGACTGACACTGTTTCCTCACATCTAAGTAATTACTGACATAAAAGGAGATAAAGGGGCTGAAATTTCATCATTAATGGTTTCTTTGCTATGGAAAAGCTATTCAGAACTGATTACTTTGAAGAACAGTTCTTCCCTGAATAGACATTGCCTGACTCTGGAGAAGCTATTGCCTCAGAACCTTTCAGTACAGGAAACGATAACCCAACATAGAAGGATAACTGTGGGTGGCAAAGGATGCATATATGCATTCATTTCAAAATAGTAGAGAAAAAGAGCAATTGTGCTTCTGTCTGAGGACTAGTAAGTGTGCTTAGGAAGGAGTAGTAAGTGTGCTTAGGCTGTGGATAACTTGTTCATAATATCGAAGTGAGAATCAAGCACATTGGAAAAGCAAGTGGGATGCATTTTTTCAGGGCAAACTTCAGTTCTTAATGACCCTCTGCACAGCCCTGGCCACTGTTCAGCTCTCCAGGCCCTCCTGTGAGCCTTTTTACCTGAACTTCCGGACCCAGATACCATGAGACCCTGCAGACTGGCCCAGATGGATGTTTATTTGCATATTCTTGTCTACATAACTTTCCCTTTATCTTTCAAAAGAGGCATGCTTAGACCTGGGGCAGAGAAAAGCGATTACACAGCAGAGATGATTTAGTGATCAGATATCTTTACTAGGTCGAGTGTCTCCTAATCGCAGGTTCTGTGCTCTGCCTGAGCACAGAACCTGTGATTAGGTTTTCTCCTTGAGGAGCAAAGATGTCTGGCTAGAGGTTCAGATTTCCTGCTGACCCTTCACTCTGGGCTGGACTGAGTCCTTGCTACTTTTGTGGCTGCTGGTGGTGGCAGGGTCTTATATGAAACTGTCGATTTCCTCGTCTATGAGGAAGAAGTCTCCTGCATTGTCATTGGTGTTCTATCTGACCACCTCCTATTTCATTCTCAGCTCCAGGTGCCAAACCTGGAGTTTCATCTGACGAAGTTCAACAGTTTGCCACTATAGGTGCAAGAAGGTAATGGGCAGCTGACTGTCAGGGAGGCGGGCCTGGACCAAAGTGCAGCCAGGCCCGGCGGTGCCTGCTGTACTTTGACATGGTCAGCTTCTCGCCGGAGCAGTTCTGGCGAGTGCACGTGGAAGCGGAGATTGATCTCCGTGCAGGTGTCCACAGGTGCAGCCATGGTACACACATCCCCCTGGATAAGGTGGATACGGATGAGAGCCCAACAATGACGTGTGGTGTTAGCCTCCAGTGCCTGAACTCAGCCTCTTCCACTTCGACCCGCATTCAGGCTGCCTCCCCTTAGTGGGCCTTAGGTGTCTTGGCGCTCGTAGTCCATGACTATGAGACATAGACTATGTCCCCACTTAGCCCCCTCGGCTGGTGTCCCTGCCAATCTTCAGTGGTTGCAGCCATACTGCCTGTGCCCTGGGGCTCGCCCCTGGCCTACCTGGTGACAGGACGGCCAGGCAAGGGACATGACAGGACCCTAATGCTGAGCTGACTTACACGCTTCTTCACAGCGACTGCAGCTCTGGCGCTAACGCTACACCCAGCAACGAGTGAGAGCTGTCCCTGCAGCGCTGCCTGTCCCTTCTTTCCGAAGGCCCTCAGGTGGAGGTCTTGGTGGTGTCGGACATCCGCGGGCCAGCCTGGCGCGGCAGGGCCACGTTGCTAAAAAGTGCCTGTGGACTGGGCGCCACCTGGCGGAGAAGTGGCGCCGGTGCCACTGCCGCCGAACGTGGAGGGAAGGACTGGTGCGGCGGCGCTCAGCTCTGGGAGCACAGAGGGCAGCCTTACCTCTCCGTGGTCGGTGTTTTGGCCAGCGGCTGCTGCCTTCTGCTGGTGGCCATCCTCACCGTGACTTGTTTCTGCCAAGGCGCAAGCTCTATGAGCACAGTCTGGACGGATACGACGCGAGAAGTGGCCAGGTTGGTCCAAGTCACAGGGCATCAGGTGCTGACTCCGGGGACTTCGACCTGAATTCTTTGTGGAGACACCGTCCCTTTCCTTTCCACAAAGGCCCAGGAGGGCGAGTCTGCTGGGAGATTTTCCAGTCCAGGCACAGTGTCCAGGGACAGTGGCATGTCCTGTGCTCTCCTCCTCCGGAGAGGAGAGGTATCCTGTGGGCCCAGGTAAAAGCATCACAGCTTTCTTAGTGTCCTCGTTAACGTTTAGTAGATTTTTATGCCAGGAGCGTTATGAAAATATAGTGCCTGGTCAGGTTTGGGGCTTCAAATGGCTAATTTTTCAGGACTTGTTTTTCATTTGAGAGGGAAAATTTCTCACAGATGAGGGCATGAGGCATGATTGATGGTCCACATCTGTTTCTGATGTTTTTGCCCCTGGTAACTTCTTTATGGGTCCAGTTTGAATACGATCGTCCCTCAGGGTTTAAATGCTGTCTTCCTGAAGCCCTCCAGATGAGGGACGTTGTGCCTGTGCTGTCAGTTTCCACCCTAAGGGTGAAATATCATTAACTACTAGTCTCACCCCTCTTTTAAAATAAGATTCAGCCTCAGTTTCTTTTTATTACCCACCCCTGCGTAGAGAGGATAAATCTGGGGAAATTTCAGAACATTTATCGTTGTCTCTAAACAATATGTTTGACGTTTTGTACATTTTTATGGATAACAGAGTAATTCTTTCCTTTTCACTTCCTGTGCGTATTTAAATCCAGACGACTGTAGTGTGAAGGAGAGTGGAAAAGGAGACAGCTAATTGAATGACAGCAGTTCTGATGTCAGTAGAAAGAGCTTCAATAAAACATTTTTTTGAAAAATTGCAAAGAGGGTAAGTTCAAACCTGTGACTTTGAAGCTCTCCCTCTCATAGTCATAGAAATACTATGAGTAAGAAAAAAATTGAACAGCGGTCCCAACTGTGCATTCTTACAGTGCAGTATGCTGAGTACTCCTGAATCGAGGTGACATTTTTTGACCCCTTATTATTTTGCTGATTCTATGTATTTTAGATACTTTACACTTACTGGTTTATTTACTCCCCTTCGTAAATCCAATGAGGTAGTAAACCAAGGTACAGAGAGTTTAAGTAACTTGCCCAAGTATTGGCATTAAAAGATCTTAACCCAGGAATTTTGGCTTTAAATTTCTTACTCTTAATCACCCTACTAAACTTCCCCTCTATTAATGCAAAAAAGATTAAAACACCTAAAAATCAGAGTGCTGTGGTTATTAATACTAAAATAATTTTGTGCCACAAGCACTAAGGATAACTTCCCAAACACGGGCATCACAAATGGGAATAACATATGAATAGGTAAGTTTCATATGGGCCAGGATGCCATCCGTTTGCTAGGAATGTATGAATATATAATTTTGTTTGGCTTTGCTTTGTTTAGGGAATCCTGTACCAATATAACCTCATGCTATTCAATCTGTCTCCTCTACTGTGTGGGGGTTTTGTTTTATGCCAAAATCTCTGTAATGGTGTCTGGTTCTGGGGTGGTATCTCCTATGAGGAAAGTCACAGTCAATTATGAGGCATTTTGTGTTAGTCTCCACTAAAGTAGGCTCTAGATCTTTAGTCCCTTAAAGAAGATACCCGAATCTGAAGGGTGACTCATACCCGAATCTAATGGTAGGTTCTACTCACTCTAGTGCCTCTTCGCCATAGAGGCACTATGTGTGTATATTTTTGTCCACTCTATGTTTATTTCCTGCAAGTTTTAATGAGGTGACTTCTAGATACCGTGATGCCCTTCTTTTGAATACTCTGTAGTTTGTAAATCTTTCCTAAAATGAGGCACTTAAAGTTGAACACAGTAGTCCAGGGCCAGCCTCTATAGTGATCTCCAAATTTATATATTCAATTGCCTACTTACCATCTCCATTTAGTTATTTAATGGATAGGCTACATATTCAAAATTGAACTCTTGATTTTTATTCCCCAGACCTGTTCTTTCTTTAATGTTTGTGTCTTGGTATATGACAACTCTCTATTAACTTAGTTGCTTGCTTTGTCCCAAATCCTTCAGTCATTCTTGATTTGAATCTTTCTAACCCATCAGTAAATCCCATTGGATTAATATGAAAATATATTCTCAATCAATGTTCTCCTCATTACCTTTGTTGTGGCTACCCTTCACCAGGCACTATCATCTCCTGCTTGGACAACTACAGTAGTCTCAGAAGTTGCCTCCCTGCTTCTGTCTGTTCTCCATAGAAGAACCAGAGTGATCTTATTTCATTAATTAGATTACATTATTCAATTCTCCAAATATTTCTCACTTAAAATGCAATCCAAAATTCTTATGATGGTGTCCCAGGTACTACTACAGCTGTGTAACAAACTAGCCCAAAATATAGCCATTTAAAACACCATTTTATTATGCTTGTGGATTCTATGAGTTGCTTTGGACAGGGCATAACAGGGATGGCTTGTTTCTGCTCTAGTCTTTGAGGGCATAGCTGAGATGTGACAGCTAGGAGCTGGACTCATTTGGAGGGTTATTTAGTCACATGTCTGGCATGTGGACTAAAATGACTGAAAGTCTAGGATTGAGAACTTAGGGGTGGGAAGGGAGCCTACATGTGCCAGCTACGTGTGACTTGACTTTCTCACAATATGACATCCTCAGGAAAGTCACATGGAAGCTGAGGGTTGCAAACATGAATGTTCCATCAAACAAGACAGAAATCACATTCTCTTTTAGGATCCAGCCTCAGAAATGACACAGTCATTTTCATCATATCCTATTGGTTCAAGCAGTTTTAAGCCCACCTGGATTCAAAGGGAGGGGGTAAAGAGCCTAGCCTCTATGCTGGAAAATTACTCAACAATATCAAGGCCATGCCCTGATTGGGTGGCTTAGCTGGTTGGAGTGTCATCCTGTACACCAAAAGGTTGTTGGTTGATCCCTGATTGAGGCACACATGGGAGGCAACCAACCAACGTTTCTCTCACATTGGTGTTTCTTTCTCTCTCTTTCTCCCTCTCTTTCTAAAGTCAATGAACATATGGGTAAGGATTTAAAAAAAAAATTTGTGGCCTTGTTTGTAAACAAGCCACACATGGCCCATAATGTCCTACCCTATCTGACTCCTGGGTGCTTCTCCCACTGATTTCTAAATACTCTTCCCATTGATAATTTAGGTTATTTTAGTGGCTATTGTTGTTTTTGAATATACCAAGCATATCTCTATCTCAGAACTCAGTGTCTTGCTGTTCCCTCTGCTTAGTAAGCTCTTTCTATAAGTGTGTATATTATTTTCTTCCTGCCTACATTTAGGCCTTTGCTCAAATGTCCACCTCCTCAAAGAGGACTTCTATACCTCAACTTGCCTCTCCCCATCACATCCACCTTGTTTTATTTTTCTTCGTAGCATTTATCACTACATGACATTACTTTGTATTTTTATTTGTTTTCTATTCTATGTTGAATCCCCAGCATCAAATATGAATTTAAAAAGTTTATTGTATACACGAATGAAGGTGTGGTCTAACCAGACTATGTACGGCAACTCTCGCTATTTTTATGATAATATCACACTGTAGGATATGGTAGAATCGTGTCAGTGTTTTCAGAAGTTCCATAGTGCTGCCTTACTTGGTGGAAAGTTTTAGTGTCATTTTATAACTTGAAGATTTTATAGTAAATTTATCTTTCTAGATCATTTAATGTTAAATTTGGCTTTTCAAAACAAACAAACAAACAAACAAACAAAACACCTAAATTCCTGGAACTCCAACTGTTTATTATTTAGGAAGTTATCAGCTACTCTTCTCTTAACTCAGTTTCCTCTTCATAGTGATAGCAGGCTCTCTGAACCCATGATCGCTCCAGGTGCTGCTGTGGCAAGCAGTAATGTGATCGAGGAGTGTGTTTAATCTAAGAGGATGTAGTTCCTTGGTATGAACAATCACAATCTTTCCTCTTACCTATATCCAATAGCTGTATTTTATTCATTTATTAAACATTATTTACACAGTACCTAACATATTCCAGGAACTGTTTAAGGTGCTTTATAAATATTAATTTATTCCTCATAATAATGTTATGAGGTAAGTACAGTCATTTAACTCCATTTCCTATATGGGGAAACTGAGGCATAAAATTGTAAGGGGCAAAGCTAGGTTTCCAACTCTGGAAGTCTGACTCTGGAGTCTATATATTTAGTGTTCTGCTGTAGTGCATTTTCAGTCGGTTTTAACATTTATTTTATGTCTTCTAAAGATTTAGGACTGATTTGCATTCCTGAGGATGTTCTTATATTTAAATTAAATGTTTATGGTCTAGTTTAAACTCAAGTCCTCTACTTCGTTTTCTTGTGAAAATGTCAGCAGAGAGATGGGCAAGATGACAGCGGAGTAGGAGAATTTATCTTGCACCGCCTAACAGAACCAAGCTGAAAATAAAAGTAAACAGGGGAATATCCACCCAAAATAAACAGTTGAAGACTACCTGAAGAGGAGACACTTAACTAAAGATGGGCAGAAAGCACCTGAGGCCAGGAGAAAGGGCAGGGATATGACAGGGGCCAGCACCACTTTCATGGGCCGTGGCTGAGGTGGCCGCACGGTGGTGGGGGCTCTCCCTGGAGAGGAGTGAAGCCTGGACCTCATGCCAGGCTCCCAAGCACAGAGCACCTGTGTTGGGGTCACCTGCCCACCCAGCATCCAGTGCTGAAAGGCCACGTGGTTTTTTTTCCACAATGGAGAAAGGGAGAGCCTGCTGGAGACAAAGTCCCCCCTTTCTTTTTTATTTCCCCCCCTTCCTTTTGTTCTAAGGGACCAATGCACAAGTTTCACGTTCCCAGCCACTCACCTTTGGCTGAGGCAAAGGGAGGGCAGCATGGTCTGCAGCTGCACAAGGAAAGTCTGGAGTGGGAGTGTTGAGGGAGAGATGTGGGGGAATGGCTGCTGGGTTTCCAGTGCTAGGATTTCACATCATACCGTAGCAGCCTTTTTTGTTGAGAAGAGGAAGCCCTTCCTAGGGAAAAACAAACAATTACCCCAACCTATGGGAAAACCACTGGCCACAGCTTCAGGAAGCCTCCTAGCCACACCCTTTGAAATCCTGCTTGCCTTGCCCTGCATCCTTTTTCATTTTTTTTTTTTTCTTGCATTCTTTCCCCAAACTTCATCTTATCCCCTGCTGAGAAGACACCAACAGACAGACTCAAAGGTGTTGGAGACTGACTTTAGGCCATAGCCATTCTACATACTTTCCTGGGAACCAGACTGGTGCTGATACAGGGTGCAGCCAAGGGGGAGGGGGCGGCAAAAATAGGGATTTGGAATGGGGCCCAGAACTCAGGGTGTCCAGGAAATATTAGAGGGACATAAAAGATGTCCTCACCCCTTCCCCCACAGGTATGAGTTGGGGGAAGGGACACATGGAGCAGGGACATGCAGAGCTGTTTTGTACAACCACAGCTTTGCAGCTAATCAATGGCAGGGTCATTTAACATATCTATAGCCTTTGGCTGGTGGCTTAGATGTGTTAAATAGCTGTGGCCATGCTCTGAGCCAGGGGGATGGAAAGGACTCCCCCCAAGACATGACTGGGGGAGGAACCCCAAGTTAAAGCACCTGTGTGGGAGCTTGGAGAAGATTGGCTCCAGAAAATGGGACACACCTGCCCAGACTCATGATGGCAGCCCAGTAAACTTGGAATATATGGGAATGCTGGCAGGTGTAACTGATTGTAGTAGGAGTCAGAAGTGGGGGTACAGAGGAGGATTGGCACAGGGATTTAAACTGAGATGTGGCAGCCATTAGGAGAGATCCATGCAGTTTCACCAGAGTCAGGACCCCCGCAGCCCTGTGAAGGAGAATCACCTTGTGGCTTTAGCAGAGAATCACCACTCGGCTTTGCCTGAGTGGCCACCCCCTCCCCGCAACTTAGGTGAAGGGGGAGCCACGTGGGTTTGGCAGAGTGGAGACCTCTCACACCTTGCCAGGGAGAGCCACGAGGTTTTGCCAGAGTGGGGAGCCCTTCCCTGCAACTTTGGTAGAAGAGGACCACACAGCTTTGGGGTGCTCCCTTTGGCTGTGTGGCCTCGGAAGCAAGAGAGATTTTGCCTGGAAGAAAGGGGAAAGGACTCTTGCCAGTAGGCCATGAGAAGGTGCCACATGGCTTTGGGTTAATCAGAGATCCTGCCTGGACGATGACACAGCTGACAGTTCAGGAGTCTGGATCCTGGACATTTGCTTCTTTTCCTGAGTTACAGTACCCTGAGTTAGGGCAGGGGTAGAAGGAAGTACTGTGGGCGTCTGTGAGTATCTTAAGGGACTTTGATATTTTAATGAAGATGTTAGGTCACTACTTTAAGTCTGTATAGCATTAAATAAACATTTCCCTTCCTTTTCACAAATCTCTGGCTGTGAGAGACATCTTTCCATAAGGCGGCGGACATAACGAACCGTGGCCCCTGTGGCCTCTGTGTTCCATAACAGTGCTTCCCCTTCACCAGAGAGCCTAGGAATGCCCTCCCAGTTTCTGGCAGACCCAACCCCTGGGTTATGGAGGCCCCACCTGCTATCCTAGATGAGTTCAGGGAAGGAATCTAGGACAGACTCAGACATGTGAACACACCCATTTTCCCTAAAGTCTGAACAACACCTCCCACAGGAGACCCAGTGTTCTCATCTTCTCAGTTTCACCAAAAGCCTTTTCAGAAACAGGTCAGCAACTAGACTAAGACTAATGGCAGGGCTGCAGGCAGAGGCAGGTGGAGGAGGTACCTATGGTGTTTTTGGTCCTTAGTTGACACACCCATGGTCCTTGTGATGATAAAAAATGAGCAGTGCAGAGCAGCAAGGACCATCCCAGACACAGTCAAGCCAGTAGGAGACAGCCACAGACTGTGAAGCTTAGAATGGGCTGACTAGAATTAGACAGGGACAGCATCTGTCGTTGGCTTACGCCAGCTTCAGACAACACCAGAGTCATATCCAGAAGGAAAACCCAGAAGGCAAGCACTGAACTCTGCTGAGATGAATTGCACTTTGTTCTTTTTCATTATTTGCATTATGTTTTCTTTTGCATTGCTTTTAAATACTTTTTCCTTTTTCTTCAATTTTATTCTTATTTTTTCACTATTTTTTAATTTCAAATCTCATTTACTCTTCCCTTTTCTTACTCCATTTTGTCACCTTCCTTCCCTTTCATATTTTTTCCTTCAACATTTTGTGGCAATTCCTTGCATCTAATTCTTATTCTTATTATTTATCTTCCCTCTATCCTCTCCCAATCATTTTTCCATCTCATATTCTTTTTTCTTTCTTATAATATTCTTATTATCCTTCTGCCTTAATGAATCTTTACTCATTTGTTGTTGATATTGCTGTTTGGGTTGGGGGTACTTTTGCTTGTGTAGGTTTTTGATGTGGATCCTGTCTGGCAGGATCCATGTGTTGTGGTGGCTATGAACAAATAAACATTCACTGCAGAAGTCTTGTGGAGGAAAAGGGACTGCATGGCTGCTCTCTAAGTAAGAGAGAGGACCCCAGCCCCTGCCTGGACAGGCTTTTATTGCTTTTTTGGGTACATTACATTTACGATGGTCCTCATTTACTATGCACAGGTTCACTGTAGGTTATTACCTTTTACAGGTAACAAAAAAAAGAATGTTTCTAGTTACTTCAAAGGAAAAGGCATTGTAGACCAAGGGGAAAAGTGGTTGAACTGGTTACACTCCACACTTGGGAGGTTTAGCACAGATCTTGGGAAGTTACTTTAGAGATATGCAGTAAGCATTTGCTGCCTCAATCTAGGGTGAGGGAGTTTTAGCAAAAGCAAGTCTCATAGCAGCCTAGGTACAATGCAGGCCTGATTCCCTATGGGAAAACATATCTGTGGGTGTGGGTCCTATGTGCTGACTTGCTTCCCACTGGCCTTTCTGACTGGGGGCTGAGCTACATTCCCATGCCATGCAGAGTGGCTCCCTATAGGTTTTGTTTTCTGTGTTGTTTTGTTTTGTTCAGCCAGCACCTATACAACAGCATACAAGATGTAGCGGTGGTTGAGACTCTCAGTCAGCCAGCTGGAAGGGAGAACTGACCAACGAATGGGCCAACAAAAATCAAAACCAAATACAAGAGAAGAGCCCACATAAACTACATAAAGGGCATCCCTAGATCCTCCAGCTCAGGAGATGAAGGAGACTGCAGCACAGAGCCACAGGACTCATATCACAGAAGGCCACCCCACGAAGACAAGGAGTCAAAGCAGATCAATCTAATACATAGAAACAAACAAAGAGAGTCACCTAAAATGGGGAGGCAAAGAAACAACCAATTGAAAGAAAAGGAGGAATCCCCAGAAAAAGAGCTAAATGAAATCAAGGTAAGCAATTTATGACATAGAATTCAAAGTAATGTTTATAAGAATGCACAAGGAACTTAGTGAGACTACTAGGAACTTTATACGAACAACAAGGAATTTAGTGGGAACTATGTCAGCATGAAAAAGGAAATAGAAACTATGAATAAGAAGCAGGTAGAAATGAAGAAAAAATATCTGAAATGAAGAATACACTAGAAGGAATTAAAAGCGAGCTACAAGAAGCAGAGAGTCAAATCAGTGAGTTGGAAGACAAGGTAGAAAAAACACCCAGTCAGAGCAATAAAATGAAAAAAGACTTAAAAAAATGAGGATAGAGTAAGGGAGCTTCAGGACAACATGTAACAATATTCCCATTACAGGGATATCAGAAGGAGAAGAAAAGGAGCAAGGGATAGAAAACTTGTTTGAAGACTTCCAGCCAAGATGAAGGCATAGGCAGACACACTGTGCCTCCTATCACAACCAAAATTAAGGACAACAAAGATTTAGAAACAAGAAAACAACCAGAACTCAGAAAATCGAATTGTTTGGAAGTCCAACAACGATTCATCCACACCGGTAAGAGGGGCAGAGTCACGACAGGAAAAAGCAGAGGTGCGGACTGGGCATGCACGCAACAGTGGCTGGCAGCCCCCAGGTGCACAGGCGGCGACTAGCAGAACCCAGGCACGGGGCGGCAACTGTGCAGAACCAGTGGGACCGCACAAGGCAGATGGCTGACCGGGTGGTCCCACATTCACTCGCAGATAATCCAGGCAAAGGGAAAGCAGTGGAAGGGAGGGGAATCCGAGAGTGAGCGGAGCAAGCACCATTGTCTCCTCTCAGACCCCGCCCCCACATACAGCGTCACTACCCAGCGACTGGGCTGTCCCGCCCTGGGGAACACCTAAGGCTCCACCCCTCACTACCTAACAGCTGCAACTAGACCAAAAAAAAAAAAAACAAAAAAAAAC